>CM076725.1:20219308-20789425 GCA_038501795.1 Pseudopleuronectes americanus | reverse complement strand
GGGGGGGGGGGTGTCTCCTCGGCGCGCCAACACGTCCATATCATCCTACATATACCCCGCCCTCCCCGGGCCCCACCCGCCACGACACCGCGACTGGGGGGGTGGAGGGGGTTGCCACATTATCCTCGGAGGGGGCGCCCCGCCGAAGCCACGTGCGCGTGTGCCGGCGACTGTGTATGGTGAGACCGAACATGAGAACCGCCTCCACCTTGGGGGGGGGGGTGGGGGAGTGGGGGGTGGGGGGGGTGGACGGTGGGGGGCCGGTGGAGTGGGGAGGGGTTGGCGGCGGGGGGGGTGGGGGCGGTGAGTGCGAGTGTGAGAGGTGGTGGTGGGGGGGGGGTGGGCGGTGTGGGGGGGGTGTGGTTGGTGAGCGGGGGGGGGGCGGGGTGGGGGGGTGTTGGGGTGTGGGGGGGGTGGGGTGGGGGGGGGGGTGGAGGTGGGGGGTGGGCGGTTGGAGGGGGGGTGGGGGGGGGGGGGGTGGGTGGAGGGGGGGGTGGGGTGGGTGTGGGGGGGGGGGGTGTGGTGGGGTGGTGGGGGGGGGGAGGCGAGTGGTGGGGGATGGTGGGGGGGGGGGGGTGGGGGTTGGGGGAGGTAGGGGGGGGGGGGGGGGTGGGGGGGGGAGGTGGTGGGGTGGGGGGGGTGGGGGGGGTGAGGGGGGGCGGGGGGGGCGGGAGGGGGGGGGTTTGAGTGGGGGTGGTGATGTGTGTGGGGTGTGGTGTAGGCGTGCGTGGCTGAGGGTGTTTGTGAAGCGGGGTTGGGCGTGGGTGGGGTCGTCGCGTGAAGGCGGGGAGGTGGTTGCGCGTGTAGGTGGGGCGGGGCTCCGGACCGTGGGTCGGTGGGGCGAAGGGGCTGTATGGTTAAGAGCGCGATGTTGTTCGTTGAGATGATGCGGCTGAGAGCCTGACTGATGTGATTGTTAGTTCTGGAGGAGGGCTTTCTTTAATTGAAGTGTGTGTGTATGTGTATTTATCTATATATGAATGTGTGTGTGTGTGTGTATGTGTGTATGTGTGTGTGTAGATATCTGTCCAGTGCATCGCCCGGCCATGTCTGGTATTGTTTGGCCTATCAGACAAACTGTCAAGTGTTCTTCCTCTTTCTCTCTCTCTCCCTCTCTTGGCTGTCTGCCGCTTTGTGTTCATGTTACAACAACGGGAAAGTGTGACTGTGAAGGTCACAGATGCCGGAAGTCAAACCAGCTTGCTGCTATGCATGTCCCCACTCACCATTCACAAGAGCTACAGGCAATGATGCTTAAAACCACTGACCCCCACGTTCAAGGTCATTCTAACCAAACTGAATCTATATCAATAACTACATCTCTGCATCTGTATACGTTGCACTTGCACTTTGTTTTCCACTGAGCCAACTTTTCCTCAACTTTCCTGCCTCTATCTGCATACTCCCATCTGCCTCGTGTGCATTATCAGTCTCACATCTCTCCCCTCTAAAAGTTTGGCCCATTGAGAGAAGAGGCACAGGCTGCTCTTTGTGAAGGCTGCTCTCTGCAGACGGTGGGGAATCGATCAACCAGACGCTCCAATGGCCTGCTCCTTTGTGAGCCCAGTCTGGCTGTGTGCAGCTTTCCTCTGTTTATCTCCCACACGTCGCTCGCTGGCTACATGCTCTTAATTAAACATGCCGCACGGCTATTAATTGTCAACCAGATTCAATTTGTTTCCCCGGGCACGCTGTGAAAGGGCCTCTCCTCCCAGAACAAAGGTGTCCGAACAGCCATGTCAGAGTTGAACAAAAAGCCCAAGGAATCACTTCTATCTCCAACAGCCTGAGCTGCTACAGCTCACAGGCAGCCATTGAATGAGGTGTTGTCCCGGCAGGCTTCCAGACAGGTGTTCAAGAGGTGTTCAGAGAAAAACCGTCTTGTACATTGCCACACAATCTTCTTTTTTCCCACTTGCTGACATTTGGGCAGAGACAAAGCACTCCATCAGAATTTAGCGGGAACACCTTTGCAAGCTCCCATAATGCCTTTACCTGCACCAACACGCACTCAATAAAATGCTCTAAATCAACCTCATTTTTTAATCTTGTTAGGGTCGTTTTTTTGTGTTATTTTTGCATGGGAATGCTTTTGAAAAATTGTGGAAACAAATAAATAAATAACCCAATGACTGCTGAGATGAATCTGGGAGTAAGCAGCTGCCAAGGCATAATATAATTCATGGCCATGCATCAGTGTTACTGGAGACTGCTCCAGCACCCCAGCCAGAACCCATAGAGCCAGGTGCCAACACATCCATCCCCTTGCAATTCCCTCATCCGTCCCATCTCTCAGTCACTCCAGCCATCACCCCAATCAATGCTCCCTTACCAGAATCCTAAAGCTCTGGGCCCTGGTCGCTGCCAAGGAGGCCTGGCTGACGCTATTGTGTCACTGCCTAAAACCCCACAACGATAAACCAGCCCCCTCTGTGCCTCCTAAGTCACACGGAACAGATGCCAAACCAAGAGCTGTCCACATACACCCACAAAGGTCTCGTAACCACAGGGCCTCAAAACAACTGATTCCGCAAACAACAGCGTCTACAATAACAGTCCAGGTTTAAAGCCCAAAACTTACCAACATATATACTGAAGTAAAAGAAAAACAAAAATGTATTGTGTCCACAAATAAAGCAGGATTGTTGCAGCATTGTGGAATATACTATTGTTCGGGGAGCCTTGTTCAAACACTGTGTTGTGGAATTTGTAATGAGAGATAGGCGAAGGTGCAGTAGCATATAGAGAGAGATCTTTTCCCCAGCGTGCATCTGTGCCTGCCTTTTCAGCAATCCCAATATTTTTCTGCCGGTGAACTCACTGAGCAGTTGAGGAATTACTTATTTAAAAGATAAGGTTTCCTCTGTTGTCAGCAAAAAAAAACGCCTCTTGTCCATAACGGGAGAAAACCAATGCGGTGTGAAATCAAAGGTCACCCGGAGACAAATAGCACTAACAGGCAAGAGCAAGGGTGACAAACGCTCCCCTCTCTGTGCTCACCAAATTAATTAAGAGTGGAGATTCAACATGGCACCTCCAAGACAAAGGAGAACAAGCAGCCTTGTTGTTGTTTCAGCAAGTCCTTTAAGAGAACAAACACACTCCCCCCTTCTCTCCATTGTAATCAAAGCATGTTTACCCGTATCTCTCAAATGACTCTTTCATTGAATGTTTTATATGGCGGCTTTGAGAAGTCATTGATCTCAATCTAAGGCCCCGAGATGCCTGTGTTGAGCTTGCTTCACTATTCAGTCTATATACCTTCAGCCCGGGATCCTCGGGGCACTGCATTAAATGCCTTTACCCCGGGCAGCCTGCTAATCCACAGCATTCGCAGGTGTCTCTGCCTGGCCGTGACCACGAGATAAGCACAAGCCTGGAGGAGACAGAGGCAACCAATAGACACAGAGTGCACGTTGGAGTGTGCCTCTGCATCCGGCCCACAGTCAGTCACCCAGTTGAGGACATGGGCTGAAACAGCAGGTGTGAGACCAAGCCTGGGTAATGACACCTCATCTGGGAGCAGCGAGCGAGAAACATCTGCATCCTCATATCTCTGCAACGGCTGCACTGTGGAAACGACACGGCGATCATTTACTGGATTAGCCTACAGTAAGCTGCTGCCTGATGTTCCTTCGCTGATCAGTGTAGTGGAAATACTTACATGGAGCGAGCAGGGACGACCAAGTTGTCTCAGTGTCTTAGATAAGCATGAGGAGCCAGAGTGCTGGTCTCAGGCACAGATCGCAGTGTACTCACTCAGCATTGATCCCAGTCCCAGTGTTCAGTCAACCAGTTTGCGGAACCAGAAGCTGGAGTTTGATTAGTCCAAAGAGTATTGACGAGAGCTTTTAATGTAAAAATGGGATCATTATGCTCAACCCATTAAACCACTCTTCAAGCAATTGTTGTAGAACACTCCAGAAACTCTGTGAAGGGCTCGAGCCAGGAGGAAGATTTTAATTCATTATTATGCTCTCAGTTAATTGCACAATAAAAAATATTTCTTAAAGTTTATTTGTGAGAAAACAGTTTTAGTTAATTAGATTTACTGGGGATGTCAGCAGTCATACAAATACAATGCATTTAAAAAATGTTGGATTTATATTGCGATCAGGGGTTTATGCCCTCGGTGCTGGTGAAATATGTGACAGAGCGATTAGAGCACAGAGTCAGAGTGTAGCAGTCACATGTAAGGTCATTAACAGCTGTAGCTTTTGGCCTTTTAATGGTCATTTATTGTTAATCAAGTGTGTGCCTGCATGTGAGGGGTGGGCATGTTTTACTATTTTCATGGAAGCCCTATACTTGCGGGGTCAGACAGCTTTGTGGGGACCGAAGTGTGAGTGTGCGTGTTCATGCAGGTTTATGGCGAGTGTGTGTGTGTGTGTGTGTGTGTTTTATGTGTTCTCTCCCCCCCAGTGGGGGGCAGCACCACACTGGCCTCGCTGCCTCCACCCACTCATCCATCCCACATCTTGTCTAATTAAACATCGTTAACATTCATCCCAAGGTCTTATGCAGATGAGCACAGAGGGAATGTGGTGCACTGCGCATTAAGAAAACAACTTGGGGGGTGGCAGAGAGGTGAGCACCGGGATGAGAAGGGGTTGTATCCGAATTGAGACGTGCCTGGATATCTCCGATTTGACCTCATTCATCAATTAATTACCACCATTAGCAGGAGGTGATGTGGAACCAAAGCTGAAATCACTGCACCGTGGCGCACCACCCGTTTGTTGACTGTGTGTGAGCGGGCATATGTGTATGACAGACAGGCACCCATTAGGCACAGAGACAGGTACGTTTTTATTGTGTCTACACCTCCAGTATGACCAGGAAGGCAGACAGACAAACTGACAGGCATCCAGCCAGGCACTGCCACCGGTGTCTCCTCAACAGAGCTGTGATCACAGTTCAGTCCTGTCATGTGGCTGTCATATCACTCACAGTCACACACACACACACACCACCACACCATCACACCAAACCACGCTGCAGCCGTGCTAACACCTCACCCCGTATGGTCCCATCTTAAAAGACTCTTTGTTCCTTCGTAGCTTTTATGACACTTGAGGTGTAATTCGAAAAAGCAAACTGTGGCCGTTTTTGCACCCAATGTCCCAAAGTAGCACCAGGGACAACATCAGTCACCTAACCTGATGTGCACAGAAAGCAAGAAAACCATCGGGAAACAATTTTCAGCAGTTTAGGCATCGCCAGACTATCGAGAGGTGATAGGTTATCACGGTGAAAACAACCTTGTGGAGGGACGACACGTCAGTTCATTTCTATGATAGCCATTTTTCAAAAATTGTGAAGGTACCTATTTCAGCGATTCAAATGCAACATAAAAGCCATAAAGCTGGTCATTAGTTCTGCATGTGCTATACACAGATCTCAGAAGAGCTATACTAGGTGTGAGGAAGTGCATTTGTCAGAGATAGAGCCCGAGTTTGTGCAGTCGCCTGGACATGAATGGCACCTCACAGTATTTAATCCGGGAGACTAAAATGGGTTTAAGAGGCTGTGGTAGTGGTTATGGTCTGAGGGAGTGCCTGCCAGGGCAGCGGGGCGGGTGTGGCAGCGAGGCTGTGAGTTATGTACGCCGCACATGGACTCATATTTTTTGAGGACAAGCTGACGGTTGGCCATGCACGGCAGCACAGCACAGCACTTCCTAAGATCCTGTTTGTAACTGTCTGTGGAACAAAAGCCCGCGGGAGGAGCCTGCTTAAACTCACTCACCTTCACCGCCGGCCTACACGCACTTATGCACACATGCACCGAGACAAAATATACAAGCGCACATACACGTCACACAAGCTGTGTGCAAACATAGCACAGGGTCAGCACACCACATGTGGGCCTTTGCAGAAATAAATAGTCCTGACCAGTGTCAAATAAGCATGCATGAAAAAGCACAAAAAAGCACTTTGCCCCACATACATATCTAATGCACTACAGCCAAGGTCGGTCCAAATCCTGTCCCTATCTGCGGCCACTTGAGTCACCTTCAAGGATCAACAACTTTCATGTGGTGCTTTGTGTGTCTCTTCCATAAACATGCTATCCTACTCAAGTTCCCGTCAGTCTGTCTGAGTGATAAGCTCATTGTGGACGGTCTTCAGCTATGCTGTAGCATAATCTGGGAGCAGGGGGCGCTGTGTAGACAGTCAAGCACTGGCAGTGAGGGTGAGCAGGCAGGCTCAGGAAACGATGATGAAGTGCGGCATTAGTGTGGTGATTAACTCCTTCTCCCGCTCTTCCTCCTCTCGTTCAGTCCCATTTCCTCCCACTGCGGGACGGGAGGGGAGCCTCTGATCAGCGTGTGTGAGATTCCTTTGACACACCGTCCATCTGTGTGTGTGTGAGCTGGCAAGCCAGCAGGTCTTCTTCACTAACATGCTGTCGAGATCCCTCCTAAACGTCTCTCCATTTCAACCCCCTCCTCTCAGGCTCTCCGAAGAGCACTGAAACTTTGATGAGACAGTTCCCCTTTTGGCACATGTTAACATGCTATGGAGAATGTGTGTATGAAAACAACAACTTGGGGTCTATGGATCAAACAAATGTGTTGACATAAATTTTACATGGACTGCACGGAAATCTTGCCATCTCTGAATTATCCCTCACACGCTATCGCTCTGTCCTACACAGTGAAATGTTGTGATACATAGTGGAGAGCTGTGGGATATCACCGAGGAGAACCGAACGTAGAGAATCTCCCTGACGGCAGGTGATCACTCTTCACGGTGCCGTGTCAACATGCTGAAGAGAAAAGCAATTAGGCACCTCATTAACTCACCTGCACTTCAAAATTACATACATACAGTTTAATCTGAATATGAAACCGAGTCGTCCGTTACTTCTTTGCACAGGCACAGTGGATAACAGAAGGGGGGGGGCTTTCCAGGCAGCGTTCAGAGGGCCAGGTGGCTCTGGCAAATGACCTACACTCAGCGGTGTAGTAATAGTTTCAACTCTTCATAAGAGAGGCTATTTTGTGATTGCATAGCCACTCATATCAGATTGCATTACCGACCACCAAGCGGGGAAGTCCTATTTTTCCTCACAGGTGCACAGAGAAAAAAAAATAAAAAATAACCCAGTGGAAACCCAGTGAGCTAAAACACAGGATGAGTCACACTCCTGTTATTACCACAAAGTCTGCAGAAGCCGAGTCTTTCAGATGACAATAACTGGGGCTTATAATATTCTGCTGAGTGAATTTCCCCTTCATTACCCATATTGCTATAGTTCACTGTCAGTAAACTAGTTATTCGTTCATGCACACCCAGAGGAATCCATTTATGTGTTCATTAGAAAACAATGCTCACAATGGTTAATACATTTGGTGGCAGATCGGGCCTTCTTTGGCACCTTGAACAATCCTATAGCCCTGGGAGTGTCTTTGAACATATGACAGAGGTCACGGCTCCACTCAGGCACGGCCTTCTGGGAAAAAGGTGGTATTGAACATGTTCCACAGACATGCTGCTCAGACATCCCTTACATATGCAGATTGAGAATAATGCCCCACAGACTGCACACAGTGTGCACCTCTTGTAAAGCATTCAATAACGTTCTAATGCAATTCACTGCCAAAATAAACTCCCTCTCTGTATTTCCGACATAATTCAAAACTTCTTATCATGTCGAGACTGCTGCTGCTGCTGTTTTCTGCAAAGAGGATAACAGAGAGCCCCCCCCCTTTCTCACAGCCTGGCAGTCAACCTTAATAACAACAGCATTTACAATGTTTTGAAGAATTTGTAGACTTTCCCCTGTTTTAACCATCAGTATTAAGTATCTCTTAGCAATGGTGATTCTCACAGTCTGATGTTTATCTCCTCTTGTCTCCATCTCTCTCCTGTGTCCTTATAAATTCTCAACAATTACATGCCAAGGCTTCTTTTTTTGTCTTCCAGGAGTAGAAATTACAGCTGTCTCCTCACCTCTCTCTCATCCTGGCATCGCTCATCTATTATTCAGTTTTTAATTTGGCTATTTGAGGTTTGTTCCCTCGTTTGGCGACGAGTAAGCCTCTTCTAAACAGGCACCTTTTCCATTACACTAAATCCAGCTCGCAGCAGACAGCATTCTAGAAGTGACCATTTAGAGGGGTTATTGATATAACCACCATTCCCCCTCGTCATTATCCCTCTAATTTATCCGTAATTGTGTGGCAGCTTTTTGGAGTTGTTCTCACCTTGGATGCAAAGAGAAAGCATCTCACTTCCATGTTTGGGTAGATTACAGAAAAAAACCTCTCCATCAAATTATGGAGCGGAAGTATTTAGTGCAGGCGAAGCCAAGTCTCCATTGTGGCAATTTTGCCCGAGCGCTTTTGTGTTTATGACAAAAAGTTTCCAAATTGCATTCGGCTTTTACCCAGGGCACCATCGCACTCCTGGTCATCGTTACAGAGAGAAAGGTCTCTCACACTGATCTTCAAAGTCCTATAATCATATGCAATTGTGGTAAAGTGAAAAGAAAGACATGGCTCTTTACTGGGATCTATGGCTCATTGTATCTTATGTGTCACACGAGCCAAGGATCAATAGCACTCAATAGTCTATTAATAGGCAAGTCTTGGCTCTGTTCAGACTATAGCACGAGCCTGTCCACTAGACCAGGCCATGAAAAGAAAGACGGTGCAATAGAAACCGATCCTCGCTTTTCTGTTAACAGTGAAAGCCTCTTAATCATCTCAGTTTCCCATTGACTTACCCCTCCGCGCTCCTCTCCCTCTCACCGAAGGCCCATCTTAGAGGGGATAGTTGCCAGGGCCCCCACCTCCCCTTCTTGCCACAGAGAAGATGACTCTGTCTATTGAGGAGTTTGGAAGTGGGGTCAAGGAGGTTTTTCTTACATTGCACTTGCAATATAAATCCAGTCCGGACCGGTGTGTTTGGGTAGGAGTGTAAAAAAAGTCACATGCACAGAGAGAGCGTCACATTCACACAGCATCTAAAGGATTCAAGTTCAAATCAAGGAATTTTTTTTTCTTTTGACACAGACCTGTCTCCCCATTCATCTCAAATGATTATAAGCCGCCCTGTAACAGGCGCTATTACTGAAAGACACTGAGACAAGTACAAGAGCATCCTCATCTTAAGTGCAAATGATCTGCCTAATAGAGCGTAGTATGTAGTTATCTGATAGAGACAGTCACAAAAAATCTGACTCCAGTCGCTCAGTGATGCACACCATCAAAGGACACCGGAGTAATATAAAACAAATATTGCTATTGATCTGCGGTGTTTAATTTCCTTCCCACCTCTAATAATGTGGAAAAGCAAATAGAGCTTCAGGTCTGCCACTATTTACAATCCCTCGATTACTACACTCAGTTCTGGTTGAAGAAGATCTATTGATGAATTCCTCTCTGTTTGTTTAGGCCAGTTATTTTGTCAAGTGCCTTTATTAAAAATGACTCAGTCTAAAGAAGAGCTTGTTATTTGCCATCATTTACTTCACAGAAAACGAATCAGCTGTACAGTTTGGCGGCCGTCTTCATTTCATGCCTGTGGTGTTGCTGTTAGCGCTGCTTGATGACAGGAAAGTGAGGACAGAGGGAAGGAGGCAGGAGTCGCTCCTTTAGGATAATCTGATATTCTTCTTTCTCCTCCTCTTCCCCTCTGGTTCTTCAACCACCTTGGGCTCAGCCAGTAGGGGGATGTGACTAGGAAGGGGAGGTGGTCAGCATCACATGATCTCACCTCAGTGGAGCACCGCCCCCCTTTTGCGGGACGGGGGCTGTCACATTCGTCTTTGTCACGGCGCGGCGTGCCACCCATTCATCAGGCCTGCCAGCGATGGCATCCCTTTCCTCTGTGTGCCCGGAGACTGGGCACGTCTGGGCCTGACTGCATTCCCAGATACACACACAGAGCAACACACAGACACTCTGATGGATTCATTTATTAGGCCTTTCATTACCCAGGGGGCCAGTGGTGAATCGCAATGCACTGACTGCCACAGCAATGCACAGCTATGCTCTTGCCCTCTAAGCCCACAGCTATCGTGGACAGACTTTCCAGAGGACTTGGTAATCTTCTGGACGATGTCTTGTTAGGCACTGGAAACCATTTGGATTAACAAATTAAACGAATAATCCAACAAATAGAAAACACAGACACAGCAACAGAGCTTAATGAACGTGACCCTAAAAGTCCTCTCTGCTTCACCCAGACTTCCATTCCTCCGACATTAAATCTGACAACATGCCAAACACGTGAGCACTCTCTTGTTTCACTGTGTGCCTCCGTCTGCATTAATCCTGTGGCTTTATAACCCGTGTTTTAAGAAGCCCAAACTCTGAATCTGTTCTCTTGTGCGTGACAGTCTGCAGATTCCAAAGCAATCGGGGAGAAACCAACCACCAGGTAGATGTGCAAGGATAGAGTTCAATACTGGCTGCAAAACTTAGTATTATTGATGGCCCAGGATGGTAAACTCAATATCGTCTAAAGAAGTTAGAGTTGTGGATCTACAAGCCAAGCAATTCAATAGTGTTCATCCTATGCAATGGTGAGGATCTGGGCCCTGTCTGATTCAATCCTAGCAGCTGTGGAGAAGGCTAGCAGGCATGGAAGAGCCAACAAATGCAATATGCCGCAGCTTCAGAGAGGATCTTTGGAGTCAACACATTTAATAGAGCCACATTATCCCCTCATATGTTCATGAAACTAGATTTAGAGTGAGGTAGTTCCCTGTGTGAAGCTTTGCGTAGCTGGGGGAGTTTATCCATAATAAACTGTTGTCTTCATCTCATCTTTCTGCAAGTCCAAGCCAAGCCCAGGTTTAATTATGACAAATCCACCCCATGTGCTCAGCATGTTTGCTAGTAATGAAAGATGCTTAAAAGAAAATTGCTCAAAGCAACTGCTGTCAACAACAATGGCAGAGGGGAGACATCTCTGCCTTTGCTTTAAAATATTTAAGTTTGACTCTGGGTGTAAACACTACATTCCTCGTCTCTGATTCCTTGCAGAGGGAGAAAAGGCAGATGGGTACAGCGGTACAGAGAGCTGCTCATTTGAGAACCACAGTTAAAATTCGAAATCGTCGAATCCTGCGAGACCATGTACGACTCAGGCTCAGGCACAATAGCGACAAGACTCTCATCTCACCCCGGACATTTACAATCAAGGCCAAATTAAGTGTGGCATAAATTAGCCACAGATAACATAAACTGGCGCACAGGGGATGGAGGAGGGAGATGATGTACACCACTCGAGAGGATACGATACATTTCTTTTCAATTAAGAGTTTGAACAACGTCAAAGCCATGCTTTAATATTGCCCATAATAAAAGAACTCATTTGAATATCCGCTCCATTTTCTCTAGATATTAGGATGAGGAATCACTCGCTCAAAACGAGGAGAAGAAAAGGAACAAGATAAGCATTTCTAATTGCCGCCATGTTTGTTTCCTAATATGTGACTTGCGACACAAAAATTGTGCAGTTTGAAAACAAAGAGAGGAACTGGAAAGGCATTAAAGTGTGAGCTAGGAGGAGGCAGGGGCATGCGAGGAATGCTCAAATACAAATTTAGCTGTGAGGAACCCTGAATAACACAGGCACTGGGTGTAATCCCAACACTATGCTGCACTGTCAAGCAGCTAATAAAAATAGGCTGGTGGCAGATCAAGTCTGTGATTCAAATACATTCAAAGCCTTTCTTAACTGAACTGCAAAAATCCCATTCTGGCTCATTTTCAGACTATTTTTTTCTCTCTTCATTCTCAGTCTCGCTCCCTGCCGTCTCATTGTTCTCTATGTCTCTCTCCCTCTCTCACTCCCGCTCCCCATCTCCCCTCTCACAGTATCATTGCTAAATCTATTTGGAGCCGCCGCTGGGAGCAATTGAGCAGAAATGGGTTTGTGCACATCTTGAAAACTGTGTCTGTCATAAAAACACAAAGGTTCAGCACAAAGAACTGGTTAAATATCCATGTGTTTGGCCACTAGTAGCCTGCAGGTGTCCTCAGCTAGGGCAACTGTTGACTTGGAACAACATCAGAGCAGCACACCCACCGTACCGTAGCTTTAGCAACGTGTGTGCTTCAAAAATCAATTTGTTGTCTATCCTGAGCTCCTGTGTGTGAGACGCCGGCTACTACACAACCCAGCATTACTGAGCGTGAGTGAGCGAGGATGACCAGCGTGTACCAGTTGTGCCGTTATCACGATAACAATACCTCAAAACCAGCGGCAGCACAGCTGTGCCTAGAGAGACATCACAGCCTCTCATTTTGACGAATCAGGTCGTGGGGATGGCACCATGTGACGACGCTGCTTCCATTTGTCAGAGTGAGATAATATGACTCTAGCTAAAGCCCTCTGAACCTCAAAGAGCACGTTCATCTCCATGACTTTGAATTCATTACCCATCAAAGATAAGTCTCCTTTTCACACGCGGAGCTCTATTTGTCAGTGTCACCACACAAAGGAGGGGGGCAACTTATTCATGCCAAACATGCCTCCAGTTTCAACTTTTGGTCGCCCCCTTTGAGCACTGTTTTTTTTAATTAAAAGAGATTCCCTTTCTACCCCCCTTTTTTTTTAGAGGCAATGTCTCTTTGATACAACTTTCCGCCCGTTTGAATAGTCACGATAACATATCTTTCAATTACAGTCTTATTGTGACTACCATGCGGCTGCCATTCAACCCTCCTCTCCTCCTACACCCACCGTGTACCTACAAAGACGAACAGTGACTCACGGACGTGCATTGAAGCAGCTCTGACTTTCACCTCTTGCACGCCAGGCTGTGTTTGGCGAACCAATGGCTTTTCATCCCCGCGAGCTCCAGGAACACGCGCTGCCTGGAGAGAAGCGGCGGGGGGGGGGTGGTGGCTGACGGTGTGGGGGGGGGGCGCTGATGAGTTGAACTGGACGCAACACGAAGGGAATGGAGCTGACCCAACTCCCGCGCCTCGGCTGCTTCCCTCCTCACGTTGACAGGCGGTAGATTGAGGGCTAAGATTAGCAGCCACTTTCTCACAGAAGGCCAGGGAGATACAGTATTGAGAATGAATGGCCACGTCATGTTGTCAATGGGGTAACCTTGGCAACAGACAGAGTACTATTTTAGTCCCACCACTGGCCACCAGGACGGTTGGCAAGACGAACTGAATCTTCTCTGCTTATGGCCAGTATTCTTCACTCACATATCGCCAGTACACAATAAAAGTGAACGTACTGTGCTGTGTGACACACAACTTCAATTATCAAGAGTTTGCAACAACAGTTTACCACAACTACATCTCAGGTATGTCGGCAGATTATGGACAAACCGATGTAAAACAGCAGAGAGTAGCTTTAAAGTGAATTCCGTTGATGAATGTCTAATTCATATAATTCACACGGAGCCTCTGTTTGCTGCTCTAAACAATGGTTGCTAATGGCTTGTGAATTCATGTGGTGCCATCAAGCCACCGAACAAAGACAAAGACAAAACAACACAAACCAGCGAAACAAAAACTATAGAACATCAACACTTCAGGGGATGTCTGTCAATCGGTTTCTCCACATCACTGTCACATTTCCATCTCTTTGAAGATGGGTGGGATGTAATGCATCACAATGGTTGCATTTTCCTGTTTACTCGCAAATCCAGAAACAGTGCTCAATAAATCAGGACAACATGCTGAGACAGACAAGCCTTTGATGCCGTACATGCCGGCAATTTGGCAAACAGCTAAAGGCCACATTCGCTATGGGAGAATGTTCTGAAATATGCAGTCACGATTTCAGGACCAAATGAGCATGCTTTTACGTTTGTTTGTTTTTAAATCGTTGACTCACCTCCCGACATAACATATCCATGCCAAACCTAAACATGGCAAGCTCTGCAGCGCACCTTGTCAAGGGCAAACTAGCACAATCAGTTGATGTTGCATCAAATAATTCCTCATTTGTTATTTTTTTTTCTGTTATGATTATTTTCCAAGCAGTGTGAAGTCATAGCGCTGTATTAAAATCTAATCTTCAAACACCAACCTGGCTTCTACTGATCAGCCACAGGCTATTCATCACTGCCATTACCTCACCACACATTTTTATCCTCCTCCTCCGCGGCTGCCGGCCAGCTCTCCTCCCTCTCTTTCTCCATCTGACTGACCTCACCTCTCGCCCTCCATTCTGACTCCCCCCTTTGATTTACAGCCTCCCGTTCAGCCCATTCCTCGCTTTTTTCCTTCACACTCACTCCCCCCCCACTTCATTCATTATTTCCTTGCAACCGGTCCCAATTTCTTCCATCTTCAATCCGAGAACGCATTCATCCTGCGCTCGTCTTTTTTTTTCCCATTAACTCTTTTGCCATTGTTATTCTGCTTCATGCATATAAGCTTAACGGTTGTCTTCTGCATGGTTATAGCTGCCTTCAGGCTTCTCATTCAGTCGTTGGGTGGCTGTTGTGATGGAGACATGTTTGCTGGCAGAGCAGCATGTCTTGGGTTAAAGGGCGAGAACAAAAATGGATTATCATTCAGGGTTTTTGTTCAAATGGTTTTAGGAAGGTGTTTGAACTATATTTTTTTTTGGGGGAAACCATATACCAAATTTTATTGTGTAATACAAACAGTTGTTACTAATATTTTGTCCACCCCATCACTACATCCTGAAAATTGATCATGAGGTTAAATCAATTCCTCTCTAATGTTCCAACAAAAAACCTTATCTTCATGTCGATGGGATGGCCTACAGACGTATACAATACACTACAGCCTCTCATGTATATCAGGTGTATCAGTTTACCTGATAAACTGGCAGATGAGTATGTTTGCCCAATAAAATCTTCTCAAGATCATTCTTGTATTACTTACTAAACCTGCTGCCACTGAGGATGAGTATATAAAAGGCTCAGTCATGCCACTGTGTCTTTTGTTGTTTCAACGATTACAATCTCTACTAGAGAAGAACTTAATTGTTGTGGCTCTGAATAAGATTCACAAGGTTTTATCAGAACATATAAGTGCTGTTGGCAGTGCATTGAAACTTGAAAACTCATGTACAGATATTATAATAAAGCATAAACTATCATTTTGGGAGAATATTGGAACTTAAACTGTTCCCTACTTCTAGAAATATGACCTGTTATTGTGTACATCCAGACTGACTTTTGACAAAACTGAAAACTGCAACATAACTAGCTGCTGAAGGTAAAAGTATGGCAGAGGCAGCTTTGTTTGTCCTGTATGGGTGGCTCTTTAAGAACACCTCTCTCCTCTGACACTCCTGTGCTTTGTTCTTCTAATTTCGCCCGGTCCTTGTGCACACCCACAGCAGGGGTCCCACTTCTTGCCTCTCTGAAAATGTAAAAATAGCAACACTTCAGGGCAGTTTAGCCCCAAGTGTTTTTCCTTTCCTTTTTGTCGGCAGCTGGAAATGCTCAGAGACAGGCTGACTGCTGAATCTGGAGGATTAGGGAGACGGCTCTTTGATCAGCAATGGGTGAGCTCTGAGATCTCTTTCATTCTCTCTCTCTCTCTCTCTTTCCCCCATATTCCTATCTGTTTCCCCTGTTCTACTCAACCCCTCCTTCCTTTGCCTCTTTCTCTATCAGGGCCTTCTCCTCCCTCTTTCATTTTTCTTCCTCCTACGCTGCTTGCAAGCTGGTCACACTTTGGTCAGCCCTGCTGGCACCCCAGGGCTCCCAGACAGGAGGTGGCAGTGTTACACAATCGAGACCAGTGGGCGCTCTGTGGACATCCCAGGGGAGTAAACGCAGGTGAGAGGGAAGTGGGGGATAAGGACAGCACATGAACTTCACGCCTCTGTACAGATGACATGGGGAAAAAGAAATCCCTGGCCTCTCATGGTCTGACTCAGCAGTCATTGCTCTGTCTCCCCCACTGGAGATAAGTCTAATGGAATTGCAGCATTAGAAGTGCTGCATCGCCACGGTTGGGTAAAACTCACAATTCGCTTCTTTCTGTTATGACACAGATTTGTTTGCTGTCTCTGCCCAGTGAGGGGCATGTGTTGTGGGCAGCTGCTTTTCTTTACGTACACACAGCAAGAGGTGGGAGGAGCTCCGAGTGCGTGGAGCAATTCCTCTATAGAACCTGCTTTTGATTTGTCTAGTGGATGAGGTGTGGGGATTACTATCCACTGCTACATAATGGGAGAGAGCTGAGGAGCTATGAGCAGTTACACAGACAGCAGCACATCTGTGTGCCGATGAAATATTCAGCAGTAAGACAGCTCTCAGGAGGAGAGCAAGCTACAACTCCTCCACACCTCCTCCACCAACGTTAATGATTTATCAATAACTCTACCCTCCTGCAGACTGCCTGGGATGCCTGGCGCACATCATTAAAAACACCTGCCCGACGCGGGGAGGAACCCGACATCAAAAATAGATCTATCCAAAATATGGGAGTGGGCGGGGGTGGGCTGGTCTTGCCCAAGCAGCAGCTTTACCGCCGGAGATGGAGAGGTTTAGCAGCCCCCCAGCACCTTACCACCCACTATCCCATTCCAACCACAAACACAGCCTGCAGTGATGTAGGAGAAGCAACCACAGTGCACAGTATATTGCAACCTGGACAGTAAGCTCCATACAGTTCTTTGAGGCTGCTTTGGGTATGATGCTTCAGAAATGGCCTTGGTAAGAGAAGTGTGTGACCAGGAACTCCATCAAACCTCCCACAAAGGCATGTTGTACCATTCAGATGTTGTTTAAACAAACTGTGGCGGCAGCTGACTACAGAAACATTTAGTTTGGAGGTTTCATTCCCAGAGAATGTGTAATTACCTGCTCAACTGGACCATGGCACAGTGATTACACCAACATCTCAGGTAATGGTCCAAAAATTCTCCCCACTTTCCATTGAAAAGCTGATCTGCAAACGTATGGTAGAAGTAACTCCTTCACAACTGAAGGGGACAGCCCCTCTGCAGCGGGGGGGGTGGGTTTAGGGTGGAAAGGTGTTCAAGGGAGGCGAGGGGAATGATGGGGTAGGTGGTTTACTGTGAGTGTGAATGTAGAAACCATAAAAGCAGTGGGTCGATTCGTTGGGAGAACAAAGGGAGGGGCTAGCACAAAAAGTTCATAACCATAGAGGAAGCCTATTAACCTTGGTCGGTACTTTAAATGTCATTATTTTTAGCTGACACAACAAAAAGGCCTGCGAGAGCTGTTCTCTTAGCGATGCGCCATGTAAATCACTTTCGCAAAAAGGAAATTACTTCCCGGGGCCCAATGTTATTAATCTAAATTCTCTGGTTAGTCGAATTGTTGCACATAATAAATATGGAGCAGCTTGTGATGCTTATCTGCTGTGACATCCCATTCTCGCCAAAACATTTTTTTCCTCATTTTCTCTTTATTCATGTCTCGATGGCTTTCTTGAAAGAGACAGCTCTACTAAACAGCACTAACACTAGAGGGGTAGGACGGGTCTGTCTGTGTGTGTGTGTGTGTGTGTGTGGGGAGGGGGGGTGGCTGGTGGAAGAGGAGGGGACAGGGATGGGACGACACTTGTGCTCTCTCACTCATACCCTTCTTCCAATCTCCTGCTACTATGATGCCTGTCTTGGCTGGCTTCTCTCTATTGCATGTCTTCATCTATTCTCTGTCTCAGACTGTCTAGCTTGATGACACACACAAAAACACACAAACACACACACACACACACAAACATTCCAGCTCCTCTACCCTCTAGCTGGCAGCTGCAGATCTGGTTGCCAATATAGAGCGGACCAGAAGACTGCTGTGATTCTAATGGCAGAAAATAAAAATCGGCTACACAAAACTGTGCAGCCACCCCTTTGTGATAATGTCTCAGCGCGGGATGAGACTGTCGCTGCTGCTCCATGGTGATTCACTGGCTTGGAGACTGGTGGGAATGTGGCTCTGGTTAGGGGTCCTTTGGGTTGTCTCGATGATGTGTATGCGTGTGTGTGTGTACATACATGAGTGTGTGGGTGAATGTGTGTTCTGATTATGCAGGTATAATTGTGGGGAGGTGGGGAAAGCAGAGCCTCAAGGTCAGGGTGATATGGCTCATCAGCTCTAGCCTCTATCACTTTAATTAACTCCTCCGAGGGGCTTAGGAAAAGGCCCTTGTTAAAAATTCCCCACAATGGAGCCGACAACCATTGTACGAGAGGGAAGGGCAACAAGCAGGTTGCTAAAAATATCTCTTCTAAGCACAGCACATGACTACCAAGACAGGGGGGCGCATTATGTAATTTCACCAGCTAGGAAACTAGACCAAGTTCAGTCCATGAGAACTTCTGTTTTACTTCTGCCCACGTCTAGAAAAAACAAACAAAACAAAACATTCCGCTCCCTAACTCTAAACTGTGCCGCCTTCTTTTTCGGTCGATATAAAACAAGTCAAGGGCAGGGCTGTGCTAGATTCATGAGACTCCTCTGACATGCAGGAGTAGACACAGTCTACAGCCGTGTAAGCCCAGCAAAGGGTGGAGGACTTTCAGAATCTAGTGGTGTGACATGAGGCATAATGCTACCTCAGCACAGCTGCCTCAGAGGGGCCTTTCCCCGAGGAGAGGCAGACAGGGTGCAGTGGTAGTTTGGCCGGAACACAGACAGGTGTGGAGAGAAAAGGAGGACGGTGTCACAGGAGAAGCATCAAGGACTACAAACATGTTCTACATGCGTGTGATGGGTTGAAGTCTTGAGCCTTCCCTTAGCGCAGGTCCCATAACGGCCCTGAAAACCAATAAATCACCTCGATACTATAAGCAATACAAACACACTGGATGAACAAATGACTACCTGCAGAGTATAGAGTAGAGCACATTTGTTATTATGGATAAGATCCTGAATTCTGAACCGTGTTGAAAAGACGTGATGTCATGTTTTGTCTCTTACGAGTCTCATCTTGACAGTATCTGAAACAGAATGTGAAACTATGCTTGCATTGCTATGGCGACATAACTATCAGTCAAATCTGATCTGAATCTCCATAATCCTTCTTTTGAACAATTTACACCTACAGCTGTTTTTCTAAACTTTAATTTCTTTCTCATGAAACTACTGTACTTGGATTAAACATAGAGAAATAAAAAAGTTAGCGTGAACCCTTCAGGTGCTTTGACCAAGACCCCATTGATTTTTGCAGCATGAATATGTAAAAATCAGCCAGCAGTTAATAAGTCTGCAGTACTGTTGATAAATTAAGATAAGTACACTAAAGTATGTACACTGTAGTCTACTTATATTTTTTTCTGATTGTACTGAGTAGCTGAGACTTTCAATGACTATATTGTATATTAGCACAATTACAATTGCCCTTGTACAAGTACAATATAAGACATTTATATAAATTGTATAAACGCACAAACACAGATAATATAAACATTGCCTGACACAGCCACCTTTATTGACTGTGCTGTGCATTAACCACTGAAGGGACCATTGCCATAATCAGAAATAAGGCAATCTAATGGATGGTGGCATAGATGTCAGGAAACAACCACAACTGTTGTTTTATGAGGCCATTATGGGGCAGTTTCCACAGCGAGACGTGTTGCTGAGGGTGGTAAAGGACAGATCTGTATCACGTTGTTTGTGGATCAATTTTAGAACTTTAATTAGCCAGGGGGGTCAGGCCAGCCGGTGCAGCAGGCCCAGGTAAAGCTCATCAGTGAGGGGGGCTTACAGGTGCCTTCGGCCCTAATCTCTCCGCCCATCTCACTGAAATTAAAGCGGTAAATGGGAAATTGATTTCTAGCCCCGCTGTCCATGGCAATATCTCCTTTTGTCTTAAGGACATTAGGTAGGCTTGCACTTGCCTAAGCTGTTCTTTAAAACGCTCATTACTGATATGGAGGGCTGGGCTGGCAGACAGCCAGCACTACCATGAAGAGGATGAAGAGAGGAGCTCCCTGAGCTGCTGGCTCTTTTGTGGCAACAGGTCATTCATGCAACGATCCTCCAAACAAGCTGAGTGGAGAGAACAACTTTGACCTCACTACTCTACCACCAACCTGAGCTACTGCTGACAGGGCATCTACTGCAATTCTGGGGAGATTAGACCACTCCGTGAGAGCTGGGCTCAGCTCCTCAAATAGAACCTCTCAATATCACCCAGCCGATCAGTTAAATCAAATATGTTAGTTCTGAGCTAAAGGAGAAAACCCCCGGGGCTTGCTACCCAAAGGAACACAAAGCTCTCCAGCTCCAACCCATGGAGAGAGCAGAATGACTCAGAAAAAAACAAGAGTGAGTCAGCAGAATCTTCAAACCGACAGGATGGTAAAGCTCTGGCTACTGATATCACATAGAATCAAATGGAGTCTAATTCATTTCCCTCCCTGCATGTCACTTGCCTCCGATCGCAGTTTCTGTTGTGCCGTTGTGATGTTTTCCACTTTATGGCAGGATGCTATTTGTCATTCTAATGAACTTCTCTGTGGGAAAAAAAGATCCCAGGGAACATTTCTCAAGATGTCAGGGAGCAGCGAATGTAAAGTGTGCAACACAGTTAATTCAAGTGGGCTTGCCCTGCAGGCAAGAGGCCTGCCTGTGTATCAGTTCTTAACAGGGACAACTCATGCCAAATTAAGGCAGGGAATAGAGAACGGACTGCTGTGTCGGAGAGGCTGTTCTCTTCATTTCGGGAAAATCTGACAAACAGCACAGACACATGTCATTAACCAGACTTGATTTATGTAGGGAGCGTAGCAAAGAAGTGATAGCCAGGTTTTACGACCTGGACCCACCTTTATTTAGTACGTAGCACAGACCAGTATCATAGTCCTGCTAACCCATTATTCAGAAGCCTAAGACACCCAAAGTGCCGATGGCTAATGTTGCTGTGAGATCGGTACAGAGTGTGTTCTGCAACGACCGAGGCAGGAGCTAGCCGCTCTGTTGTGTGCACGTGATAAATCTGCTGGTATGCCAGGGCTCTTTTCTCATTTGTTAGGCAGCCATGTGTGAAAATGTTAATGAAGGCCCATATAATCTAGGAAATTCTCACCATTAGAATTTCCTTCACGTAGCCAGGCTTTCTGCTTACACACCGACTATTGTGTGCATCAATCCTTCCACTGTCGTACTAATAATAGACCTAATTGCCTCAGTCAGCCCACTAGCTTTTCCCCTCTGTGCATCTCAAAAAGGAGTCGAGTGCTATCTTATGACAAGCCCATGACACTGAGCAAGGAGTAAATCAGACTATATAGACACAAATATCAGTGGCACTCTGCATGGTGTCCATCATCTACCTAGCCTCCATCATCTTCGCCCATGAAATATTCAGCATCCAGATGCCAAAATATTTGCCAGGGCTCAGCCAGACTGTGCAACACTTTCCCCCCCGTCCTCATCCATTATAAATTGGGAGAGAATAAAACTAGACCTCGTGACATGTCTCCCCCTGACCTCAAAGACCTACCCTTTTTGCACCAGTTGTTTTTTTGGAGTAGAAGCTTTTAAGAGAGCCAAGAAAGACAATATCTTGCTGAACAAAATCTGGCCATTATGTTTTAGTTTTTTTTTACTTCCGTCTGTCCTTGTAAACATTATGTGGAAATACAGCATGTAGATCCCCTTTTGAATTTCCTGCTTGAATTAGCATTCAATGAATCTGAGTGCCTTTTCCCCTCTCTTCTCCCGGAGAGGCAGAATTGCATAATTATTCTAAAAGGAGAGGGAGAGGTGAAGGTTTGGCAGTCTTAATCTCTCAGAGTAGAGCCTCTTTAAGGGAGTGGTGACTGCAGGGCCAAAACATCCATAAACCTGCAGGGAACCGCTAACGCAGAAGAGCACGCTGGTCCTGCTCTACGACGCGGCCGCCAACATGGGCAAAAACAATAAAAGCTTCCAGTGTTTGCCAAGCCAGGCTCCAGGTATAGAAAAGCAAGACGTGGCAATTATTTTTTGAACCCATCTGCATGAGATTAACATTTAAACGATGCCCTGCTCTCTGGATGTCTTGAGGGACAGGTGCATATAAAAACCGCTCTCAGGACAAAAGATAATAAAAGAAAATGTCCCTGACACAAAGCTGAAGAAAATACTCCTTCTTATACAGACTTGATCAGCAGCAGCGGAATTATTGGGAAAAAAAATAGCTACCTTTTTGTAGTGTTCAATAAAATATACACATGTTCCAATTGTTTCCAGTGTTGTTATTTTGGCGGAAGAAAAAAGATCAGATGTAAGACATGCCAGTGTTTATTAAAAATTGATTTAATCGTGTTAGAGTTGGATGAAAATAGAAGAAAAAGTCACTGAAAATTCATTTTCTTTTCTCTTTTTTTTGTATTTTTTCATTAGTACATCCAACAATCTTTTATTCAGGGCCGGCTCCAAAAGAATCCTCTATCGATTGCTTAGGATAACCTTGTTAAAATCGGGGTTTTATACAGTGGGAGAATCTTCTCACTTGGTACAATTGGCTCCAAGGTAAAAAGCCTTTTAAGAGGTATAAGGGAAGCTCAGAACTGATTACTAACAAAAGTTATTTCACAGTATCTATTTCACAAAAATATATGATTATATATATATATTATACATACATGAACCAGGAGAGCCCCTTGAGTTCTAAGGCATTTAGTTTTTCCAAAAGCAGGACAAAATGTTTCGTTTTTATGCTCAGTGCCTTTGAAACACTTTTCCCAAAGGTCTGAAAGCAGCGGAACACGTTGATATCTTTAGCAAAGCTTTTTTCACACAGTACTTTATGAGCATTATGTATTTTATTTAACCTTTTGTTTGACTGTATTCATGGCTGAGGAGGCTTTTAATCCCTTTATTTGTTGTCGTCTTATCTATTTTACTCTTTTGAGTCTATTTTTATTTATTTTATTAATTCTGCTTCTAAAAGCAACAATGTACTTCCTCTAAATCGGCAAAATTGTGTGCATATGCCTAAAATATCTACAGTTATTATTTAATTATCCAAAATAGCTGTTAAGGTTTTTCTTAATAGTTTGCACATATACTTTTATTACAACCAATTAAGGGGAAGAACTTATTTTGAGTAACAAGATGATCGGGAAATGTGTCATATCTTTGTACATTTCTGTTTACTAATCAAGACTGATTTGTTTAAGTAGCACTTAGACAAAGTTTAATTTCTTCTTTGGGTAATTTATATTAACCTAAATTTCAAGAATTTTAATGACATTGATCCGTTACTGCTTAATAATTGAGTGACCCCCGGTATTTAAGGAGAAGTTAAGGCTTTGGTTTATAGTCCTGAAGGAAATGTTTTCATTTTGCTCATAAAACGTTCTTGTTGTGAGCCTCAGACAGCATGGGGGACCTTTTCCTATCTTTTGATCTGCAGCCAAACACAACCATCAAACCAAAATTGCTTGAACTGTGTTGTTTAGAATGTGTGATACACACCAGACTTCAATTTCTCCTCTCCCTCTCTCCCTCTCTCCCTCTCTCCCTCTCTCCCTCACACACGTTTCCTACCCTCTAGGCTCATTTTGGATTTTGGAAAGGAGACTCCCACTGCAGCCGCAGATAGAGGAGCAGGTGTGCCAACCCCGGGGTCCGGAAGCTTTCCAATTAAGACACATAGAACCAAAAACATTCCTCCACACTGACCTCGCCGGCGAACACGAATTACATTCACTTGGATGGAAACACGTCGACTGCCTGTTTCCTCTGAGCTGCTCCTCCTGCTGCTGCTCTGCCCGGTCTAGTTTTAAATCTATTTACATGAGCTGCTGTAATAGCCCAGCTTCATCTGGGTCCAGCTGTTTGGTGACAAAGATGTTTCGTGAGCAAATTACACCATGTACTGAGTATGTGTTCTCTATGTATGTGTTTGTGTTCATTCAACTAACAAACGCTTTTCTCATCATCCAACTATCTCATCATCTATTTACTGTTTTTCGTTACCGCCCCACAGGATAACACTGAATTCACGCTTCACTGAACACACCGCATCCTGCCATAATTATTAACCATCATCTAAATCCCCATGTTATTTCAAGATATACATATTCAACTAAATAAGATATATAACAATCATCAAATGGAGAATATCAAACCAGGCGGGAGCCACTCTGAGCTGTGTCAATTATGAAGGAAGGATATTTGAAGAACGATGTTCAAGGACCTGAACTTTAGACCCATTTCTGCAGGTTGACCATTAACACCAACCTTATCAAAGTCATTTGTCTCAGGACTTGTTGAACATCTCCAAAATGCTCTTTTGTCTGTGCTTGAGTGACACTGTTTTCTGAAAGGTTAATTGCTTCTCGCAGCAATAAAAGGCCAGATTCCAGTCTGTGATTGACATAAATAGAGGTGCTCTCCCTCCACGCCGAGGGTTTCTGCCACGACCATCCTTGCTGCCAGGTCAGATTCCGACAATTGTGATTTATTATTAATGACATTCAGTGCAATTCCTGTGACATTCCTTTTATTGGGTCTCGTGCCTTTATAGGGCCCATCTAAGGGAGACGCTTGTCCGCCCATGGCCAGCTTTATGACCTGAGAGAATAAATTTTGAGTCGTCAAAGCCGCAGCCAAAAACTACTCGTTTGATGCTAAAGATCAAATGATTCATTCTATGATTGTGCATGAGAATTTACTTTTAAGCAACAACAATACAAACAGCAGAGCAATAAATCTTTCTCCTCTCCATGAGGTGATTACTCTCTGTCTGCATAATATTGGACTTTACACACAGTCATTTGCTAACTTAGCCTGTTGTGGAGAGAGGCAGTGAATAGATTGGACAAAAAAAAGTAGAACGAGAACATGTCAGGAAAACTTCACCTGCGGCTGAGGCCAAATGGTGATTCCTGATTTGTATTCACTCCTCAGTCCTCAAATTCTCCCGGAGCAGCTTTGGGGTTGGGAGATTTTGAAAGTGTAGGAGAACCATGCCCATTAGGTAATGCTGCAGAGGTGTGTGTGAGAAGTGTACAGGAGAAGCCGAAGCTCCGACGCCTCAGCACGGGTTTTTTTTTCTGTAGACACCATTGGAGGCGAGTGCCAGGCCTGAAGGTCAGCCTGCCTCCTCATCAGCCCCCTTTGTGCGGGCCTCAGAGCGCACAAAGCAGCTGGAGGCTGGAGGCCCACGGTGCGGGGCGGCCCGTCATTGACCACGACTCCCTGTCTAATTACCTCCCTGCCCTGGCCCCGCGTTCATCCAGCCCTCTCCTGTAAGTAAAGGCTGGGCTGCTGAGAGGGGCTGGGAGCCGAGCCTCATTAGATCCTACAGAGTCCCTCCAACTGAAGATACATGCACACACTACTAGACACCATCACGCACTAATGGGCGAGGAGGAAGACAGAGACACACAATAAAACATAAGAAAATACATCACAGAAGCTCACATCCAAGCGCTCACCCGAGACATAACAGTCTTTTGAAACTGAACTTATGGCGTAGAGCACAATATGGTTTTAAAACCGTTTTTACTCAGGTATCATGTTCTTCACTGTGCTAAGAGGTGGTTAGTCCCCCACTCTCCCCTAACTAGCTTTGATTCCCACCCCGTGTCAGCAGAGTTTCCCTGTCAGCGTCTTCTCTGCCGAAACTGAGATGGAAAAAAAGCTACTTCACTTAGGGGTCTTATTTGTTTTCCTGTTTGTTTCTCTCTGTTGGCTTTCATCTTTATCTTTTATGACTGCCCCCTTCTCCCTTCCAAACCTCCCCAGAGAGACAGGCGTGGGGTGGGGGTGCACGAGCGTGTGTAGGGTGGGGAGGAAGGGGAGAGTGGGGGGCAGTCGGAAAAAAGACAGAGGGGGGGCTCTTTTGAAGGAGAATGGGGAGAATTGAAAATGGCCGGTGTTGTGAAGGAGGCGAGATGAAGAAAGCCAATCTGCCTGTGAGGGCAGAGGAGTGGGAGAACAAAGGGAACGAAGTGGAATAGAAAGAGAGGGAGAGAGGGAGAGAGAGAGAGAGAGAGAGAGAGAGAGAGAGAGAGAGAGAGAGAGAGAGAGAGAGAGAGAGAGAGAGAGAGAGAGAGAGGGAAATTCTTTTGGAGCCTCGTCCTCAATGAAGGAGGGAAATTAAGAGTAGCCGTGTAAAGTACTGTGTGAAGTATGGATGTGATAGAATAATCTTCACCCTGTGAGCCTGCTCCACCATGCACTGGCTGCTGGTGCGGGCACAGGCCACAGGGAGGTGCTGTGACAGAGGGGGCTTTGACAACACAGCTCCTCTCACCAGCAGCGCCGCTCATCAAGCAGTGTGTCGCCCCAGAACACAAGGTGTGTTCTCACAGCGGCGGAACTGTAACGATGCAACTAGGTCCTATAAAAACTTTTTTGCTCACGTAACGAGAGCGGACGGCAGGAGAAGTTTCACACAGGCCTCGTTTTATCACCTTCTTTTTTGATATTCCTTCCTCAGGCTCTTTCAATCCACCTATCTTCATGCAGATTTGTAATTAAGATTCCTTTTCTCTCATCAAGCTTCTTTGTTTTTCCATTCACAGTTTTTCGATGGTCCCCTGTTTGCCAATCCTCCAGACTGCGATTGTCATAATTGCATTGCCGGGGTGTGGAAATAAAAAAAAGAAAGGAAGAAGAAGAGAAGAGAGGGGGAACTACACTGCACAAATATTTTGATGTAAACTAAATGAGTAACGATCTGCGCTTCACTTTTGCACCTACATCTTTTTTCCCCCCTCGTCAGGCACTGATGAGTGTCATTTATTTATTTGCTGGTTAATTTATTTAGCTGCTATTCTCTGGGGCACCCACATGTAATAATAAAGAATGAGGTGATTTGTTTTTCTCCCCGTCTTTCATCGGTGCATTGCGAATGCCGTCCCCGATGGTTTGGGCCAAACAGAAACCGTAGTGAGTGTATTAATCAAGATGTCGACAAAGTAAAGCTTCCCTGCCAGGTACTTCCAGGTCCCAGCGGCCCATACCACAACCTCTCCCAAAAATCCGTGCCGTCTTTCTGAAGAAAATGCAGAGCGCAGGTCTCTTATGATCCACGACAACTCAAACTGCTTACAGGGGACAATCACTGTCACATGAACTTAGTTCCCGAATCGTGTCCTTGAGTCTGACCTTCAGGCAGCTACTGCACACTTTAGTGCGGCTGCCCTGGGCTTTGCTTGTCAGGCCTGGCCTATAAAATGAGTTGATAAAACTGCCCCTCAACACGCCCTATGGGCCGTTCTGGTCCCCTGCTGAGCTGAGATCAGCCCCTGAACAGCCACAGTGTGCGTCGCAGGAGAAAGAATTGAAACTCCTCCGAACCATACAGTCCAGTTAAAAAGAACCCCCCCCAAAATATAATATGAAACTTAATATTCTGACTCATCTATTCTCAAAATCTATCCTCTGTTTCTTTCTCTTCCTCTGTACTTCACTGGATCCCTGTTCTTTCATCACACCGTCCTCAAATGATTTTCACTGTTTGCTCTCTCTCCCTCGCAAACCATTTTTTCATTCAAGGCCTTCGGAGAGGGCCGTTCGCCCCCTGACGTTTACAAATGAAATGAATGAAAACCGCTGGTACGTGACTCCTCTACAGGGAGACGCTCTATTATATCTTGGTTTACTCAAACAGAAGCTTCCCTGTCATTGGCTACGAGCAGGGATACCAGACGAAGAATGGTTACCCCAGATAGCTGGGGACGCAAGCAAGGGGAATAATGGCAGGCTTAGAAAGAGAGCCTTGTCCAATGTTTTTAGCCCGTTTGAAAATTGATTTATTCTTACCGATTCCAGCAGACCCCATGTATTCTCAACCAACGGATGAAGGACGAAAGGTATCATTTGTCAGAAACCCACTGGTCCACTGGAAATTGTTTGTGAAAACGGGAAAAAAGATCCTGTACGTACACGCCACTGTTGTGTGTCTTCCAAGTTGCCTCTTTCACATCAAACCTGCGGGGCCCACCCTGAGATATTGGGTAAAGTTTTAGTGGCGAGGAACATCGTTTCACTTCTTTTTGTCTAGGTTGATGGTCTTTTAAGTTGGATGTCAGTCCCCACCCCCAAATAGACTACTATATTAACCTGTGAAATGTTGTGACAGCGTGGCATACTAGAGCGCTTTACAAAGTACGCGTTCAACCTTTTCAACGTTGTGAAAGACGATGGAACATCTCTCTGTTCTTTCATCCTGTATCCTAGAATGGCTGTTATGTTTTCCTCTCCCCTGAGGAGGAGTTAACAACCTTGAGGCTTTGTAAACATCAACGTTACGTGGAATAAAAAGTAGATTATCAAAGGGATATTTCTTATGAAAGCAAACATCTGTTATGATAACTTATCATCATCTTTTATCTCTTGATCAATTCTTACAGCCTCTTCTTTGTGATGACACCCCTGTTTTTTATTGTATGGTTATCTTGATAAACAGTGATGTTTATCACATTCTGGCAATTGTTTTGATGTTATTCATGATTTTCAGCTCTTTAAATGACATGACAACTTTGTATTGTTAATATTAGTGGAGAGACCCGGCAAGCCAAATTAGCCGGGAATAAAAGAAGATGCCTTTGTGTCAGGAGAAGCTTCGGCAGACGTCAATGAAGCAGTCTGAAAGACAGCTCTGAGTCCTGGGAGAGATGTAATGGGGTTCAATGTGAAGGCAAGGACGTTCTCCTCAGTAGATGACAAAACAGTAATACACAGAGTGCTAAAATAAAACACTCAATTCATACAACAGCAGCAGCGTGCTGGGACCCCCCTCCAGCCCCATCCAGAGGCTTCTGCCTCACAGAATCCTGAACTGAAAGCTGGCCCTCTTGCCCCCCACTGCCTCCCAGTCTCCCCGTTCACATCCAGCCTCACCTCCTCCCATCATAAATCTGGATAAATCCACAAATCACTGTCTGGCATGCTCCATCTGTCTCCCTCACTCATGTACTGCTGGATAAAACCTCTCTGCATCCCTGCCTGCCAGCAGGCTGTCCTCCAGGCTCACTTAAAAAAGAATGAAACAGTAGGAAAAAGAAGAGGCACCCTGACTGTTCGCCGGTAAGACAGGACGAAGACCCACCTGGACATTATATCACCACTGTTACTCGTCTCTTTAAAAAGTTTGAATAAGATTACAAAAACCCTAAAGTGGACTTACTCACCCATGCTACTGTGATGTGATAGCGACGGGCAGACACTCAGAATATATGAATTAAAAAATTCATATTTCTGGTGCCAAGATTTCATAGTTCAAATAAAACTTACGGGTCATTTATTTAAGATCAGTTTGCTTTTACACCGCGTCTCGCTTCAATGTACGAGTGAAACATGTTATAGCGTTTCCCTGAATGTGACATTAAAGGGTGTTTAATAATAGGATTGTTCAACTATAGCCAAAATGTAAGTGGCAATATTTCAGAGTGAGACTGTGGCAGTAAAATCATGCCCTAATTTTAATGGACAGTGTTGGAGGCGAGCAGCAGGCAGCTCCAGACGGGTGGAGTCACACGACGACAGGCCTTTGATATCTACCAACAGGGAACATAGAGGGAGGCCATGCCGCATCCATGGTGGCACACTACAACACACACAAGCAATCGCACACACACAAACACATAGATCACGGCCCAGCAGTCCAGACTGGGCTCATTACATCCCACCCACCTCTTCCCAACCACCACCACCACCAGGGTTCGGGACTACACAGTGGGTCGACGCCCAGCCACGGGGGGGAGGGGGGCCATGTGTTAGCATTAAGCAGAGTGAGAAACAACAACACCAGTGTGTTCATATTATCATCCACCTCACAGCTCCCAGGGCCTGACATCTCCTCATGGTGCTATTGTTTCGCCTGAGCGCTGCTCTCTTGCCCTTTTCTCTCTCTCCACTACAGCGCTCAGGAGAAGGGCTGCACAGCCGGGGGGGGGGAGGGTGCGGGCTTGTTTAGACAGCAGGGGACCCCCACGCGGTACTCAGGCACTCAGTGGCAAACATCAAATATGATTGGTCAAGGGAGGCAATGGGGGAGATTGGCAGGAAAATAATCTGACCACTCCAGCCGCCCTGTGTATTTTATCATTTGAGAATATCGATACTTCAGAGTAATAGGGGAGAGGAGTAGTAAAAGGTGTTTACCTGTTGATGACAGCGATAGCCCAGGAGGATCCACAGACATGGGGGGAAAAAAAAGAAGACAAGCCATTAGTTTGTTATCTTTATGCATCTTTGATGAGGCAATTTGTGCCGTGCGTGCATATGATCATAAAAAACACACTTAAAATGACTATTTCAAAAGGGATAAAAGAAAGGAAACATTTTGTGAAAAGGACGCGTATGAAGTTTCACGCTTTGAAGCACATCTGTTGGGTTTTGTTTCAAGCTGCTGCGTGAGGGGACGACTGAGAGGCACCTCACTTGTAAACAAACTGTTTCAACATGTCACCTTTGGGGCGAAATTGGACCCGGAGAGAATAAATAGGTGACGGGTGTCTGAACTTCCCTCTCGGGCTATAACTCTACATCTACTGATTGGATGGCTACACGCTGTTTATGTAAAAAAAAATCCTCATAATAAAGTAATTTCTGCACTGACCTTGGTTCCTACCTGCCCAAGGACACTGTCAAGAACACACCGCGGCGGGCTGTATCAAGGAACCCAATTTAATGTACGAGGCTGCCGACAACATATTGATATACTTTGCATGCACTTCCCACGGCTGCACTCGGAGTCACATGCGGACGATAAATCAGAGGAGCGGCACTGCACTTTTTTCTCAAGCTCTGGAAGTGGAAACTCACAGCAAAAAATTAAATGAAGTTTAATATAATGAAATAAAAATTTGCTGTAATGAAAGATTATTTATGGTTCTGTTCAATGTGCGGCTGTGATAAAATACAGTGTCAGTATGCGTCCCTTACAGAGACAGGAGGATCCTGGTCTAACGGCCTTCGGGGGACAGCTGGTGGAAGGTTGATCTCTCTGGATAACACCACTCATTCACGTTCCAGTCTTATTATAATAATCAACGGGATGGGCAAGCTGTCCCAAGAGACTCTCCTCGTGGATGTTCAAGGAACCTCTCCTACATATATCTATATATCTATACGTTATGGCAGCTCTTGATTTATTCATATCCTGCTCCCACTGCTATCCCTACTTCTATAGTTGCCTGCAATCTACAGCGACAGTCACATTTCAGACGCCAAGATTTTTACATTCTGTGTGAAATGGGCCTGCAGACGGAACACCACCTGTCATCAACACAAACAGCCTGCTATCAACAAAAACAAACTAAAAACTGTGTCACACCATTAATGTGGGCTACTGATGCAAAGCCACTTGTCTCACCGTGATCATGTTTGCACTCCGCTGTAATATTGCTTTCTTTGGTTCCTCCTTCTCTTATTTGTATGAAACGGAAACAATTTATTTCTTCTTTACAAATAATACAAAAGAGTGATGATGAAACTAGCAAGGGCATTTGGTGTGCTGTCTCTTAGAAGACAGGAGAACCATTGAATTTCATGAATAAATGAATGAATTAAAATTCATCTAATCATACTTCAGGAGCACTCCCCCCTCCACCCCCACCCCACCAGCCCCTCCACACACACACCCACCCACACAACCACCCAGCCAGATTGAGCCAGTAGTTCCACTCGCAAACAAACACATAATCTCGGAGTACACAAAAATGGGGGTGGGGGGGTGCTCACTACGGGAACGGCACGTAGCACCTTTAGCAATATGTCTCTTTGTGCATGCTTCTTCATTAGGATTCATGGATCATCAATGAAAACAATTCTCTGTATCTCATTTGGCATCGTGTGAATGATTGCTTGCACGCCAATCTGAGGGAGATGAAAATACAGCCCTTCCATATTTAGACTAAATAGATTTCAGTTGTGCTTCTGGTACCGAGGCTGTGATACATCTGACCGCTGAGTGGCTGCAAAGCACAGTGCACGCATTGTCTCACGGTTACTGTGTCGTAGACCTGACTCTAACACGCATTCCTCTGCACCAGGACAAATTACCAGCAAACAAAAGAGGTAGTAATTGTAGTTATACATTTAACTGTGGTGCTACTTATCGATTATCTCTATCACATATTGCTTTACACTTGGTTTCATTAAAGTGGCATTAGACAACTTCCCCCCTAGTGTTTTAAAGTGGTATTGCTGTTGATGCTGTCAAAAAGGCTGCATCACCTTGGCCCTGTATACACATTAGCATTAACATGTGGTTTTTTATGATCCGATCACAGGTCTTCGTACAGTAAAATAAATCTATCCCATCTAAGTGTATGGACTGTGGGAGGAAGCCTGAAGGAAACAGACACAGGGTAAACTCAAGTTCTGGCAGAGAAAGACCCAGCTGAAACCTGGGATTCAAACTTTTTTGCTATGAGGTGAACACTGCACCACTGTGCCACCCCAGCAAGAGAGAAACCACAACAATCACAGTTTGAAATAGAAACAACAATCTCAGTGTTGTGATAAAGGCAGATTAAAGTAGCCAAGTGTGTTAATAAATTGGGAGTTTGGATATAATGTCAAACTAACTTCATAGCAGGACTTGCCATTCGGGACTATAACTCGAAAAACTAATCTATCCTTTTTATGTTTTGGTTGCACAGCGACTTTTGTGCTCTTATTGAAAATGTAACAAAAGTTAAAAACTTGTCTAATTGTCTATTTCCACTTTATTTGATATACACACACTGTTTACTGTATATAACATATACTTTGTGCTGAGTAAGGCCCAAGCCAAGCAACTCATTACTGCTATGACTTTAACTGTGGAAACAGGGACTTATTCAAATTATATTTAAAAAAATCATATTTTGGCGAGGAAGACCAGACTTTACATTCGTATACATATTCCTTTTTGACAGCGCTACAGGAGCAAGCTGTTTCAAAATGAGTCTGGAGACCACAACATGCTCTAATTGATATGACCTTTAATTGCTCATTCAGTGCAGAGGAAAGAAGAGGAAGACATCAAGCCAGTCCGCTGTGGCTCGGGCTAAAGAGGCGCTGTGTAGATTGGCCTACACTCCCAGGCCCCGTGGACATAATTAAACCTGAATAACAAACACTTACACAAGTGCTCTACTCTCCTGAACAGGATTCTGAAAACATCCAGGACACCAGCTCCCTGCTCCTCTAGTTGGTCCCCTCAATCAGAATGGATTTGCTCCTGTGTTGAGAATATAATTGGAGCTTGGACAATTATAGCCAACATAAATGAGGTCCTGTTATCCAAAGCAGAAATTTGGTTAGCTGTAATTAAACGCTGGGTCTGCATTCCATCTCAACTGTTTAGGATACTTTGCTTATTTTGAATGCAACTGCTGTGAAGCCCTTAAAAAGTAAAAAAAAGCTGAGGAACTGACGATTTTATTTATTTTTTTACATAAAACTATAGAAGTTATAAATTGTGATGCTCCCAGATGCTGTGTAGGAGCTAACATTAGTATATTAAATGCACAAGAAAGAATGAATTTCCTGCTTAATATTCCCTCATCCAGATGGAAGAGAGGGAAAAGCCAAGTTACCACATTAAGCCACTCTAACTGTAGGCGCAACCTTGAATTCTCCACAGTCAAAACAGATGTACAAACTCTTAACAGAACATCTGCATTGGGCTCTTAAACGTTTACAAAGAGCCTATCCCCAGCAGGGAGCTGTCCACATTTGCTTTGTTCATCGAGTGTAAGCTGAACAACTGAACCATTGCATGGAATTACACACCATTAATTAATTTACACTGAAGTCCACAAGCCTCTGCTTTGAGTGATCGCTCAGCTTCAGGTTAGCCGAGGGTTCAAGTCGTCCGCTGGGGCCGCGGCAGTGGCGTGTTTGACTACTCTGTATTCAGACCAGCAAACCACTGGTCACCAGATGATCCCCCTGGTGGGCTTCACTGTTGGCCTTTCGCAGACCTCCATCATCTCCACCTGCAGTCTGCCTACGCCCCAGAGAGCTCCCACCAGAACAGTCACGAATGCAGGTGCTGGACGTCTAGACGAGGGCCTCATTAGCTTTCCTGCGGCTCACCGGCTAGTGACTGCAGAGGCCTAAGCTGCCTCGCCTGGAGGGAGGGGACAGGTCCTGATTGAGAGCGTGCTTTATTACAGAGGCTTAGGTGGGGGCTTCAGGATTAACACGTAAGTCTTCCACCTTCATGGGTGCAAAGAGGGCTTGTAGTGCTCCGTGCAGCTGGAGGGGGAGTGCAGCCCAGGGAGTGAAACAGCTTTTCTCACTTTGCATTGATAGACTGACCAGAGGCTTAACACACACGTCCTAGAGGTCTGGATGGATTTGTGTTACTTACAGCAGTCAACCTGGGGGCACAGTAGAAGTTTTTTAAAATGTTAATTCCAGTTAATTAGTTATAATAACTTTGGCTTCGTGGTGTGAGCCTGTGTGTTTATGTGTGTCTAACATTTTCAGACATCGCTATATGAAAGACCTCACCGTGGCCTATAATTGTTTCAGCTCTGCTCTGGGGCTAGTCAAAGGATAGACAGCTTGTGCCCTTTCCTCTCCCGGGTCTCTTTTAAGTGGGCAGACCTTAAACCGAGCTGCCCTTCAAACTGACGCCGGACCTTGAGCTACAGGTGAGTGATTGTGCTCCACTTGTTGTCCATTTCAAGCCTTGTGAAATGTGTGTGTGTCCAGGCATGTTGCCGTCACATTAATTAAACTTCCACGGGCAGAGTCATGGGCTGTTTCAAAGTTCTAGGTCCACACATTTACAAAAATAGAAGGAGGGGAAAAAAAATGGTAATTTGAATTGCAAAACCTGAGTCATTTGCATGCCTCCAGATTCCGAACATATAGATGTATTTCTAATTTAACTTTCAGATTGCTTTCAAGCTTAATGTTCCTAGTCAACAGAAGCTCACACCTCTCTATATATTACCACAACCACTTCCCCTCAGATGATTAAGCGATAAGAAAGAAACTCAAAACAATCGTGGAACAAACAACTTTTCTCTGCCGAGCCTTTTGCATAATTATGATGCCTGAGGGCCAACTGATTCACTGAAATCTGTTCTCTGTAGGGGGAGGGAAACCGAAAATAGAAGCTTCTGATTGTCACACAATTGGCTTAGCCCGGCAATGTGCAGCTGTGCTCTGAGCCTGTCTGTCTGTCATTTAGCTGATTGCCGCTCGGCTGCCAACCTATCAGGTGCATCATCACCGATACGTGGGCCGCTTAGCGCACCGCAAAAAAAAATTATCCCCCAACTCCTTCCAGAAAATATGAGGTCAAAAACTGTGTATCCGGAGCGGTGTGTGCCGCGGCACTCAACCGTTCTTCAAAAATGTATTGCATTTTTGATTACAATAACACCACAGAGTTCAAAGCTTCTGCAGCTGCGGATATAACCAGAGACAACCGCGACCCTACATCTCCCTATTAGAGGAGAGGAATACAGGGAGGAGGAGAGAGAGAGCAGAACACACAGTGAATTCCAATTCTAAAGCTGTACTGGTAAATTACTGGGATACAAGTGTGATAAAACAAGCATCCACCTGTGAGGGTGATCCTTTCCTGCCAAAACCTTCCTGAACGTGGTCTGAGCTCATACAAATATGTAAAATGTCCTGGATTCAAAAGCCTGATTGAAAGTGTGGACGATTTATATAAAAAAGGTGATTGAAGGTTAATGGACAATATGGTGGCTGATTAGTCCACAGAAGTTAGCGAGGGCTGCGCACCCACCTCCGATTCCGTTCACAAGCTCCGTCATTAGCATGGGAATAAAGATGCATAATGAATGAAACAAAAATGAATTAGCACAAACAACATTTCACATTATTTTATCACCTTTTGGAATTGTGGCATTTATTCAACACTAAAAAAGATGAATCACTGCAGAAATAATTACGTTGTCATAATTCCAGATAAAATGAAAAGACTTTTGAAAAATTAAGTATATAGCGGCATACAATGGCGCTGAATATACAAACATCTTCTGTTCAATGTGAAAAACGTGCACTTTGTCTCAACCCCGTGTCATTTAGTTTTTTTACAGTGCCAGTGTGTGACTACAAGGCAGTATCTCCAAATATTAATTAGCCCCGCCTGTGTATCTGATTACTGACACGCCTGAAGTGAGGGTGATAAAAGTGGCGTGTGCGGTTTATCAGCTCCATTGAAAAAGAATGTACAGATAAAAAACTGGTATCATGAGGTTCATGCATGGGGAATCATGTCCACGGTATTTTCTCTCTCTTCCGAAGTCAATAGGCCTGTAACGTGAGCGCAGCACCGGGCCGTCCCCAGGCAGCCGCGCTGAGACCGCTAATGAAAACAGAGGGAAGGGGAAAGAACAAGAAAAACAGAGAGTCTTTGTGTATCCGAACAAACACGGGAAGGAAACGTTCAAGGTCAAAAGAGGAGGACGGAGTGATTGAGACACGGAGAGGGAGACGCTGAGGTGATGAATGAAGCAGTGACGACACCAGGAACCCGAAGAGAAAATAAAGATGTAAAACTTTCTCCTCTTCATTTTGTTTTTGTGCCAATGCTGCACAGTAAAAAAAACGCTGTTGCCAACAGCGTGGAATTAAAATATAAAAAGTTCCTAAATAATTCTTCATTTTTACAGTTTCATAGAGAACGACATGGGCTTTATAACAATAAAAAGCGACGCAGCAAGACAATACAAAGAGGCCGGAGCTGCATCGTACTGGGCTACCACACAAATGGTCTCTGTTTTATTTTACGACTGTTTTAACATTACTTTATCAATAACAAATCAGACATTTTTTTGATAGCTCAGCGCTCAAAGTAATAGGCAACAGAGCAGTCCACGGTGTATGCTAAAAATGTGTTGCAATAAAACTGGCCGGCTGCACAGCTGTGTAACGGCAGAAGAAATGGGAAGAAGGGCTGTCACGAGGACGTCAGAACTGGACTGTTCCAGAAATGCTCAAGTGTGGACATACACTCAGGCGAGACGTTACAGCGAACCTATTATCTACTATTCTGTCACTTTGGCTTTTCCACTACAAACTTGGGACCAGATTCAATTTCAGCACCAGAGATGTCTGCTTCCCTGACCGTCACACAAGCACTCTCTCTCTCTCTCTCTCTCTCGCTCCCTCTCTCTCTCTCACCCTCGCTGAGTGGGTGTGTCCCCTCGGGGGAAAAGATGGTGCTTTTTACAGCATTTCTCCCAGCCTTAAAAAAAAACACTTAGCACCAGCTCCACATTTTATTTTCTCACTCTCACCATTAAAAGTCGTCAACGCTGCCACTAATCAAAAGTCGGCCTGCAAACAGAAACACAATGTTCGCAAAGTATGCAGGTGTCAAAAGGGATATGTGTCCAAACGGAAGCTTCTCCAGGGGGAGATACAGTCACTCAGTCTTCTGGGATTCACGCCGAGGAGTGTGTGTGTGATATGGGTGTAAAATGTTTGTGGCACGCAAGATAACAATTCAGTCTTTGCGAGCTTATCATTAAAATAACATCAGAGATGTGGCGCAGAGAAGGTGGCAGAAGAAATGCCCGAGATCTAAGGAGAGGAGGCCTTACATCACAGATGAGGCCGATGCTGCAGCTCGGGCCTCTGCTTTTGATCCCCTCGTTTACCTGCCTTTAAAAACACACCAAAGTCGGACCCGTCAGCTACAGAAAGCAAACTTTCATGTGACGGCAGCCTGACTGTCTGCGTCTACCCGGAGCCGTGGTACCTGCCAGCCGTCTTTAAAGAGGCCACTATATGTCACTCAGTGAATCAAAGGGAGCCTGTTGCGATGAGAATCTTGCAGACAGTGATACGCCAATGAAAAACCCAATGGCGGCACAGTGGCAAATTTAATCCACATGCGACGCAGCCATAAACATGAGTCCTAACGCTTCTTTGTTGTCTCACATGATACACGGCTGAGCCAGAGCTGGTGCAGCTACCTCAGCTAAGACAATTGAGAGACACGAGTCTCAGCGGTGCTTCTTTCTCTCCATGTGTTGTTGTTTCTCACCTCTTTTGTTTCCATAGTTCAACATCACTCGATCGGGCCTTTGTCGAGAGGGACCCGCGTGTTTGGTATTAAACTCACAGAGGAGAATTAAAGAGAAGATGTTAACACAGATCAAACCAGAGGACTCCCGGGCCTCTTGCACGGTTCAGTCAATAGGGAGCGTAACACCAGCAAGAGGCAAATGAGGACACACAGATAAACAAAGACATTACAACCAACACACACACACATACGGCCACACAACTGAGGCTGACTGAGAAAATATGAGGTTGGTTATTTGGGACTATATCCCATAATTATGCTGCGACTTTGTACTGCATGTATGCATGAACAGATCAATGCTCACTATTCTTGTATGTCTAATACACAGCCGAGCCGTATTTAAAACCGACACGGCAGTTTGCGCTCAACATGCATCTGCATCAATACACTGGCGCCGTTAGTTTCAAAGGTAAAACACACGTGTCCCTCCAGACCGAGCAGAGACATCCTCCGACTCGATGAAAGTCGGTTTCTGGGTTTCTCAGCTGGTGTGGCCAATTAGTGTGAAATTTGGTGACAGAACTGTGGAGGAGCCAGGACAGTCCTCGTGTAATTATTGATCTAAGTTTACTTGCCTCCTTAGCTACATGTGGGGAGAAGGCACAGTGCAGGGTTGTTCTCATACGGCGCCTAATTAATAGTGACATAATCTGATACTATAGCTTAAAGTTGTTGAGGATTTCTGATCCCCCCCACTGGTGTGTGGACTTAGAGCGCTGCTCGTTGCACCGTAATTGCAAAGCTTCGCCTTGGTGTCACAATTAGAGTGGAAACCAGCCTTATTATATCCACTGTTATAATCTCTGCCAGACCGTATTTGCCCCTGCTGTAGTTTGGTTTTCTTTTCTTTTGACACGGTGCCAATCTGTATAGAATACAGACACTAATCCCTGTAACTGCAGGTTTTTAATAGGGGATCATGCAGGGACATGCATTGACATACAGTCTGGATTTCTGCAGGACAGGTGCAATAATTACAGTGACAAGGCAATAAATACGGAGAGGGAGATCTTGTAAAAAGAAGATTTGCGGTTAAGTGTCAATGTCAAGCATCATATTCCCGGGACCGAGTGGCACTTTAACTGGACTAATAAACAGGGCCCAAGTTTAATGAAATACACTGTATTTACAATTGGTCGTTTGTGATTTTTACGGTAGCTTTCTAGAAAGGGATGTTTTGTTATTCCACAGACGGAGGCAGCTCTCCGGCTCATCCCTTCTGTTGTTTCCGAATGAAAACCCACTTCATAATTTGATTATTTATGAAGGAGGACACAGGTGAGAATGCAGAGCTGAGTCATTTCTTGAGCAGCTCAAAAGGACCTGGCGGATCAGACCAATAAAAACACTGGGAGAGAATACAATACAACACGTATCATGCTGAAATAACGTGAGACATTAGTTCATGATTCTGCGCTGGATCTCTGAAGGAGAGCAAACCAGCATCTTTCCTGTCTCGACCTCTCACTGGGATTACTTCTAACTCTGAAGGTTCCTCTACAATGCTTCAGCCAGAGAGACACCTAATATCTATCAGAAGAACAGAGGAGAAGCATGGGGGGAAAAATGGAGAGACAACTTAAGTGGTGTCTTTGATAAAACTGTGTTTTTGAAGCACAGCCCGTTTAACCTCAACGGGACAAAAGGAAACCGGGATGGGAAAGTGTTTCTCGCGATGGTGCTCCACATCAATACACACCTCAGATACCTGCCTGCCTCCCAAACAGAGGAGACTCTAAAACCCCCGCTCCTCCTTTTAAACTCACGCTCTTTGATCGTCTCCCTCTCGAATGTAAAGACGGTTACCACCTGCACCGCAGAGAGTTCAAGCTCCCCCACAACCTCCGCCAGACTCACCCACCTCGGAATCCACACGGTGTGCTTCCTCGCTCTTAGAAAACTTTAAAGAAAGAAAAGAGGGCAGAGGAACTTTCTTCCCTCTGCACCAGATAGTCATCTCTACTTATGCTGCAGGATGCAAGGTGGCCGGGCTGTTGTGTGCGCTGGTAAATTACTAGGTCAGTGAGTGCGATAGCCCCGTTTACCGGCCAAATGATCACTTCTGTGCCTGTTTATCTGCTTCCACGTCTCTGTATTGATCAAAGTTTTTGTCTGGGTCCATCAAAGGCAAAGCCAACGCAGTTTGTTTTTAACTTAGGTTCTTTGGCCTTGGCCAATTAAAAGGGCTGCAGCAACATCACTCGAGGGCTAAACGAGACCAGTGAGATCCCGCAAGAGGCTTCGCTGACAGATTCAATCTCTCCTCCTCTGCACCGTTGTTATATCTATTTTAAATTTCTCCTCCTGACTTCGCCTTTCTTTCATTTTGCTGCAGGTACTACACGTGGAACTGCATAATGGTCTCTTCCCTCCATAATTCAGATTTAGCTGAAGATAGGTGCTTGAAAAAATTCCTTTTTGTGATATCTACATTCGGAGCATTTGTCAAGAGTGCGACTTGATGTCTACTGAACTCTTTTTTTTCTTCATGCACACTGATATTCTGTTTTCAACTAAATCTTCACGGCGTTTGTTGGTGAAGCACAAATGCTGATGTGATGCATAACTCTCTGATAAGCTGGCTAATCTATAACTGCTCGGCAATTTATTTTGAGCTGTTTAGAGAATATAGCTTACTGGGTGTTTTCTAGTATGACTTGAATCCTTAAAGGTTCCATATTTTACACTTTCAGTTATTTTTATTTCAAGTTTGGATATCTGTAAGAAGATGTTTGTGTTTTTTAACTGACAAAACCCATCTCGGTGTAGTTTTTCTGCCTCTTTTCTGCTTCTCTCTAACAGAGAATTTTGTGTGCGTATCTCAGCCTCTCTGCTGATTGGCTAACTATTGTTTGAGGGATTCACAGCCTGTACTATTGTACCTTGGTAAATGCAAAGAGTACGTCTGTCCCTGCTGACAAAACCAAGCAAGTCCAGAAAAATAATCTGGTCAATGGTCTCTGATATTATTATCCCTAGGAAGGCTGTGGAACTATTTAATATCCTTTGTTTTTTTTGTTCTTTGTAAAGTTAAGACAAAAAAAGGGTTGGACGGGTGAGACAGCCGTGACACCACAAAATTATAAAAGTCCTGACAGCTTCTTTGAATAAACATATTTCTGAATTTGTGTTGTGTGCATTTGTGTGTTTACACCTTCACTAACTTAGATAAACCTGCTTTATATACAAATGACATGAAAGTCTATTCTTCTTCAACATTGAACATTTAAGATAAAGCTTCTACAAATAAATGTATTTGGAATATAAGCATACAGTGCAGTAGTAATTTAAATTTAGCTTTAAATGGTCAGTTATTTTTTCTCTGTTACAATATTATGAAATCACTTAAACCTCCACTGTCATGTCTACATGTCTCATTTTACAGCAAAACAGTTATTATTACATTAACTCTATATTGTGGATTTGCCTCAACGTGTATGTTTCTTTGTTTGTCTGTTCTCTTTTCAACATCAACCTGCCTGGGCCTGCAGATGAACATTTATCTGAGATTAACTCTGGTACATCTATGAACCATTGTGTTCATATTGATTAATGTACGCTGTCCCTTTTAAATAAATAAAAGCTAAAAGTTAAATATCTAAATCGTTGTAGTTCAATCCAGCTGTGTAGAAACAAATTGCAAGCCCTCGCTGTTTTGATATATTTGTTTCCCTTTCTCCCAGATTTGTAAGCCCTTTGATAAACAGTCTCTTTCATGGATAGTTTGGTTCTGTTAAATGCTCAGCAGCAGAAAAGACCATCCTTGACAGCACACTGTCGTCAAACTACCAGTATTAAGTAGACACAGTGGAGTGGTTTCCCCGGTCTCAGCCAACTGGAGGTGGGCGACAGTTAGGGCTCTCCCATCCCGTGAGAACAGAAACTGTTAACACAGCAATGGCTCCAGCATTGCTGAGTGGCACTAACAGGGGGAGGGGCTGTGTAGCGAGGGGACTCACCTCTCTCTACCCTCCAGTTTCCCTCATCGAGCAGAAAAGCTTTCTCTTGTCTCTTGGTTTGGTGTAATGTGCGTCAGGATCTCTGGAATTCAATTACCGTTCCCTTTTAGCCGCGCCTGTAATCTTCCTGTTCCAGTCATATGCTCTGGGTGCCAGCCAGTGTCACACACCCAAAATGATTTCTTTTATGACCAGCCAGCGAGAGCACAAACTGTATGCAGTGTTAGAGCAGATCTGGATCCATTCAGCCCACCATTTTGCCTTAACCTAATTATGTTACATTTGGGCGAATGTCACTATAAACTGTGGGGGTATAACAGTGTACTCTCTAATGAGTGTTCAATTAAACAGAGAGCACCCACAAGGCAAGAAGGGACAATAAAGTGAACGCTTTTTCAATTGACACGGTTTCTTCTTTAGGTCCCAGTGAAGTCTTCAATCAACAATCCAAGACTTTACCATTTAGAAAAATATGGACTCACGTAAACGACACGTAAATATCATTAATAACTGTCTTGCTGGGATCTAGATGATGAGATTTGCATCACTCTTTTGTCTTTATGGAGAAATATTATGCTACGTCCAGCAGCAGATACCATTAGCTCAGCACAAAGATAGGAAACAGAGGGGAGAGCTAGCCTGACTCTGTCCAAAGGAAACAGAATTTTCCGGCCAGCAGCTCTTCAATCAACATGTTGTATCTTGTTTGGTAAATCTAATTAAAGGGTAGAAATTGTAAGATGTGGTGTTACTAATGTGTTAACGACTACTTTTTGGCCAACTGTGGAAGAAATGCTAAAAACCTGACCAAATCTGAAACCTAGGAGAAGGATAATTAACTATTTGGGAACTTACAAAACATTGTTGTCCTCACGATTTAAGTTATATCCGAAAACGTTCAATTCCAGACTTCTCTTTCACTTATGAACAACACAGCAAGAGATTGTCCGGGTCAGACATGTTCACAACAACAGAACGATCTCTGGAGCGTTCAGGTAAGGGGGGGCATCCCTGTCTTCTATATGTATAACTCATTTTTTTTCTTCCTGAGACGTTTGTATTCTTGGAAGTTCTCCTGAGTTTTTAGTCGGAAGCTGGTAGAAGGAACCACGGAAGATGTCCGAAGCAACTGACTTGGACGTTTGGGTTCTTGCACGCAGCAGATAGTTTCCGGAGAACACCTGGAGTTCAGTTCAGCTTCAGTGAAGTTTGGAGGAACTCAAGTGTTGTTCCACAGTTGAAAGAATTACGTGAGGGACTGTGGGCATTGTCATCGCCTCCGACAAACATGCGGTTGGGTTTAATTATCGGGTGTTTACTCTCCCGTCCTGCGTGTCAATCTCATGGACCCCCCAAAAAATCTGACACACACTGTGGCCCCACGCTATTAACTAGAGTCAACAGAGCAATGATCTGTGCCTGGTGTTCCTGTCTTGTGATAGGTGAGGAGCGGCGCCCCCGCCCCTCCGCTCCACCTGCCTCTCCTGTCTGCCGGAGTTAATTTATCTGGGTGATAAGCAGGTGGACGAGGGGAGGAGAGGCCCTCAGACTGAGCTGCACTGTCAGACCTGGCAGACTGAGTGACAATGCTAATAGCCCGGTCCTATTAACCTCACCACACGCCTCACCTTTATCTACCACACAAAAGACGGTTTGTTTGCTTGTTGGATGATAATATTTACCTCGTGATTTGGCAGCCGCAGACATGACAAATATATTTGTGCGTTTTGAGGCGTCGCTGTGATTCGGGGTAAAGAGATGTGCTGCTGAAAAGAGACAGCTCCCGTTTTACAGCTCCTGCCTGTGATAAGAGGGTAATGTCCTTAGCCTAATCTGCACCTTTTAAAAATACAGGAACATTCTTGTTTCCCTGTTCCTTTACTTTTAAATGAACACTGTCTTTGTCTGCTGCTATTCAACAATGCATCTGGCTCACCACTACACAACACAGTGTATCTCCATAAAACACAATGCATCTGTAAGTTGCATTAGTGCATTTAGGCAGTTTGTTCTCATCTTAAGGCCACGGTGCTGGTAGCTTGGTGTTTGTATATAGACGAGCCCGCTGGTGAGCTCAGTGCTCCGGTGCCGGGCGCGAGACCAAGAGATATCGCTTTAATTGGAGAGTTACTGATCCTGCAAGGCATTTGGGTGCCAGACGTTAGCATCAATGCCTCTCGCCGTATTCTGCTGCGCAATCACAAAAATGATATTGGGGGGACAGCAGGTGATCCATAAACGCTGTGTTTTAAAGCCTTGTTAATTATTCCTTCAGAAGTCTAATGAACAATGGGAATAAAACCTCGTGCGGGGCAAATCTATTTGTGGGAGACGAGGAGCCAACTCTCTTTCAGATACAACACTTCAGAGCCTTTACCCCCCCGTCTCAGCTGTCAACACGAGTCTGTGATTATCAAACTCGCACACATGCAAGCTTTCCACTTTGATCGCGCACCCGTATATAGCCGGTACAATATTTAACACTTACAGCGATACGGTGTTTGGACAGAAATATGTGCTCAAAATGGTGTCTACCATGCATAATGAAGCAGATGCCGAAGATTATATAGTTTGGCACAGAATTTGAATATGCATAGATTATCTCCTATTTGATTTAGCAGCTGTCTGGGTGGGGATGCGTACAGTACATCACTTAGGGATACTAGGAGCTCTGCATTCTTGAATTTTGTTTCAGCGTAGTTTATTGTATTTCCCTGTGTGGAACAGTCATTGTATTCCGTCTTTTTGGTTGGAGAGGGCGTAATACACGGCAGGCCTGCCAGCTCTTTCACTCCATAAGAGATATGAGAAGAAGCAGATGAGCTCAGCTATCCATCCGTGACCTTGATATTACGATGAAGACGGATAAGAGCTTTCTTTTTCCACCTGGCCAAACCCTGCAAGGCTGTTTAAACAGCAGGCCAGGCAGTCATCATCCATTCAAAACAAATGGCTTCTAGCGGGGTTCAATTTTTCAGCCATTCTACTCCCTCTACCCTCGGCCAATTAATGATGTCAGCAGCATAAAACAGATGCTCGCTACGGGCTGGAGCTTCCACAGAGACGACGAGGACAGTGGTTGTGCAGTATAAACCTCAAAAGTCCTTTTGGTTCAACCTTAACTGCTTTTAAAAGCTTCACAGAAAAGGAGCGCGGTGGAAAAAAGTTCCACTGTTTGCTAAAGGGTTTCACTATTTACCCTCTCTGTGGCAAACCCTTTGTTAATTCCTCACTAACAATGTCATGCAATTACTAGAGTATACTTTACAGAGTGCACATTATCTAAAAAAAACCCTCCAAAAGAAGAGACCTTAAAGCAACGGTTTGAAATAATGAGCGGGGCAGAAGTGATCTGCACTCCATCCTCACCTAACAAAGAGATTAAAAATGCAATGTGGAGCTCAAGCACCCTGCAATCGCTGACTGTACTGAAAGAGGCTGGTTAAGTTGCTGCTTCCGTAAGCAGGCACAAACTTTATCTTTGCTTTTTAGAGCGCATTCGAGATGATGCATCTTTATTGTATGTGGCTCAGGCGCGATTCCAACTCACACCAACAATGCAGAGTATTCTGAATTAGCACTCTTTGTTCATTATGAGAAAAAAAGAAAATTTCCTTTCATAATAAATAGCAGTACAAAGATGTTTTCTTTGTCCTGACATTGCAGGAAGAAAGTAAATACATTATTGTTTATGCTTTGCATAATCAGAACACACAGGATATATTACAGTAGGAGCCAAGAGACTCTGAGGCCTGATCTTTGACTGGTGAGAATGATGTGATTGTGTAGCTGCTTGTTTCCATTGCTGTGGCACTCCTTGTCATTTTAGAGCTCATTGTTTTTTCAACCTGGAATGCATGTTGACAACCTCCTCATTAGGGCGCCTCGCTAAAAGCACCTGCAGTTGTCCACTGTGGGCTAACGTGTCATGGAGGAAGTGCTGAGAGGGCATGCCTCTCTTTTACTAGAATGCACTGAGAGTAATAAAGAGACGGCATTAGGACGTAATGAGTAAAATAACGTCTTTCTTACATCGAAGTCAGGGAGCTGATGGGATTTTCATGCTAGACTAGATCTCAAATGCATTCGGCAGACAGACAACGCTCAGGACAGCTTTGTTTTTCTCCTCAGGCAGTAGCTGGTGTATTTTGAGTTACATTATATGTGTATATATTTTGATGTGTGTTCTTACATAAAGATAGATTTTCATATTTTCTTTGTATGTCAAATCTGTCAACAATAGATATTATAAAGATTACAATGATATTCTGAGTAGTTTAGTTTTTCCATTTGTATAAACACATACACTACAGTGTTTTATTTATTTTTTTAGATCAAAGGAGGACTTTCCAGATACAAATAAAGCCCCTTCACTTAAGTATAATACGTAATTAAAAATAGTTAGAAAGAAGATTGTGCAGTGTCCCTTATAAGAACTGCTCACTTAATTCCCTGGATTTGGCTCATAAAGCCGAAAATGCCCTTTGACCATTCAGTGAACTGAATTTCAGAGAAACACTGGTGATTCATACAGTACGCAGGTTGAAATGCACTAGAGGCGAAAAAGAAAAAAAACTCTATGTAGGAAGGGAAAGGGGGGGGGGAGATGAGAGAGAGGAAAGTGAGGGCAAAAGAAGAGAGAGTGAGCACAGTGGGAACAGAGGAGAGGTATAGATGGAAACCAGGACATGATGGGAAACAGGACGTGATGGAGGCAGTGCTACGCCAAAAGTTATCCACTGATCCATGCAGAAACAGATGCATTTGATCACAGTGAATCTCGGGCTTAGAGCATAAATACATAATAAACAAAAAATTAATGGAGGCAAGTGCCATGCATGCGTTTCATCGGTCTGTGAGTTACCACTACAGTGACTGGAGCAGGGCAGAGGCATCCATATGGATGCTGCTTAGAGAGCAGACTTGTTAACATATCTCCGTCACTGCTAGTTAAGCGTTGCAGAGATAGAATACATATCAGACACATTTAATAAAAACAATACAAGTCTATGTGGGAGGTATTCAAAAAAACAACAACAACAAAACATGATACAGCTAAAAATCTAAGATATCTTGCCAAGCACGATGTTCATGCCAAATCTGATCAATATCTCTGGCCAACTGTTACTACGTAGTTCAAAGCACTTATTATAATGTGCTGCACAGGCTGGAGTACTGTATGTGCTCAATACCTCATAATGAAATAGTGATGCAGAGGGGAAATACCTCAACATACTGCACAACAAAGACACTCTGATAATCTTCCAGACGTCAAAGGCCTCCTCGCGTTATCCTGCAACAACTGATCACGGCTAATTCGGCAAGTGTTTCTGAGTAGAGCGGTGCAGGAGGACTCCGAGCTTACATCTGAATTCTACGGCTCGCAATTAGAACAACCGTCTTTCCCACTAGTGCAGCAGAAAAACACGAAGAAGTCAAGGATGATGAATTAGTCTAATGATTCCACAGTAATATCGCTCAGAGACAGAGCTGGAGGAAATTGCTGTTCCCAAGCGGAGGGCCTGAAATTACCCCTTAAGATATGGCTGAACTTTTGCCATTGCGTTCTCTGTTGCCATCATTATTTAGTGAACCCTCCTGTTTGTGTTGGTATCAATTGGATTCTCGCTGCCTCCTATGGTCATCATGGCAACATTCTCCCGTTCCCTGTTTCACCTTCTCTCTCGTTTGCCCTCTCCTGTCTGTGTGATCACATGCTATAACAAGCACACAAAGCCCAGTGGGATGCTAATGCTCACTGCCCCCCCCCCTCCCTCTCTGTCTGCCAGTCACATATGACTGCCCCATCTGAGTCAAGTCTGGGGCATGATAGAGGAGTTATGTATTGTATAGGCAGTCTCAGATGGCTGGCCTCTGCGGTGGATGACAAAGGGACAAGCAGGGGCAAACATGATAGAAAAACACAACACACACGCACGTAACGCCACGAAGCCTCAGGGGTGAAGGTCACAGGAGTCTACCCAGCGGTTCAGTGGTGAACGCTCATTAGCGCACAGCTCTGACCTTGACAAGACGTCCTTTCTCCTCTGTCAAGAAGCAGTTGTTACCACAATGCAACGCAGACTGAAAGAAAATCCTCGGCTGAATGAGATCTATTGATGGCAGGGTGAGCCGTGGAGGAGACAGGAATAAAAACATCGCCACCCCGCTTGACGTACTCCCTCAGCAACTTTCTGTGACTTTGGCTTGTTGCACCCTCATTTGAATGCATTACTCGACCTCAGAATACAAAAACACAAACCTCAATAAATAAGGCCTGTGTGTTTCAGGCTGTGCAGCCTGCGCTGATCTGGGCCTTTCAGCCCACTCTGCATGATTAACAGAGGTAGCAACATTTTTGCTTGAATAAATTAGAAACTTTGGTGGCCTAGCCACTTTTAAGGGCGAGGCAGAGGGAGATGCACAACCGATACGTCTTTGTTTGCAAACTCTCCAAAGGCCCTCGTAAAAAATAAAATTTGCACAAAATTTCAAGCTTACGCCACAACAAAACAACGAAATGATATAAAGCAAGGGGAAGCAGCAGAAATGAAATATGGCTGTCATACTCAAAATAACCCCTTTAGAGTTGATTACCAAAAACTAAGTGTCACGATGTAAAATGTCTCAATGTCATTGTCTTTTAACATCTAGCTGTTCAATATGTTGGTGAAAATCCCCCTTGGAGTTAGAGGAGGGGAAAGTTCTTGATTTCTTAGACACATCGTGAGGACGACTCTGCGTTGATGCAGAGACAGAACACAATCGATTATGTTCTCAGGTATGTTAATTTTTGAAGCTGCAGATTTATAACCTCCGCTTCTCAGTCGTCTAAAATGCTTTTTTAAAAACACAAATCATGAGGCTAGTGAAGATGCACACCTCTAGTAGTCCCACAGCGATAGAAATAATTCTTCGATGCATCGGTTATCACTTTATCATGGATTCGTAGCCCCTTATTAATCGGAATTGAATTTTGAGGTGCCTCGAGATTCCCGCCCCTACTTAGAATACAAAACGACACCAAAGACCTGAGAAACAGGTCGGCCTGGGGGAGACCATACTGCAATCTTTATGATATGGGACAAACATAGTCTGTCTACATCACCATTACAACAGCTTTCAGACAGAGCTTAAAAAACCTTGAGGACCTGTGACTGAACCGATGTCCAGACTTAGACCACCAGGCCAAAAATAGCATCAGAAATGTGAGTGTGGGAGATCTGCTCCAGGTTCGGCTGAGAGGACAAAAAAGCAGAATGCAAAAACCCTGCGTGGTGGCCCATGGCTGCTTTGAGACAAGATTTTACATCTCTGGAAAATAATGGTGGCAGCAACAATTTTCTCCTCCACTCAACTCTTGGGTGGTTAACAGTTTAATTAGAACAATGCTACTCTGTACAGGCTACAGGACACTCGAGATGAAATGTGTGCTCGCAAATTCCAACACAACACGATGCCCAGTGATGTGTTTGACACTGGAGCCACTTTGTTCCCTGAAAAACCAGAAACCCATTGTTGTTAAATAAAATACTTAAAGGCCAGAAATATATTGTTTTAAGGATATACTGATCTATTTTTTATATCAGTATACTGCTGACTCACACTTTGTTGAGATCCATGACTACAAATATAGTATTGTACAATATTGCACAAAGGTTTACAGTCTAAAATCGTGGTTAAAAAAAACAGAGCCCCTGGTATAATACAGTAGTTTCCTAAATAGAGGAGACACTGGATTTTCTGTTAATTAATCCATGAGCCTTTTTTCCTGGATAAACTCCTGCATTTATGACTTTCTCATAAGAGGGTTTCATGTATAATGGAAGCCAGAGGGAACGAGGAAGAAGTTAAATTATGAGTCAAGCTTGTTAGACGGCCGGTTGACTGTTTACATGCTTGGCTTGTCCCGGGTCGACCCTAGTTAACAATTCATGGTGGAAGTTTTCCTATCTGTCCGCCAGAGCTCGGCGCAAAAATGTTCACTCAGTCAGCCCCCTTTTAAGCTGTCGGTTCCTGTTGTCCTCTTCATCGCCTCTTCCGTCTGTGTCTGCCTTATGGTGCAAACCTGTAGGTCAAGGTCCCATTGCCACAGTTGCGGAACACTGAGTTTCCAGGCCAGAGCTCCCCCTTAAGCATCAGAACAAGTCAAGTGGCCCAACAAGGAAGATCGGAAAGAACAACTGGTTTGTCTATGAAGTGTGTGCCATCTGAATCTTCCACCCATGCATGCATTATGTATAGCGCATGTCCTTTGTGGGTCACACAAGGGGATCTGGAGGCATACTCACTGACGTTGGGTGAGAGGCAGGTCACACCACGGACAGGTCGCAAGTCTGTTAAAGAATCATGTCTGTGGACTGTGGCAGGAAGGAGGAGGAGATGGAAAAAGCTCTAGATAAAAAGGCCCTGGCCGACGATCAGATTCAAACTATCTGCAGGAAATATTGAGCAAATGAAAACTTCAAGTCCTACATGTTTAATAAATTTAGAAAATGAGTTTAAAATCTATTATGAACATAACCAATGTCCTTGGCATTTAGTGGATGTCTATGTAGATCTATGCAGGAGGGTGTAGTATGTGTAGACCACCATGAGGGGATCAAACCACATCTGTGTGCTGAGTCAGCACTGAAAGGGACATCAAAGAGGAACGACGAAGGATTATACCGAGCATGAGGTGCAGGTGTGTGTGCGCACGCGTTTGTAAGTGTGTGTGCGTGTGCAGGTGTGTGTGTGTGTGTGTGTGTAGGTGTTGGGGTCACCCTCCAGTCACAGGGTTAATGACTATGAGGATGGGGGAGGCCATCTCACTCTCCTGCTGGCCATCCATAGTGTGGCACTTCCCTCTCAGCAGGGCAGAGTCTAGGAAGGGGGTGTTCAGTCCAACGGATAATGGGTATGAACACAGGAATAAAATTTATCATGCATATCAAACCGCAAAGCTGGCCTCAGAATATACAGAGTGCATAAAAGGATGCACAGGACGTGGAGGGAAAACAAAAAGAGGGGAAGAAAACATAAAGAGAGGAAAGCCTGGGCCTGGGCCAGCACTCCCCCAGCTGGGAGATAAAGATGACTGATATCTGCTCCATTTCCAGCCCAATCTCTTTAATGCAAAGAGGAGCCATGGATAGCAGCGGTAGAGAAAGGAGAGGGAGCTGAGTACCAGGCACGCCGACTTCTTCTCCCTCCACCAGGTTCACCCTCGTCAACACTCTACCCCGCCTCGCATGCACGTCTCCTCCTATATCTGTGACTCACACTCCCATGTGTGTGGCAGCAGACAAACAGAAACATTGGGTCCCTAGGCGGATGTGCTTCCCGGTGTTGTGCACAGAAAACGGAGTGTTCAAATGCTGAATAATTACCATGATAATCATCTCCGTCCCACAGGGGTCTGAAAATGCATACCTGACATCTGACATTTCGTACCCATGACTCCTCTCTCAATCTGCATAATCACATTCCTGCCTAATTTCCATGCATTTGCTTGAAAAGGAAGTAGAATTTGTTTTCATAGTGGTGAAACTACCAAAATACAAGGTCTTTATGAAACCATGAGTTGAGAAGTCAACCAAACTTTTGCAGCTATTTTGATTTTCAATTAATCAGGTCAGTCATTTTGAAATGTTCTCATGTCCGACTTTTCAATTTATAAACTTGGTATCGGACCCAAGGAGAAACATGTTGTAGTTTGGGGCGGATCTGAAGGTCCAGGAATTTATCTTCATTTTCTTGCGAGAATTGGCATTTTTGGACATTTTGTTTATTTCTCAGATAAAATTTCAAGGATGTTCTTAGAAAAACAATCTTGAATTATTAGGCTGACTGATATGGTGGAGGTATGCGCTCTACTGAATGCTATTACAGATGATAATGGAAATAATCATCACAGTTGTAGCCTTAATACACGGCCTGTACAATACTTTGTACATATTGTAGTGAACACCAAAACTACCAGAGACTGTGTGAAGACCTCTAAGGCATTCCACAATACTCCTCTTGTCACATTTGAAGTACAAAGTTAGTAAGTAATACCCATAAAGAGGCAAAGAGACTTTTAGTAATTGGAGCAGCACTGACTATTCATGGGCTCTAATGGGATGGCACAGAAAAACAATTATTTTCATTTTCAAAAATCGCTCCTGGACTGAGATCCGCTGCAGCAACGGGCAACAATACAACGGCTCTCTGGGATTTTTCTGAAGGGAAAAACATTTTCAACATTGTGGATCATTTTCAGGTCATTATTAAGTTGTACAAAATGTGTTTACAGTCGGGACAATTACTGTCTTGTCATTGTTTTGGCACTGCAATGGAACACACTGGATTTTAAATGATACAACAACTGTGACCAATTTGAATTACTCCCCCTAATTTTAGGTTAATATAAAAGGCCATTGGGGGAGAGTTGGTAATATATTTAATAGGGAAATTCTGATTGTCTACCAAACCAACCAAATTTACAAGAACTCAGCCATTTTATGATTCAATTATTATTATTTCAAAATCAGTCAGACGCAAAAACCTTTGCTGAAATACTGCATTTTTTTTAATTGAAAATAGGCTTTTGAAACACACTTGCGGTCATGGTAAGTGACTTTTAAATATCCAGTGTATAAATCTGGATCGAAAAGGTTAATTAATCATTTTTCACCAGTGGTTTTCCCTTTGAATATACATAGTCAAACACCTTTGCACCTCTTCAGCGGAGGTCTCAAACACCTTCAAACGGCTTTCACAGGTTTTTAATTTACACCGGTTGTGCACACGCTCCCGCAACACACACACCAAGCCTTTTATTCATCATCTAACATCCAACACTTTTCTAAGGCATTTGAAGATAACAATTAAGCAAAGGTGAGATGTAATTAGGCTGAGCACTTGACAGATATGAGTCTCAGTTAGTCCCTGTTTAGCACCTGTACAGTATGTCTCATGCTTCCTCTCCCCTCTCTCCTCGCCACAACACAAGGCCCACTCACATATTCACAGCTCTGCAGAGCAGCTTGGCTTCAGCGTGAGCTCCAATCCCTCTCACTCTGAATCATGCTGTGATGGGACAGCGGTCCAGCCTCTCATATTTCCTCAAAAGCACAGTCACTGATACAAAGCTTGACTGGCAGCCAGATCCATCTCTGTAGCTTTTTGTTGCCTCCACCTGAGAGAAAAGCCCTTAAACTGTGATGGCCACTCATTCCGCTGAAAGGGTATTGTGGGTTTTATGACAGAGTGGCTCAAGCGAAGTGTCGCCCCACAGAGGATCATTTGATGTGGTCTGCCACGGGGTGCCTATGTTTCATGTATTACATTCTGCAGACCCAACAATGCCGGCCCTCCCAGTGTCTCTCTCCCTTCCTTTGTTTCTCATTATTGAGCTAAATGGAATTAAGAGCTTTTCTATTGGGATCCTTTTTTTCCTGCACTCGCCCTTTTGAACAACCTGAGGGGGATTTTAACATGCTATTACCCTTTGACACAGTGCCGGCATTGGTAGTAGGAGAGTTGCGAGGTATTTAGTCGGGGCTTCAGACAGTGAAATGGAAGGCAGGGAAAAATGCTGGCGCTCTCCTGCGAAAAGAGATGGAGAGGGCGCCTGGGGGCAGCAGGGGTGGAAGGCCCCAGCCTGGGCCCTGTCCACTGCAACCTGCCAGACACAGCCTGAATCCCATTTATTCCTGGTGACCTTAAATAAAATGCTGGCTACCCCTGTGGGCCCCATGTGAGTCCAAAACCAAATGGGCTGTGTTCTCCACTCTTTCTACCCCACTGCTAGAGAAAATGAGCTTTATCTGTGGGGGGAACTTGGGGCTATGTGACTAAATGCCCCCTTCCCTGCATGAGTTTCCCCACAAACTCCACTCCACAGTTAATCTGCAAAGCTGTCGCCTTTTAATTACTGGCTCTTGGTATTGAAGTGGCCCGTTCTGTAAACCGCTTGATTCATTCTGCAAAGTTTGAGCTCATATATCACTAATGCAGCTGGATGGTTTGCAATTTGAGACTTAAAAATACATTATCATGACAATGTAGAGGTACATGTCCACTCATCACGCACATTCTTCCCCAAGGTGACATGGGGGCCGGGCGACAAAAGTGTTGGTTAATTGCTGCAAAAGAAAATAAATATGTGATCCTGGGTGATTAAGTTAGTTGTCACTGGGCGATGACAACTATTACAGGGCTGAGAAATTGACAGAAGCAGCTCAGTGTGTAAGGACTGTTAAGAACTCACAGTGAATAACACAATGCTTCATAGATTCAAATTAAGTGCTTTGATATTTGAGACCAGTTAGGACTGGTATCTGTAATCTTTTAATTAATAAATAACTCCACTCGAGACAGAGCCAGCGGACTGGAAGCGACAATTTCACACCATGTTTGTATTTTTATGCATCGAAATGGAGCATAAGCTCGTTGGTATCACACTTTGCTAGCTGCCACATTTACCCTGCTTTGCATTGGGAGTTTCACATAAACAGCAGGCGTCCACACCAACATTGACTTAGGACAGACTGCCGCTCTCAGCAATGTGAAGAAATGTATATTTAGTATTAAAATAATACAAATTGTAAGTTTCTTTCCTTAAAATACATATCTACACTGCCTACACCCTATTTCTGTATCCATCTATTTATTCTATTTTTAAAACATTAGACATTCCCAAACCAAGAAAGTTGCCAATCCTTCAAGGGCACCTCTTTGTCACATGAACCCACGCAGGGTATTTGGCAGTTTTCAAGTGCCCACTACACGTCCACACACAGCCAAAGTCTGCATGAGCAACTCTAATTAAAGTGGAGTTAATCACAAATAGCTGGATAGGGCCACAATTGAGGCATATGTTAAGAATGAATTGCTAATTAGAGCGGCGAGCAGTGAGACAAGTCCCAGAGTGCTTGAGAAGTCTTGGCACGTTACTAATATATGAAAAGGTATAAACAAACAGCAATCTGGTTGTTTAGCTCCTCCATCCCACTTACAAGGATCCAATTATGGCAGATCCCTGGAGCCGCCAATACAATCAGGCAAGAGTGAGTCGGTGTTATGATTAACTGTGAAGGCCACATACTCTCTGTGGCTGCTCCAGCCAGCCAGTATGGCCTCTCACTGGCAGGGGCGGTTATATGGCTCAGTGAGCCCCATGACTCCACTCCCAGAGCAGGCCAACGGAGAGCCCAACACAACAGAACACAACAACAAAAACACAGGCCCGGCCTCAGATACTGCATTCAGGCTGTGCTGTAATACGAACAAGCTAATTCACTGGATGGCTTGCTTTTATAGGCCACCCCCCAGGGTGTGGTATAACACACATTTAACTGTGAATTCCTTAAACAGCGCCAACGGCACTGATGTGTTAAAGGGAACACACCTGTTCCTCTCTCATGACTGGAAGCCAGAACCGAGGCCCTTGCAGAGAAAAATGCTGCTGAAGCTTCCCATCAGGCCACAATTAGACGATTACAGAAGCTGCTAATCTATGTTGACAGCATTTTGTCCAATCAGCTGGTACGTTCCGAGACTCTCTCTGTGAACACCGAGAGCATAGGTAGCTTCTGTAAGCAGAATAGCTGTTAAACAGGATAATTCTATATCAAACACTCTCCAGTGCAGCCTGCATCCATACATCCAACTGTGCCTTTCACCACACTTTCAGCAGGAGTATCAGTGTGCAGCCGAGAGGTAAGCTGGGCGATGGATGAAATGTGCTCTTTTGCTATTTATCATTCAGTGCTGGAGGTCGTGTACAGTTAGCCATCTGGATCCTGGGGAACTGTAAAACGTTCTCCCCGATACCAGACTGCAACGAGCCAGAGACGGGAGCAAACATGTCATGTGCCCGTGGAGCAGACGCAGCTTCACCATGAAATGTGTGGACAAAATAACAACACTTTAAATGCAACTTATGTAATTAGGTGTTTTAAAAATAAGCCAGGCGATATGGATTTATTTGGGCCAGTGCAGATACAAATATTCGTAAGTAGAAAATATCGATACTGATATATTGTCTTATGCAATGATTCATAAGATGTGTAATCAAACCCTATGTAATTGATGCTTTATATTTCACAATTAATTGTTTAACCATAAACTGTTTTTTAATAAAAGGGACCAAACATAGAGAACTTGAATTTGGAAAATATATTTTTTTAACAAAATATAAACATATTTGAATCATCATTTCTGCAATATTTATTTAGTTAAATAAAAGTTTCCTTATCTATCTAAGAATCACTGATACCGTTCTGATAGGTTCACATCAGTATTATCTGCAAACATGAATATTGATCTGGCTCAAATTTGACAATAATTACATGTCCCTTTTTTTCTTTCACCCCCCACAGGCAGTGTGTGGGACACGTGTGTAAAACCTCAAAGCAGACAGGGGGATCACTCAGATCAGCACCAGCCACACAGCGCTCTAACAAGAAACCCCCCAACAGACACGCCACTGGAGGTGAGCAGCATGACACACTCAGTCCTGCACACACACACAGATGTACACACAGGGCACTCGGCAGGTGGGAAGCAGTGTGATCCGGCTTTAACCTTAACCTGCGCGCTGCCACTCACAACAACACAGACCACAAGTTAGTTTCCTTCACTTTGAGCCCAAATGGCCTCGTGTTAAAAAAGGACTCCGCTTCAATTAGAGCCGCTGATTGAGACCAGTTCTTACTCCTCAGCCTTCAGTGCAGTCCAACTTATTTTACTCCTCGGTCCAACCTGGCAGTTCCCTGTGCCCTGTCTCTCGTTTGTTCTCAGTTACAATGTGGCCGATCTGATTGTGTTTGTGTTTTGTACAGTTTGCACAGCAGCCCTCCCCAATGATTAATATGCCGGCTTACGGTGAAGTTGCAGGGACAAGGGGGAGGTCGAGACTGGGGATTTGTCTGCGGTTTAATTAGTGCATTCCTGGCAAATTCTCCATCCATAATTATGGCCGGGGTTCTTTCTGACCTTTCTGGTATTTTCTGCATGTTTGCCTTTTATCTGATCATGTTTTATTCAGGATCTTTGTTGTGTGCATTATGTTCAGCCACCCTCTCTGCTGCTGCACAAAAAAAACAACACTTTACAGGATGGACAAGTGGAATTTCCCTTTGATTCTTTTCCTGTCGCCACTCTGTGAAATTACAAGGTTCCAACATGAGACGATGGGGCCAAACGTGGCTGAGGAGGTTGTCCAGACGGCAGACATCCATATTTATTAACATGTCAGTATGTTTGCTTTCATAAAATTCAATTTTCAGACAGATGAGAAAAAAGCACATTCTAACAACATGTGTATAGCTTCCTGTTGACCCCATCAGGCAGCCAATGGACAGGAAAGAAACTGTATTCTCTCCTCTGAGATGGGAGGGAGGAGATGAAATGAGAGGCAGAGCGAGACCAATGTGTATTTTAGTGGAAAAAAATTCAAAAAAAGATGGTAAAAAAACATCAAGCGGTTCATTTAAGAGTGTGTTCATCAGTAATGGTAATAACAAATATAACAGAAGGTTACCAGTGAGCTAATTGTTGACTAAGAATAATTTATACGTCTGAAAATCTTCCATATGTAGTTTGCATGTCTTCATTCCCAGTTCTCAAAACACATATAGCCAAGGGGGGAAAAGAAAGAGCAGCTCCAGAAGATGTGGGGCACCAGCCCCGTCACGCTCTGTACATCATACACTGCGTTGCTCTGCATTCACAGCTGTAACCTGCACAAACTATATACGCGACACAGTGATAAGATTAGTGTCTACAGTATGCATACACACAGGCCCATACGTGTGCACACAAACACAACACCGCATATATAAGAGCAGAGGCAGCGCTGGGGGGATTTGGGCTGCCAGGGCCCCCGTGGGGAAGCGGTGGCTTCCTGTTTGCAAGCCTTTCTTTAGCGAAAATGCTTAAAACGGGCCAAACGAGAGCAGTGCTTATCCAGCAAAATTGCTGCTAGATGGAGCAGAAAGTGCACAAATTTTCTATGACACCCCAGTAATGAGGTTTTATATTGACCCAGGCACAGTGAGTGGAAGGGCTCGCTGCTCCTCTTCTCCTAAATTCAGTCAGCTATCCTCAACCTCTATTTGGGTCCCCACTGAAAAGAGAAAATACACAGTGCGGGCGCAGACAGGTAGCAGAGCAAAAACACAAACACACAATGAAAAGAGGGCCACTCATCCAGGAATTCATAAACCTCTATTATACAGCTGGTTTTTCCTTAAAGTGTGAAAATAAATAATGTTTCTTTCTTGAAAGGAAGGAACATATTTTCTCTTTTATAACATCAGAGTTTTTTTACCTTAAACGGTACTTTTACAAGATCTTACAAGGCAACCGTGAGCACCGAGTGGAGGTGCACACATTTCATGCATGTTGTATATACAATGTATACACAACTTCATCGAGGCAGAGTCGGTGCTGGGTTAGTTTCGGGATTTAATGCACACTTATGCTTCACTGTGTTATTTGAGAGCCGGGGGAATTATTTAAATTCATTGATTAGTCAACTGAAAAAAGGGGTAATTGGCAAATATTTAGAAAATCTGTTTATAATTTAATAATTAAAAAAATCCAGTTACAGCTTCCTCATTGTGGCTGCTTGCTGCTTTATGCTGTTTATTTTTTATTGATGATGAATGTTTTTTGGCTTTGGTCTGTTGTTCGGACAAAACAAGACGTCTGAACATCTGCTCTGGAAAAGACATGGCAGCCTTTTTGCTCTATTTTATAACATTTCAGAAGACTAAGCGATTAATCCAAAGATAAATCGAGACAATAGCTGACAGTTTAATCGATAACGAAAATAATTGCATCCCTTAATTCATTTATTAAATCGTCTAAGTAAACACCAGAATCTAAAAAATATATGTTTTTAAAAATGTATTTTGCTTCCATAAACAGTTCAACAAAAACCATTCAGACACTTTATTGTCTGGTACAACAGCACAATACTAATTGGCATCAGAAGATATCGTCATGGAGACGAATGTTAAACGTCTCTGCCCTTGAAAGTATAGCTGCCACTCTGTCATACATGTATTTCATTATCCAGAGTCTGCACCTGCACAAAAAGAGTGTTTCTCCTCAGAGAAGCCGGTCTGGTTGCTCCTCCCTGCCCATTAAACTGTCTGCTGATTTTAATGGAGGTACCAGAAAGTGATTTGATTGGCCATTACTGAAGCCTGCACCAACTCCACCTACTGAATATATATTCCTCTACAACCTGCTAATATGTATTGTATTAATGCTCTCATTCTACTTAATCCCATTTTACAGTGTGTGAGCTGCAGTAACTGTGGGTTTAGACGTAATGTTACGTTTTATCTAGCAGTGGTTTTAAAATTAAACACTTTATAGGCATATTTTAAATATATTTCTCTTTCTGATCCAATGTTGGTAGCTCACTGACAAATACACTTTTATGTTAAATACAGATAAAGCGCAGGAACTCACTCACTAATTGTTGGCTTTTATACAAAACTGTACAAACAGAAGTGCAGACGCTTTGATAGCAGAGCACGCGTTTTGCTTTTGATCAGAGTCTCCCTGAAGACATCTTCCGGAATCCTAAGTGCCTGAGGCAGTGGCCCATAATGCACGGCTCTATATCCTGGAGCTTGGAGCAAGTAAAGGTCAGCGCTGGATGTTTGTGAAAACCAGGGGAGCTGCTGATCTCTCAACAGTTATTGTATTCATACAGTAGCATATGTGTTCCATCTCGCAGCGCGGCCTGACACTGACATTCAGGGGGAGAAAGATACAAGAAAAAAAATAAAAATCTGTCTTTCTGTAGCGTCTGAGATAAAAGTACAGCTGAATATTGGTGTCTTGTGAGCAAAGGCACAATTCAACACGGGCCAGGCACCCCCCTCATTAGCAATATTTTTGTATGTCCATCAGGATAGCAAGCTATTTTAAGCATATGCATCACCAGTGATTTTTTGCGAGGTCTGCACTCCTCTGATGAATTAAAAATGCATGCATCGATGGAAACAATTTTGGTATACATCATAATTATTACCTAAAAGGGAAAACGAGGATCGTTTCAAGAGAGTTATTTCTAAGAATTATCATTTTTAAGAATTTTACGAGTTCAGACCTCGTTAACTTCTCGCCGCCGCGTCTGAGGCCGTTTAGCCCTGTTCTCTACACAAGCTGTCTGAGGTGGCGAGATACAGTCTGAAGCCTCAAAGGCCACTCACAATGCATTAAGAATGTTTTCTTTTTGACAGACATCAAAATGTGACCTTTAAATGATTCTTGTTATCAGGGAAGCTGAACAAGAAAATCGATAGGATGCAGCTGGAGAGGAGGGATTAATGCAGGGCAAATTGATCATTCCATTTCATTTTCATCTTGATTTGATGTGCCAGCCCGAACACGCCTAATCTGACCACAAACTGCTTTTAACACTTCACAGGAGAATCCTCAGAGTAGAAAAATACAACCTCAACAAGCTTCTCAGTTACAAATAGGAGCCCTTACTGACAGTTAACCTTAATAATAAAGAGCCAGTTCCCCCCCCCGCCCCCTTCCTTTCATAACTTCTGAGCTTTTTGAGAGTGTGCTTCCAAGCTGTGGCCTTTATTCACCACAGGGAATACAAGATGGCAGAGCTCATTGTCTATTTCACACAGTTTATGGGTCCATCAAGCTGCAAAAAACAAATACATTAATCATCAGAATACGTTGATAGATCATTAATTATTGTACCTCACTGTTGATGTCACACGCAGTTGAATCCTTTCATGGATAATCAGAGCACTTTGGCAGAACTTTATTAAACAAACTGTTCATTTGCAAAGTCATGTCTGGATGTGCAGGCACCCCAGTCAGAGAGATGAAAGACACTATTTTCTTTTAAGGAATCTTTCAGTAAACATTAAAAGGAATATCTGCCAGAGAAGAATTGCTCTCCTTTTTTCCCGGTGCCGCTTCCCGTACACAGCCGAGATCGGGAGCGTATTACCTCTGAAATGCCAAGAGCTCGACAGATAACTGCGATAACAAAGATAGCAAATCTGGGAAATGAAAAATGGCACTTCTCTTCTACGAGAAGATAAATCAGTGTTTATTAAATCAATGCCAGACAGAGGAATCTGAAGGTAAAATAATGAACCACTTATAAATGATCTTTGCTTCGCTGGGCCTTACCTGATCAGGGTGTTCGGGGACCACCAATGCGAGGCATATTAGGAGAGGTCTATTAATCCTAGTGCTTCTCATAGCTGACTATAAAATGGGTGAGTCCTCTGTGACTTACTAGGCACATCCTTTTTAATTTTTCAACGTGAAAGTAAAAAGAAAAAATAGGAAAAAGTCAGCCACACAGCTCTCATTGATTGGGTGTGAAAGTTTGGGTTGTGTGTGTATTTCTGCTGTAACGTTGTGGATATTTCATTATGGAGCTCTGGGACACACATTACGCCGCTCTGCTATCTTTCGCACGGCCTCCATGGCAACTAGGGAGGCCCTCTCTCCCAGCAGAAATGTGCTTTTAATTGAGTGACATCTAATCGGGCAGTGAAATACAGCAGTGGAGTTAACAAAACAGGTCAACAAGGGACAAGGACTACCAGCTGCAATCACCGTGGCTGCTCAGCGCTCGGTGGTTGTGTGTGTGTGTGTGTGTGTGTGTGTTGACCATCACATGTCAGAGCGGTTTTAATGAACAAAATTACAGGGTTGGAGGTATTCTTCACAAGATCCTTGGGTGAATGCGTGATTGGATGTGATGAGCCCCTTCTTAAGACTACACCAGCTTGGGGAGGAGGCATGTCTTTGATGTGCAGAAATTACTGGAGCTGAGAGGTCTCACCAGCTATGCCTTAACACATATTAAACAGGCTCTAAAGGATGAAATTTCCCCCGTCATCTGTTTCTTTTTTTTTCTTCCTCCTCTTTAGCGTGTTGCACCGGGTGCCGGGCTACGGCTGTCTACTTTCTTCCTTAAACCTGGCTTGTGGTTTTAACTGCAATAGCATTTCTCCCTCGTTATCGGATGTTGAATCAGGGCACAGGGGGACATCATCAACTCCCCTCGACCTGGAATCGTCTGTGCTGACAGCATTCTGTAGTGGCATACGTAGATAGAGGGGGTAAAGGCATAGTCTCAGGAAATCTCCTGCCTGCGCTTCAGGGAATCATTGGAATTCATGATCTTTTCTCAGTATGCTAACAATAATCTTCTGCTCGCTCTGTCTCGCACATCACCAGGCATAGCAAACACTTGTCTTCGCCGAGTCTCGGGAAGCGTCAGCTCCTCCTCACCATGCAAATTTCCTGGGCCGCGTCCCTCCTTTGTATTAGGACTACATCCCTCAACCTTTTTCTCAGTTGCTGTGTTTCATACAGATGGAAGATGAATCCAGGGCTCATGAGTGACAAGCCCGACGCCCAGATGTTCATTTAATAACCATTTTTAACTTCGATACACCCTTGAGCTGCAAAAAACTGACAAACAGACTTTTCCCCCCTCTCGCTGTGAGTTGTAATAATTCTCTGAGACGTTACTAAAGTGTGCACCAAACAAACAAATGCCCCCCTCTCCAGGAGCAACTCTGCCCTCACTGAGGAAAAAGGTACAAGAAGCTTTTGTTAAGCCGAGGATAACAAATGTTTCTGCGGTAGAAAATCTGCTGGATAAATAAAAATGCAACTCAAGTGAAATTTGTCTGTGTTTGGATGTTACACAATACGCAGGGCTGCAAACAGAGCTGTTAATTGGAAGCACCTTCGACCACTGGGGGGGTGGAGCCTCAGCCTCTGATTCATGCTTTACTAACAACTAAACTGTTTTCATATGATCACAGCAGTGATTCATAAAGTTCTTAATTTGCTGGTTTCAGCATATGTCCTACATATTGATGACGTATGTTTTATGTATCTTATGTCTGAGTCTGAGTTCATTCTAAGACAAATTTCCCTTCGGGCCCAATAAACTTTAAATTGAAGCTGAAGTGAACATTACAAACAGCAGATGGGTCTGATAAAATGTATTTGCATCACACCATTAAAAGAAGTGCTGAATGTGTTATGAGTACCACTGAAGATAAATAAAGAAACAACCATACACTCAGCTCCGTAAATCAAACGCTGACATTTTAATTGGTCTTTGTCATTCCGAGTTCATTTCATACACTCAAAACATTTACAACATTTAGTGTAAACTTATTGCAAATGTAAACCTTCCCAAGGATTCTGTTCCGACTGAAACGCTGGTCGTAAGGACAGCGTGTCCTCACATTTCTTCATTAACACGAGGACAATAACGTGGCGACTAGTTTGCGATTGCGATCCCATTTTGGAAATGTTTCTAATACGCTGTGTCTTATCACACACGTGGTGCTATAGAGACATTTCATCTGCCTCACCTCCAGCGTGAAGCTCTGATGGTGTCAAGTGGGTGACGACAACCAATTAAAAGAGAATCAGTCAAACAACTGGGGGTCAGATCTCAAGATGCTCCCAATCACTCATAATTTCCTGTTGTTCCGCTGCATTCCCACGGCTTCTGATACGAGTCTGATAAGGCGGCGAGCACAATGGACGGCGCATCAATTGCACCTACCTCATCAATAATAAACCCCAGTGGAGACCACCACACCAACAACAACAACCTCTGTGTGTCTATCTTGTCTTTGGAGAACAAACGGTGACCTTCAATGTAGGGTTGGGAATCGTTTGGTGTTTTTTTCTGATCCTGGTGCTTAATCAATGCTGCTGTCAGAACCAATTCTTTTAAAACAGCAACGTTTGATTTACTGTTGACAGTTATACTTAAATATACAAATAAGTGAGAAAACTCTTAACAAATCCACATACTGAATAAACCAGCTAGAATAATTTAATTTGAGAAATTAATAACATTTTCAGTGCTTAATAAAGCAAAATGCTTCTGCTCCAAACATCAACTGTCTCCCCAGCGCCAGGGACGCGCACAGTGCCGGCTGATGGGCATTCCTCCTCTTTCACATGTATCCCGTGCATAAATATATAATGTTAACTATGCCCATGTGGAGATGTTTATGTGCCGATAAACAGGAAAACTATTTCAGCTGAGGCCAAAAAACTGCCTTGCAATTCTGTCCGATAGGTTCAGGACATATAGGAGCCGGTGCCTCTTTCCATACTCAACCCTCTCTCACTGGTCGACCATATTCCCATAAACAAGGGCAGAGGTCAGATGTCTTGCAGCATATGCAATGATACACCTTTGCCCATAACATTGCACAAGCGTAGTCCCTCACTCTTGATTGGTTTTAGGGATGCAAATGCTAAAAGACGGTATAGGAATGTCATGTCTGGGATGAGGTAGGACAGGGCTGTGGTCCTGATAGTGTTTCTGTGCACGTCCTTCTCTATTAGTCATTACTGTGTGCAGACGAGGGCTGATGTTTACTCTGCTGAGACAAGCAAGTCTACTGCTCTGGGTTGCAACCTTGTGACTCCCTTCTCCCGCCCGCTGCCAGCTCTCCTAACGTCTAGCCCTAGCCCTGCCACTCCAGGGGCTCACTGGCCTATTGCTGCTGCTGCTGCTGCTGAATGCCTCCGTCTACCAGGACCTGGATTTTGGAATTAATCCGGCAAAAAAAGATGATACTGTCTGCCTGGTGTGTGTTCGGGGTGATATTTCAGGAAATAATAGCATAACACACACCAGGGATGTGATACTGCAATGCATTGTCGTGCCATATTTCCTCCCTTTGTCTTTAGTTTCCCTGTGTTGTCACTTTCACACATTACCTCCACCCACGCACACACACACGAGAGGAAAAGCGAGCTGGTGACAGAGACTTACTGCAGTACACAATGTAGGAAATAGGGAGTTGTAATCCTTGGTAATAGATAGAAGAAAAATCAATTAAAACATGGTTGGATGGTTTATCATATGAAGATGATGAGAAGAAATGAGATCATACGAAGGAGGAAATTAAAGATGATCGCAAACAATTGACAATTTGTGTTAATCTAATAGCTCAAGGACAGTGGAAGTAACAGAGCACAGAGAAAGACAAGTGTGAGATAAAAACAACAACACAAATAAATAAACAGGGTGCAACAGATATAATGATGTGAGCTGTAACAATTATTGTAGTCGACAAAAATCAAGGGGAATTAAGGTGAGGAGACAGAAACAAGGTTAACGAAACAGAGGTGAGAGATAATGACGATGATTACGACATGTAATGGCAAAAGGGTAAAATCAATCATAATGCACCAAATAAAAAATGAAATGATTACCAAGCTTATGCAGGAGGTCAGGGGTCAGAGGTCAAGTTCAATATAAACAGGGAAACCATTACGGCGTCTGCATGGATGTCTCTGGAAGAAATAAACAAGGAGTTGATGTAAGTACACTTCACTGTAAGTGCTGTTTAAGTCCTACATCTACTTGACAATATGTAGCACTCAAATATTAATGTGACACAATGCTGTAGTAAGCAGCGATTCATAGCAGCGCACAAACCGGAGAAGCTCAGTTTCCTTAAGTGGTGGTGGGCTATTTCAGGGTGTAGTGAATCGGAGACGCACTTATTCCATCCCTTTAAAACAATGGAAGGCATCTTTTTATCATCGCGTAACAGCGTCGAGACCATAAATTAAGTGTTAGCTCATTTTAAAAACCTCTCAGCAAAATTAGGTAGACCAAACAAGACACCGATGCAATGCTAACACATCACTGACACTTTATGTTTCGTGCTCTCGTGCGTTCACACTCCTGTAGACGGTATAGACATGAGTACGACAATTGATTTTTTTGTTCAACCAAAACAAAAAAGAACAATAATCTCTTAGTAGCTGAGAAAACAGTGTGTGAGGCTCCGGCACACTGAAGACGGCGGAGGCATCACTCTTTGCCAAATAAAGAAAAAGTACAGAAATGGCTGTGCAGTGGAAGCAGAAAGTATTCATCTATTTAAGTCTTCACATTTTGTTATGCATAAAACGCTTCACATTTATTTATTTGATATTATTTGTGTGTAGACGACAAGAAATATACAGAATAAAACTAATGTGCTGCTCCAGACTTTCTCCACATATTGAACTTGAACAAATTCTAAAAAAAAGGTCGACAGTTTCACTCTCACAACAACTGTCCATATGATGTGTGTGTTGTCAGTAGCCGCGGGGTCAGTGACACTGCATCTCCACATTTCACTGGAGGATACAAAGATGACCCAGATCCTGGCATTTTGAAAGGAATTGAATTGTCCATGTAGAGTTAAAGGCCAGCAGGCAAAGGATGTATTAACAGACATTTTCACCACTCACAAAAACACCATTAAATCTTCAGTACAATAGGCGGATTTGCCATTTTTTATTAAATGCTGAGGAAACTGTATTTTTCAGCTATTAAAACCAGAAGCTAAAGATCCACCGAGGAGCATCCGTGGGGCCCAGAGTCGCATTTATCAGCGAGAAGGACACAAAATAAATGGTTTTACAAGAAGGAAACATGTCGCCTGAGCCGCAACCCCGCCTGAGCGTGAAATCCAAACAACATTAGATGTAAGACAATACTCAGTACACATTACACCCTAAGGCAACATATCAGCACTGAAACAAGAAAGGGAAGTACCTTTCAAAACAACCCTGCGTTTTATTAGCGTCTCGCACTTCAAGAAGCTCATGGACAAACTGGCAAGTAAGTGCATTCTGAGATTCTTCTGTCGCGCAGTAAAGAAAAAAAACACTCCGGAAGCTTCTGCATCTGTGTGTGATTAGTTCCACCACCTAAGATAAAGCGTGCCGAGCAAATGTAACCTCATCATAATGTATGTGTCACAAAGGCAGGGGGGGGACGCTCAACCAGAAAACAACAACTGCTGTATGGTATAGCCGCCTACCACTGTGACGGAGCCTGGCGTGAATCCTGGTCCCGCCCGCGTTCTCCACCCGTCATTAATCGTCTGATCGTTGCGGAACAGAACGCGGCATCGGTTTGAGCAGACGGGAGATCTCACAGGTATTAGCCGCTAATTGCCGTCAAACCAAACAAGCAGCACTTTGTGGAGAAAACAATCTATATTAATTCTTCCGACTCTCCCCGGCAGAATGCACGTCGAAGCTTCTTGGGCACACAAGATAAATGCTTTTACCATAATTACAACTAATTGTGCAAATAATCGCAAAGTTCTTGTGCCACCTATACCCACAATAAAACAAAAGCAATCTGTGCAGCTCTTGGCTGTGAAATTGAAACGGCCCCATTTCTCCGGTCTCTGTCTTCGGCTCATTCATTATCTAACATTTGGATCTGCTCTCTGGTAAAAGCCAGATTTTTTGCAAATGTGAGCGGAAGGGAGATGGAAGGAGGGTGATGACAGGGATTCATGGATGCTCTGGATGCAGACATGCTGTTCCAGCGTCTCGCCTCTCTCCACAAAACATGTGACAAGCTTCAAAGCCCCCAGCTTTTATGCTTTGGAATAGGCTACGTCTTTTTTATTATATCCAAGTCTCCCCTTTTGTAAGGATGAAACAAAATAAACAAACCAAACATCATCTGTAAATCGAGATAGCCGTCTGCAGGAGGCTTCTGCACCTAATCCCTTTCATTTCAGGTCAGTAAAATATTAGTGCTTTCTCACTGCTCCGATGGTCAAAGCACATTTCAAAGATTCCGTGCGCCTCTCCAGCAAAGGCAAGGAGAGGGAGAGAGACCGGGCAGTGGGGAGCTCTGGCAGTCCCCCATCTATTACAGACGGACCAATCATCAAAGACAAATTACAGTACACTTCACTGGGATATGCTAATTCCAAATTAGATGCAAGTCATCAAAAGATCAGCATTGCAATGTTTTGCATCTACAAATTGAAAATGTCCTCTTTCAGAGCAGGTTTTAATACCAATATATGTATGAATCAAAAAACATGAGCGCCATCCAGGGCCACAGGAAGCGTGTACATTAAAACCAGGTTTAACACAGATATATTTATGTGGTATTTTGCATAGTGATGGAAGATGAAAGTGTAAAGTTTTCATATATATGAAATTATTTTTAGTGTAAAACTGCAGTTGAGCAAACCCAAAGATACCACAGATAAGTGAGGGCCTAAGTGGAGACATGATTCACTCTTGTTCTGCTTTTGTTAGATTTAAAATAAAAAATGACAAAAATTGCACACAACAGTCTAGGGTCGTAGAAACAAAAGTGACTTTCCCATAAATAAAATAAGGTTGCAATCTTTGTTGATGGCAGACGGTCAGGTAAACAGATGCAGGGGATCCAAACAAAAACATGCAAACTCAAAAATCATCAAACGTACCAGACCACGCAGAGGAAACATGAGGGAACAGAACAGGTGCTATAGGAGAACAAACAGCTAAGTGTGGAAACACCAGGGAACCGAACGTGACTGGAGAGCACAGAGAACGAGAGCAGGTGAAACAATTCTGGTGTCGGGCAATCAATCACAGCAACAGGAAACAGGAAGAAGATAGGAAGTAAATCGAGCAAATACATGGGAAATGATTTCAAAGTTAAACAGGACTTACTGAGCCCAAGTCCAAACAAAGAGTCAGAAATCAATGAATTCAAAAAGGTTTTACTGAGGCTTTTCAAAAGTCTGATACTTTACAGATCAAAACAAGTCTAAACAAAGGATTTCAGAAGGTCCACACAAGCCCCTAAAAGTCAGATCCCAACAGTTTCTATATGTGTGGGTCCTGACAAATAAAATGGAGTATGAATTGAAATGATTTTCATATTTAATACAATATTTACGAAGACATGTTTGTGTCACCTCTTCACTTGAGCGTAATACTACATGTTCTTCACCTCTTTTAGTGTTCTGTGAAAGGCAAGAGAGCCAAACATGTTTCCCTCTGTGCCCTGTTTGAATCAGTCGGCTCAGTGTGCCGAGCCGTGTGTGAACAGAGACTCCTTCTTCTCTTGTTAAATGCAGTTACATAAAGTTAAAGTAGTTTGTTTCCCATGGCCTTTTTAAATTTGGGTAAATAAAACTGGATTTGCACGGAGGTCTCTTGTGCCTGACTTAAATTCACATTATGTAATTTGATTTGTCGGTGGGATTGATTGTTTTGCAAAAACATATTTCTGCAAAACACTGTGGCCTTAAATACCTTTTTCATATGGAGATAATCTAGACTGCTATTAACCTTTTTCATGGTTTATTTGGTTTTGGTTCTTGGATGAATTTGTCATGTGATAACTATTTCCTTTACCCTGCATGTACTTTACCACTTGAAAATAAACAAATCATTAAAATATGTGCATTTTATTCTCGCTGATGTTGATGACACTGACATCCGCTCTGCAAAGCATCCAACAGCTGATATCAAAGTATTTTTCAGGAATAATTTGAAATCATAAACATATTGATGAATGTGTTTTGTTTGGTAGTTTCCCCCGGCTTTGCAGATCTTAATTTGGTGGAGCCTGGACATTATTATGATTTGTCGAACACTGCTCTCAATAAGCAACATTAATTGCATCCTAAGCGCATCAACTGCAACATCATCATCATCATCATCAGTGTAATAAATATAAAAAAGTTACAAAAAAGTTTCTCCTCTACATAGACAAATAACTTCATAATGTCCTCATCATATTGTTTCTCCATCACTGTGCGTAGTCTCATACATAAACCCCCAAAGGTTTGAATAAAGGATGTATAACTTATAAGTTGTATTAGTTGTAACTTTTATTTCATCCTGTTTCCAGTCTGTGTGCTAAGCTAAGCAAAGCCAACTATCTCCTTGTAATTTATAGACAAAGAAGCTATTTCCCCAAAAATGTCTAATTAAAGCTATTTATTTGTAATTTTAACCGAGAATGCATTGCAAATGGAAAAATCACGTTCTTCCAAAGAAGAAGTAGAAAGTGAAAGCTCCATTTTGTCTGTCATATTTCTTAAAGGGGGATTCCTCAGCAGTATAATGTAGATTTTTCTGAATGTCCAATGTTGAATGAAAAGGAAATTGATCGGTGAAGCTGCATCATCTGATCAGTATGGATACCACATGTCTTCCGTCATTTGCCCTGCTGAGGTTTCCATCGGTGATTTGAGGAGGAAGACTGCCAAAACGCATTTAGTTTAAACAATAGAAACACAGACACACAATTCCCCAGGCCTGAGGGAGTCACAGACTAAAGAGCTGGTCAATATTTCTGTGAAACATATGCATCAAAATGGCTGGGTCAGCTCCGGCGTCCTGGTGCCCGCCGCTTTCTTTCACTCTAAGTGCCTCTTCTCCCAATCTGCGTCCGAGGGGAGCACCACTGCCACATCACCGAGGTGTGAACGCATTGATGAATTCACCCTTTACCCGTGAAACCTGATATGTAAAAGCACGGCTGTTCCCAAGCAATGAGCGGCGCGTTGACAATGTCAATATTTCTCTCCAACATGCAGAGTAGGCATACAGACTAATGACAGACAGAGTATATCAGCAAATGAGTGCACAACAGGAGCAGAGGACTGGGGTAAGGGGGGGGGATTAATAGCTCCAGCAACAAATGACCTGACAGGACAAAAGCAAACACACCAGACAGACAAAGAGGCTTGAAAACACACACACACACACACAAAGCAGTAATGGTACACATTCCAATACATGTTCTGTCATATACACAAAACAACAGTGTAGTGTTCCCTCAAGATCACTCGAGGTCGGTAACATACACAAACAGCGTAAATGTTGCTAGCATGTCCATAGTGGTAACATATGAAAGAGAAAAAAAACACTTGAGTATTCGTGCTCCAGTGTTTCTGGTTGTGGCGCAAAAAAAACAACTCCTCTGTGACTTTCACCCCCGACGGCCTTCTCGATTCAAGGCATTTGTGGTCAGGTAAACAGATTTTTACTTCTTTACTTCTTCAATAGAAAAAAATCCCTTACTTACGCCTCATTTGATGGCCCCCCCGACACCCTCCGCCCCTCGGTTCTCGTACTCCCACACCCCAGCATCGGGCTTATCATGAAAGCACAACAAGGATATATTGTCAAGAATTATTTTAGGCAGTCCTGATTGAAGAGGCTGACTTTTATTCTCTCAAGTACACCCTTCCGCTTTTTTCCCTCTGCCATGGTACACAAGGGTACCATTATGGTGGCTGTGGACCTCATCCATTCATCATTCTTCTCACCTATGAAGCAAAACACACATATATCAACTACAGCTGCCCTCCCTCTTTCCTAAATCATGCTTTGTTCTGCTGCGTGTAAAGAAAACTGCCTCAGCTTTGGACAGCAACACCCAGCGAGCCAAAGGAGAGGGATGCAGGGGAGGGAACGCTTCGGTGTTTTGCCCTGCACCGTTTTCAAATCCACAAAATGAAAGGAGAGCGATTGAAGCGCAGCATTTTCAAGATTTACACATGATGAACAGTTGATTTTTAAATTGATTTTACATTTCGGAATATGTAGTTTCGTCTATTTTACTTTTTGGGATCTGAAATTTTTGTTTATATTGGATTTACATGAAACATACTGTAAGTTCATTAATCTCGGTTGAAAAAACTCAAAGTGTCATTTGGAAAAGAAGCAGTTCCCTCAATCCAGCAAAGAACACACTGAGCCGATATCCAAACAGCCAGCAGCTGGTTAAAGCTCTGTTGTGTCCTTTGTAGCCTTTCACAGGGTTTTAGCTTCAGGTATGTTCCTACTTTAACAGTTCAAAGGTACTATCAGGATTCATTAAAATAAGTGTAGGCTATTACAGAGAAAAGCAAAGGCCACACACTCAACGCACTTCATGAAAAGTGAGGGGAAAAAATAAGTGTCACTTTGCTGTGTGCTGTGTAGTACAACACACAAATACGTTTCTTTCAATGGTCTATTATTGGCAGATGTTGACTAAGGAGAAAGTCAGTGTGCATGATAGGAATGCCAATGACAAGCCAAGTTACCAATCCATTGTATTGATCTGACTTACGAGCATAATCTCACTGTAATGCGAGGCGACTGTATGCATGTTTGTAATTCGCCTACTTCAAAAAACAGTTAATCAGATCTACTTCAATTTAATTTGGGGAATTCAGGATCTCTGGCACTCATGGTTCTGCAGATTGAATCCACTATGTCTTCACCAAGTCGTCAACCTAACTTGCCATGGCTCAGTCACTCCGAGTCATTTATGTTGTAAAGGAGCAGGTACTGCACTAGTAAATATTAATAACACTGCCAGTCTTTCATTTACCTCCTGTGAGGAGCTCTGTGTAAGAACGTTGGATATTTGCTTCGTGTGTTGTAACGATTACAAAAATCAAAGAAAATAAAATATTACAAAATAGTAAAAGTAATTCTACATATAATATATAGAAGAAAACTTGATATCTGCTATCAAAAGAGCAGAGCAAAGAACAAAGACATGTTCAATTCAAATGCTAATGCACTTCTGTATCTGAACAGGGCTCCTGTGGATTTACCTCAGCTGGACACTGACTGGTTTGCATACTCTATGTGGGAGTGTTAATTGCGGTGAGATTATTTGCCATTTATTCATTACACAAGCAATTTCTTTTGCATTATTCATCTTTCAACAGGATCCGGGCATGTTTTAATCACACTGAATGCAGAGTGACAATGCTGTGTCACCAGTACCTTCTTCTGAAAAGCCAGCAGAAAAGCCGGCCCCGTTTTTGTTCAGCGTCGCAAACATCAGAACTTGAACAGATTAAAAAACTGTGCGTGTGCAAATATCACTGGTATTTTAATAGAAAGAATGTGTTTACATGTCTTTTTTCAAGGGGGATTGCAAAATGCCAACAGAGTGGGCAGACCAGCTTCTGACGCATGTTAGATTTCTGTACGTGTGGCTGTGGTGTGTTGGTGCAACACAGCAGGGGGGCTCTCCTCTTTTAATCTCTAATCCTCTCCTCACTGAGGAGGAGGAGGAGGAGGAGAGGCTGAAGATCGAGGAGAGGATTGAGATCAGAAAGCAGAGAGAAGGTATCCTCTCCCAGGCACGGAACCACGCCATGGCACTCCTCCTGTCCTGTACTGAAGCTGTCACTATCGGTGTCTGGGGCCATGAGGCAGGCAATTTTAGAGCGGCGGTGTGAATCGATACCCAATCACATCACGTTCGCAGGCAGCACATCAACCTGAAGAGGCCGTGGCGCAATTTACAGCATATTGTTTTTGGCCCTGTGAGCAAACAGGCGCTAGGAGCAATAGAAGCATCATGGCAGAGCAAGACAAGGCCTTGTCATGGTCATTAACAGCCTTATCTCTGGTCACAGAAGTACTCATATTAACCACTAGAGCCAAGGACGACTGGAAAACACAAAGAGTGCATAATACATCTGCGGTTTATTGGTTTTTATTGAAATCCAATATTGCAAAAGTACATTTCAAATAAATCTGTCTGTCAGTGAACCAATCAATGGATCAGTCAAAGTGTTTTTGCGTTGCACCATTCATGCAGGTTTGTGTTTTGCAATTAAGTGCTTGGTCAAATATAAGATTAAACTAATCAAAATGCTGACATTCAGATACAGTAAAATATATTTTAGAGCTTTAGAAAAAGATCTCAAAAAAGATTTTGAAAATTGTAATCAAATTAAATTTCTAAATCATAAATAATACAGTAAAGATGCCACACTTGATCAAAGGTTAGGCTGAAGAGATACAGATACAAATGTTACATCATTTATATGACGCACATAAATAGTTATTACATTTGTGTATTTCTTCAGTCCATCCATTTGAGGGAAAAGATTTCATATAATGCAAATATACCAGTGAGAATAGAAATGTGCAACCCAAAGCCAGAAACCAGAAAACACAGTTAAATAAGATTAGAGTTGCTCCATATATAAAGTTATCAGGTAATATCTGAATATAAACACAGGAATAAAACTGTGCCTTTGAGGCGAGACATCAGTGCAGGTGGGATTTGAAGAATCAAACTCCAGGGGTGTGACAGAATCATCCTCCCGGATCCCCAAACAGAAAACATTGTTTGTTTATTTGTTTGCAACCTTGCATCTTGTCATGCCAACAAGTGGCTTCCATACACACCTGCAATCATTACCTTCACACAGCGGGGTTTGCCACAGTGGGAACACACTGCCACGCTGCGAGCACAGTGGGCTGCATGGATTAGAGTCGAGCACCAAAAGGTATTCTCCAGGAAAACAAGAACTAAATCGGGTGTAGACCACATGTTATACTCAACCACAGATAGAAGACGCTTTGAGTGTGGATGTGCATGTCTGTGTGTGTGTGTGACATAAACATACTGTACTGTTGAAACACAAGGTCTTATCTTGACAGCGTTGTAAAGCTATTGTGAAATTGCAATCAAGCTGAAAAAGCAACGACAGGTAATTAGTTACATGCTTCAGCGAGCACAGTTGCTGTCCGTTTCCTTGATAACTCTGTTCATATCTGCATTCAGAACAGGGAGAAGCCTCGTGGCAATTAAAGCCTCGGATGATCTATAGTCCGGGTCCTGTGAACACTGTACGAGCGTGTTTCTTTATGGCTCACATTACAGGGAGAGCAGGTGTTGAGGAGACTTTTATCAATGTAGGCGGTTGAGTGGTTTACATGGAGACGGTCCACTCTTCCTCAATGTTCAATCGCTAATCTGATGTGGAAGGCACAACAGGATACAGGGCCACTGTATGTACGAATGACAGACATATCACTAGGGTTTGATTGATGCGGTTACTCCCCAGGGAGAATCAGCCACTACTTCATTTTCAGCAACTGCGGCTGACAAAATATGCCGTTGCTGAGATGGTTGTTATGACTACGTAATTCTCTTGAAATGATGCTTTTATTCAGTGAAGAACCGACTGAAGCAAGTCAAGGGCAAAACTGCTAAAGCATTTACCTGCACACCTCAGACAAATATCAGCTTTACATATATTAAAATGATGCTTTTATTCAGTGTCGAAAACCAAATGAAGCAAGTCAAGGGCAAAGCTGCTTTTACCCACACAGAAAAATATCAGCTTTACATATGTGGTTTGATCTTTTAAAACACAATTGGTGATGAGGGTGTTTTAGCTTTTGGTCTGAGATTTTTTTTTACATTTAGTGTGAATTGATTTGTGCTCAGCAATTAGTGGAAAATAAAAAAAGGCTTTGTCCACTTACCTAGAGCTCCGACTAATCTATGTTTTCATCATCGACTGAACCAGCAATTATTTCTGAAATTAGTTGGTTGAAAGTTTGGTATATAAAATGTCTGAATATAGAAATGAAAAGAATTCACAAGGACATTCACAATAACTATCTCTTAAAACAAGAGATAGTTATTTAAAAATCTGACTTAAAATGATGAATCAATCAAGAAAAGAGTTGCTAATCATTTTTCAGTTAAAGGACTAATTGATTAATTAAGTAGATGTTTTCGGCTCCTCCTGTTGTATTCTTCTTTTAATTTGATTGGCCAGCTTGACTGTGTGCTGTTGGGGGGGGGGTCACTTATGAGACGGTTGTGTTTCCATGTGTCGTCTCTCTGATCCACTGAGCGAGGTACTTTTATCCCTGCGTCCTTGAACACCTTTAATTTTCCACATCAAACATCTCTCTCTATGTTGGCACTCACAAGATTTAAAAACCAAAATATGTCAGGATTCACTGCAATTATCAGAGGCAGCTACTTTGATATGTTCTGGGTGGAGGTGAGAAAAAAAAAGCCAATTCGCTGTGGGTGACAAAAAATGCCTCTTTATGGAAACAAAGCTTCACCATGTCAAATAATTCTCCATCACTAATACAGAAATAGCAGCTGAACATAAATGTGTGTTGTTTTTTTTTACTCCAGCTTTGTAAATTTGAACCTAGATAATTAGAAATCCCTGTTTTGTATTATAAAATATGATTATTTTATCCAATAAATGCAAAGGCACAGCACAAATATATACGAAAAAGAAGATATGGTTTATTTTTCATTTTTACTCGATCATTATCCTATAACAGAGTAAACCAGGTAAACCGGGGGGAAGATGTGCGAGCATGTTAGTTCAGGGAGCAACGGATAAGGAGGCAGAATTCTGACATTTCCATTTACAGATAGCAACAGCTAATACCTTAACACTGATTAGAAGCTGTCAGTCCTCTATTTGAATTGCAATCAATATATTATGTACACTAGTGCACCGCGTATATGACAGGCGAGGACAAACGCCCCGCAGGGTAAATGCAACTAGTATTTCTGGATTTCCACCAAACACCCACTCCCGACCCCCTTTATCACCGATTCACAGAACATACCTCATTTACCATTAGGGACATATAAGAACTATAAATGTGAATTTTCATCATATCCTTACGCAGCGCATATTAACCAGCAGTACATCCCCTGCCAACCAGACTTCATCCATATTCCTGCAGGCTTATTGCGGGGGGGGGGAGAGAGCCAGTGGTGATAAAGCAGGATCGATATGCAGAGCTGGTAAAAACACAGCCAGTACAACAGCATGGCACAAAGACTAGAGGACAGGAGGGTGAGGGAAAGATGCCTGGTAAGCTTAGTTTAAAAATCATCACCCGCGGCATATTAATCAGAGGAGAGATAGCCAGGCTCCCTAATCTTCTGTTTAGGATGTGAAATGTACATATGATAAACTGTAGGCTGGGATAGTGAGGCATTTTCGCATCAGCTGTTCTGGAGGTACAAATATCCATTGTCAAGGAAGCTGTAAAGGCAAATAAGCAAAACCTCTGTACTTCTAATGCAAGAAGATTTTCTGAAAATACACCTATACTACGTTAACTCTTCAGGTACTGTAGTTTTTTTTGTATATCAACACGGAGCAAAAAACTGTTCTGCAGCAGTCGCCCCCTTACTATAACTTGGGACACGCTGCCTTTAAACCTTCCTGACAGGTAAACCTGGGAAGGCATCAAAGATTTTCTCTCTTTGGCGGATCTCAAAACTGCCACAGAGAATTGAGTGACAACTTTATTTCTCATCTGTTTCATAAATCAAGGGAAATACTGTGAAAGTCAGCTCTACAGACTAAGAAATTCCCTGTGCTTTCTAAGCTTCGAAAGGATTGCTTTAGCAAAGTTTCACACAGGAGCGAGAGAGAAAGTAATTTCTTTGACAGGCAGACATTATGTGATAGAGGAGACTTTTCACTGCATTAAAGAATGGGGCTCCAAACAACAAAGCGATAGTAGCTGTTTAAAAGGCCAATTTTCCAGTCCACATTGTCATTGTCACACTCTTAACTCCAAAGGCAGACATGCACTCTGGCATCAAAGGCCATTGATTTTCTAATCAAGAGCAAATGATGATTAAGGCATATCTGCCCCCTTATCTTTCCGTTTAAAATCCTCCTTTCTGGATTCAATTTGACTTTGGCTGTTTTGCTGCTGAGGGGAATCAGGACAGTCAAAGACAAAGACACCTTGTAGAGACAGCGGGCGGTGTCATGAATGATTAAGGCCTGTGGAACGGAAAATGATCACGCATCCTCCCTCTCCCTGGGTCACTCTATACCTTTTTATCTATAGCTGGGAATAAAGTCAGTTGATATACCTCTCATTTGACAAACAGTAAAGTGGAGATTTATATTGCGATAGATACACTAACACAGAGTGCCACTGACACGAGGCACAGCCACTGGCACTCAGTAGAGTTTATCTCCAATCAAGCCGCACCAGATTTCACACACTCATACATATCGGTTGTGTAAATGTGCCTGATCCCAGAATTATTACACCCTAATGTTCAAGAAGGTGAATAACTGTCCCTGGATCCCCACCAAAATGTAATGGGTTCTTCCCTAACACATACTGCACCCTTCCAATTTCCGTCCATTCATTTGTTTTTGTGCAACAAACTAAAGGAAAGGGGTAAAACCTCACCTCCTTGGCGGAGTTAAATAAACAAGAAGCTAACTCTCTCACCAGCACCACATGGACTCCCCCCCTCACTGCTCTCTTAAAATCCCAAGGTGGGTAGCAATAAACAACGTTAAAAAGGTTGGGCAATGAAACCCCCCACCGCTTTCACCTTGATAACATTAAAAAGTAATACCACACAGCAGAGCCGACTCAAGGGTGCACATGCTCATTTCTTAGCCGACTTCAATTATCCAAACTTTCTCCCCTGGTCGGTCTTCCTGTGTAAATGTTTAGCCTTTGTGCTGCACCTGCCTAAGGATGAGGGATTAGCTTCCCGCCCCTCTCTCTAAGCTTGGTTTGGACTTCAGGTTTACCCGTCCTACAGGACAAGCCTGGAGCTCGGCTTAACCACAACGCCTGAGCCCCCCTTGTCCCTGTGGTGAATCTGTCTCACTCACCCTCTATTTCCTCATTCAAACTCAGAGCGTGAAGAGTTCACAGGGGTTGGGAGGGGATAAGAATCAAAGACGGACACACGCATCATCAGTCACTGACCTTGAGGGAATGCCGATCCTACATTCAATGCAGGTTTTTGTGTTGTTCGGAGCATATTGCTACCGGTGCTGATGTAAACAGACAGATAGATACACATTATAAAACATGAAGGCCCCAATATCACTGATGAATGGGGTCATCGTGTTACAGCTGTTTATGCTAATTGCTCAAGTTTAATGAGTTATTACTCCAGGTATAATTCTCTCACACGGCCAAATACTTAGAGGCAAGGACACTAATTTCCAGATTCATAATTTCCCGCTAACAACTTCTAAGTGCTCATCTGAGCTAAACAAGATTTCCCTTATTGTAATTGGAGGGTCATTCACGGTGGCTTTCATTCTCTCAGATGTATTAATCCTGTCTACTATTAGCACTGTTCCCTCAAGCCTCCGACTCGATGGTGTCACTGCACCAAAGTGATTGTGAGTAGGGCATCGTGACAGAGATGAGAGAATAGTGGGACATCTTCTGTTGCACAGCGAGAGCTGACTTGTGAGAAAGAGAAATGAGCGGGCCGCCGTTGGGTGCACAGAGTCCTCAGCAGACAGATGGGACAACAGAGAGAACTAGTTTTGTTCCCTACCTATTTCCCTCTCTTATGGATGCCAACATATGCTCAATGAGTTTGTTTCTCAACAGGACTCAGAAGCAGGAGGATCTCGCTGAGACTTTGTTTTGTCATATTTGAAAATCTGAGACTGGAAATTGGCAGTAAGACACTGGCTCTATGTCCTTTTAGAAATCTGAAGTCTGAAAGTCATCGCCGTCACCTAAACACACAGATCACCCCTTTCAGATATATTCTGTGACTCATCAACCATCTGTAAAGCTAACTCGTGACTTTTATATTTGGCAAAACAAAGTAGAACTATTTGACTGCTCTTTTAGATTTTTAGCCAGAGAAAGGCAGAGATATGTAGCGCTGTCAGTTCCGTCCTCAGATTGCTGAACTATGACCAGTTCCCCGTGATTACCTCTACCTGTCCTTATCGGCTGAACACTACGTACCCACGTAACCTGCTATTCGCTGAGGCTAGATTCGTGTTTTCTCATGGAGAGGTTTCTGTAGATTTTAACCTTAATCCTATCAGCTAATGTGAAGGCACTGATCCGCGCCTGTCTTGAAGGTTATCTGTGCATGTTTCACACCCACAGGCATTCATTATTTACATAGCTGCTCCCCTGAGGCACCAGCCACCACAGGAGGTGTAGATGGGAAATCTACCTTCTAATCTGCCAGCGACACATCCATATCTATACTGCATGGCTCACTGAGTTAGGAGGATGCAGTGTCAGGATTATCATCCCTTCCCTGGAAACTTCATCATCATCGGCACCAGCAGCTGCAGCGGGGGCATCAGGCGGCCGTGTTTGCCTTTTAAATCAGGGGTTCCCCAACACTGGAGCCTCAAGGGAGCTGTCTTTTTCAAGAATGACTCGGTAACAAATCAAAATGAATAAATGCAAACCAAAGCAACACTTATTAAGGGGCAGTCTAAGGGATAGTTACCTATGGGAAGAAGATTGTCCTCCCCGGCAAAACAGAATATCTTGTTTCAGCAAACCCTCTAAATATGCATTGTGTTTTTGTTCACGTAACAAAGCCTTGTTGTGGCAATAAAACATGATTTATGTCCTTTAGAAGCGTTTGGCTCAATGTGACGCTTCTGAACAACAAACCACAAAGGGATGACATGAATAAGAGGAACTGTGAAAAGTCAAGACTTCTAACGTGTGCGATCGCTGTTGGTTTCCCACTATTCAACCATCACTGTTTCATTTCATTCCATTTCCAGACCTTAACACAGTAACCATGACAACAAAGATCCCCTAACCTTTGACAAAGCCTTCATTTTCATCCAAAAACATGATCAGAACCTACCCATGTTGTTTTACATCAACCAAACCAAATCATTGTCAGATCAAGACAACAATGTCCTGTCAATAGTGGCGTCAAAAAATAAATCTCTGGAGTGTGTTGTTATGGAAGGCACTGATTACTTAAATTTTCCTAGTAAATAGGAAAGAGTGCGACTTAAAACATCAGGCTGAGCGGAATTCAGTGGCAGTGCTTTGAATGCAACGTATGCTAATAATGCTTGTTTGGTTAATGTCTAAATCGTTCATTCATTTAGCGTCCACACGGCCATGTGGAGTAAGATGAATGCAACAGCGGTTGGATGCAGCGATTTCACACCCTTATCACATAACCCCTCCTGGATAATTAAATCTAATGATAATTCATATCTGCAACACCCATCACGATAAACATCAATGCACAAAGCCACTGGTATGAATGTGCTATTGAGCGTAGCGCTGACCTTTCCGGACCCCGTGGACCTCCGAAGACATGTGTGAAAAACACCCTGAACACTCACGCCAGCCCTTTAGAGTGCAGGGCTGATTTGATATAAGTGTGACAGGGGGTATTTATAGAGCACCATCGAGCCTCGCTCTCCCCTCCTTTCCGAGCCACGAGCCCATTCCAGCCCAGACACTATTGGCAACCCTGCTCGCTCACTGGAAAAGCCATCATGTCAGCACACTGGCAGTAGATAGCATGTTGCGCTAACAGGTTTTAGGGGGGGGGTCCACTAGAAGAAGCTTGTTTCATTATGCAGCGACAATATATGTACATCCCGTCTTTGATGCCTTATTGCACACCCACCAAGACAATCTGTATTAAAATGTCACTGTTTTTTTGTTTTTTTTTCAGTTTAATACAGACGTCTGATATCTTAAGCTTCCATCAGCGTACTTGTGATTTTTAGCTTATTCACAGTGATGCAATCTTGAGAAACATTGATAATGTAGTGCAGAAAGTATTACATTTATGCAGATTTTGTTTGGGTGTCCACGCGTCTCTCATGGAGCTGAGCTTGATTTAAGGGGCCGCTGTGTGTGGCATTAATAACGGTCTGCAGGATATGATTCGAGTGCATGTCGGCATCCAGACGTTAAATTAGATTAGCCCAGTTTTTGTGATCTGTTATTGCTCCAGACCACTATCATACAATATCATTCAGCACTCAACAAATATCTATCTTTTACAACAATGTGCTATCTTATCTTTTTGAGTATTATACTTGAAAATGATTTTCAATACTGTTTTTTTTTATCGTTTGTTTATAAATGGCTTAATCTCTTTTATCTGTTGTCTGATTTGTGTGAATGCAACTTAAACCTATTCCACTCTCTCTATTGTATCTAAGGACAAGGACAAGACAATTAATTATTCCTTAAAATTCAAGGATTAAAAAGGATATTATGTCTTCCACCATGTGGCAGCCAAGTTGGGTCTTCACGTCCCTGGATTTGGCGATTACAATCATGACATTGTCAGACACACCAACAGGGAGATTGAAATAAATCAAATAAATAACTTATAACACCCCGAGCAGATGTTTACATAAACATCATGAACAAATACATAATGGATTGCCCAGTGCCCTCGCCGCTCCAGCGGAATTGTCCATTAGGTGTCCAGGTGTACAGCTATACCCTGCTTTGATCAGCCTATTAGAACAATTCCCTGTCTCATCTTGGGAAAAATGATTTGGTTAAAGGGCGGGTTGGGGAACAAGCTTCAGCTGGAGCAAGTCCCTACCTTTTGTTTAGTATTCATGACATGTATGGTAATCTGGTGTTGCTTTGCTAAAAGTCAACGGCAACATCAATTTCTTATTAACACAGGGAGCAAATATCCAAGGAGAGGGGGTTGAGCCTGCGGAAAACAGCAGAGTGAAGTGTGGGGGTTGATAGAACTCAAAAATTGAATAATTCAAAATGTGAATTTGACCTGGCTGTTGTCTTGTAATTTATACCTCAGAATTCAAAGTCTTGATTCATTGTTGTTTAAGAATTTGATCTTTTATTCCTTTATTCAGGGCAGGTATTGATCTGAGAGGTTTGAGAAATGAATGACTGCAGGGCAAACTTTAATTATTCCTCTTTCAATCAAAAACAAAACCAGCATTTCTTAAAACTGTCAGACGCTAAAGAGAAAAAATGTGTTGTTGTTGTTTAGTTTTTTTATTCAATTACTCTGATTTAAGAAGTAAAGCAAGATTGCAGGTGTTATACCTGGCAGTAACATTCTTAGAAAAAAATCTATAGTTTGCTCTTGTAAATGAAAGCAATTTTCTGCTGCCAACAACAGAGGTTTAAGCACTTGTGTTGATTCAAGAGGCGATGACTGGAAACCCTGTGGCAATACAGCGCTAAAGAACTGAGCACGACAAACAAATGTACAGTTTAGAAAACCGGTCTAATAGCGGTCAAACTGCTGTCTGCGAGCGTTTCCTTATCTGCAAGCAGAGCGGGATATATTGTGTCTGTCGAAGAGGAGGAAGTTCGGTTCGGAGATAAGTCAGGTCACTCAAAAAGCCACGAGATGAAAGGTTTGATTCTCGCCGCGAGCTGCGACTGCACAGGTGCCGCTTTAGCGAGGCAGAGTTGAACCACAGACCTGCACAGTGGCTGACCTTGTAATTTGACCTCAGCGCTAAAACGGGTCCTGAGCGAATGCTGTGTTTGTGTTTTCTGTGTAGCAAAGCTGTATGAGGAGTTGAACTCTGGTTCCTATGCTTGATACAGTTAATAAAGTTCTATTCCCTTCTATTCTTTACTCCCTGCGGAGCGCATCAGTCTAACTTGGATGGGACGAACTTTGCCTGGGTGCCGCTGACTAAGTACGGTCTAAGCTCAAAAGCTAAATTATTTAGTCGGCAAGTCCAGTTGATAAATGTTGGCGGTGCAGGTCAATACATTACAAGGATGTGTGGACCAACCCTTTTGTAGGATTTATTATGCATTGGGAGAGATAAAGGCCATTGATTGTCTCCTACAAGGTCACAATAAGGTCTCTTTCTCCACTGAAAGGGGTCTATCTCTTGTGGCACCATTTGGGGATACCACACAATAAGGTTAATGAAATCAGTATGGCGGGGGAGGGGGGGGGGATATGGACTGTCTTACGTCAGCCAAGGATACAGAGCGATAATGGGCTGTATTTATATGAGGGGATATCCGACTTTTACATTATTCATGGGGATGTGGAAAATGCGATGGCAGTGCTAATATAATATTGACCTAACCCCAACACTACATGAATGGCAATAGAGGCACAACTTAATACAAACGCACACACGCACGCACGCACACACACACACACACACATTGAAAGACTTACTGGAACATATCTCTTCCTCTTATGATCAATTCACATACCATACACGATACTCGGAAACTCAATACAGTAGACGGTCTTCTCAAAGGTCACAGGAGAGAAGGGACGCAGAGAAACAGAGAGAGAGTTGTGTCCACAAAAAGAAACACCCTCCATCATCAGAGCTGGTCAAGGAATACTCAGGAGGGGGGTTTTCTCTCTGTGTTTGCTGTACCGTGTGGGTGGACAAGAATAAATGGAAATAAAATAGTGCTTGAACGGATTAATGGTTTATCTACCAACATTTAATGAAGATGTGTGTGCAGCTGACTTTATAGTAAAGCACAATCATTTCTCACAGATAGCAGCGAGGCAGCAAAGTACCAACTTCAAACGAGATCAGCTCATGCATTTGAAGTTTCTGTTGTTGTTGTTGATTTTTTTTTCCTCAAGTCTGGAGACGTGTACAAAGCGTCAGGAAAAAGGAAACAAACATAACCACAAACCTCCGGAGTCAACCTCCCAATTAGATCAATTTGTGGATAAGGAAAAATATTTAAGTGATCAAAGTGCGATTGCAAATACATCAACTAATGTTGGCGTTCAGTAAAGCAGTGGCAAGAGTAAATACTGAGGCAATGATATCCATTCACCCCCAACTCTCCACTGCAACTACTGCAAATATATCTTTGCCTACTTTGTCGTTATAAATCTACGATACATGCGTTTTGTTTCAGCGCGTCTCGCATCATTGGTTTCACATCATATAACACAAGAGTCGCCGTGTGTAATGCAGAAAGAAAAACGTTTGCCAGCTTGTCCTATTGAGGAAGTGAACGTGTCATGGGAGACTCACAGCCGAGCTGAAGCATTTATGCCTCCGGTCCAGGGGAGATTTCTGAGCATTTTCATTGTTAGATACCATCAAAGCACTTTCACTCCTTTCTACTTATAGTATATAAACATGACTTAGAGAAATATCCTGCAGTGGGAGAACAGCGGAGCCACTGTGGGTCCACGCTTCCTCATCAGTAGAGATTTCAAAAGGCAGCGCAGAATTTCAATGGTGCCTCAAGGTTCTACTAAAGGACAGGCCAGAGGAGGGGGAGAAAAGGGGGGAAAGGGAGGAGGACAGGTTATTATGGACTCTTGAAATACACTGTGTTGACAATTCAACCATATAGGCTCAAGCTGGAGATCAAACTTATTAAATCAGTGTGGGAAGGAGGGGGGGGAGGAGCTATAACTACAATTCTCTAATCTACAGAAAATTAAAATAATGCCAAAGACAAAGCTTATACAATATAATGATGAAAAAGTAACACAAACTTCTACTGCATACCGAGGCTACAAAAAATGTAGAACTAAGAGCATGAAAGTCCCAGAGTGCTGTGTCAGACACATTGGCTATCAGTACTGTACATTCATTCAAATATGTTTCAGGTTCAGTGCTTTACAAGCTCTGAAGTAAAGGGGATTAAACAAGCTGCACAAGTTCTGCTCGGGAAATATTTATGGTAAAAAAAAAGATGTGCCAACGTCATTTTTTTAATTAAAACTTTCATATCAATTAAAGGGTTTATGCAATTTTTAAGGTCGTTCCTGTCGTTAATCTTTATGTACCTACAGAGGCAGCAGAAATCATACACTACAGTTTGTGCCATTGTTCCCTGTATGACATGCTACTGAGTAACTTCTCTGTAGCACAAACTGCCAGAGATATAGTTTTCAAATAAGCTGCACAGATCACTCATTTAAGAAAGATAAATCTATGAGTCGTGAATATAATGATCAAGTAGAGTTAAGATAAACACCTCGCTCTGCTGCCACTCATCATTTCAGTGTCCACTATCTTTGAAATAAGCATAATTCATTATTTACTGCAGAGCTGTTGTTTCCTCGACATTTATTGGATGTAAGCTCATTCTGGAAATATTTTCTTAACGGGGCTTGAGAGCCTGCGGCAAAGAAGCAAACTTTGAGACGTTCAGGTTACTAGAGCAAAGCAGCGGAAAAGAGGTAGACTCTGTCCCTCCTGTTGTACGTGCTTCTAAGAAAGAATCATTGAAACATGACAGGATAAATGACCTAGCACTTAAAACGAACGCTGGAAGACAAACCTACTGAGAGCTTCCTTATTCTGCAACTTTATCCTTGCTAAAAAGGTTTTTAAGAACTGGCTCAGTCCTGGATCTGGGACCTGTGGGATGGATCACTATGTCCTTGTCGGCTTTATTTTTCAAATTCAGCCACTTTTATTGATGTGTAAACATCTTGAGGAGGAAAGGGACTTCTCATACTGCCCCGATGAACAAAGGCCTCAAGGACACCCAACCAAAAGGACATCTGAATCCTCCTGGACCAAGATCCTAAGAGCTGCTTGAACAGGCAGCTTTGATAGGACAAAAACAATGAACTTAAGGGGGATAACCTTTGGTACTGAGATTCGATGAAATACAAATGTGTAACCCAGAAGGTCAGGGTGACCTATGGAGCCAGAGTAATGTCACTAAGCAAGATGTTTTTCAACCCAACCATTTTTTATAAAATACAAACTCTTACATTTTGTATAAACCAGGCCTACAGGTGCAAACGTGTACACCAGAAAATGTGTTTTGAAAATGTAACGTTGTTGAATTCAATCTTTTTCAAGGGAGTTAGGGTTAGGGTTGTGCTTTAGGATATTTAAATTTGTGGTTACTTCAGTATATTAATTACAAAGGATAAAATATTTGATCTTCTTATCTGAAGATTTGGGACTGGGTTCATGAGAATCTGATTTGATGCAAACACCTTGTTAGTTAGTCAATCTGCATCTGGTTTTAAGCAAGGGGGAAATGACAGCCCAATCAGCTTGGCATCCATAGTCATGTCAGCCTGCCAACTGCTTAGGTTCCCTCCTCTGCACATTTTATAAATGCTGAACACATGCTGTAGGAGAGAAAAATATTACAAACACAAGATGGACTGTGTGTGGCTCTATGGTTTCCCCCCAAACTGGGAAGGAAATGCATCAATCAGCTTTACAGCAAAACATGATTAATGACATTAAAGAATGCACAGATTCGAGAAAATGCCTGCATTTTAAAGACTATCCCTGCAGCTTATAAACAAGGTCAATGATAGCCCTAGTTCTAGTTCCCTGCCTTTGACAATGAGAGCAGGTTTAATCAGATGAAGGCCTAATACAGTAGGGCTATAGCGGCGCTGCAATGCCTGGAGCCGTCCATCAGATAGAAAAGGGCATGATGGGCTGGGATCCAAGCAAGCCCACAGAGAATCCCAGCCTGCTGTTGTTGCTGGCTCTTCATTCTCAAGGACCTTTAGAGATCAAAGACCAACACACAACAAGAGAGACAGCGAGAGAGAGAGAGAGATAGAGAGAGATGGACCAAAGAAAGTGAGTAGGGCGAGCAGGAAGGATGCCATGGATCTGAAGAACCCATGTGGCCTTCCACTGATTACCCATACGCCACCTCCCGCCCGGCCTCCTACTGAGTATAAAGCACAGTCAAAGGGATTTCCTGGAGAATGTCTGTGAAACATCCACTCGATGTCAGGCCAGCCTCCTCCATCCGGCTCCAGACGATGTATCTTCCGACCTACACTCCATCCTAACAGGTTATTTTTTTTTAGCGTGGAAATGACGCACTCCTTTGATACTCTAAAACAAGGATCCTCTTCCCTCTGAGGAATAGCTGAAGTAGCCTCTCTCCCTGCTTTCACTCTCCCAACAAAAATAAAAAAGATACACAGTGTTCCTTTTCCGGCCAGCACTTTTGTTTAACCTTGGCGAAATACAAAATGGGACAAGCAGTAGAGCTGAACAAATACTAAGCTACATGAAGCGTTATGAAACAACTTAGAACATCTAAAAATGGACAACAAAAAATACAACCGAAAGGGCAAGCTCCCCAAATATGATCTCAGCCCAAGCTCAGCTCTGCGAAGGCACAATTACATTGTAGATTTCCTCAAGGAGTTCAACCGAGATAGTGTTTGCTCAGATTGATGTACTCCATCAGAACTTTAAAGAAGGGATGTGGTGTGCTTAAAATATATATGCAGGACATTCAGTAACTGCAGAGGTTGTAAAAGATATACCAGGGACATCATATGATGCAGTATAATGCCATCAGAAACTATGGCATTGAAATAAATACAGTACAACCTGAAGTAACCCCATAATAAAAAGCTTATACAGACTGTCAGAGGTGCTGATTCGAATCTTACACTATAAAAAACTGTTTACTACAGCTATGGGCTATGGGTAATTGATTTCTAACCAAGATTATTCTCTTTTAAAAAAACTATCATAAAACATCAATAATGTGTCTCTCTCTAGACTTGTGCAAACTTCTGGTCCTAATCTGATCCTTAAAATTCAGCCACATCAAGTTCTCTGCTTATTTTTTTGACTGGAGTTTTTAAAATAAATAAATCAATAATTATTGCATTGGCCCTAATGCAGATAAAATTATATATGTCCGTAAAATGACAATAAATGGCTTTCTATATTAGTTAAGTTTAGAAACGCCTAAATTAGAACTAAACATTTGATTAGATTACCAAACAGATAATGAGTCATAGATGTTTGTTTTTGACTGCGAGCGAAGAATTAGCAACATGGCTACCGCTACTAGCCTGGCGACTGAAAGAAAGAAACAGACGCAAAAATTCCCAGTTGAACTATTAACTATTATTATCAATCTCAGTGCTACGATAAAGGCAGAGTTGTGTTGATAAGTAGAAAGTAGAGAGTAGGAAGAAGAAATGATGCTCGAGACGATCAAGCTATATACGCCATCAGGATAAATCCGCCCCATCAATGGTTGAGTGGTTTGTAGGTGTTCACTATGCACCATTGCCAAATTCCATAGACCTTGAACGTAGGAATTAGAGAGTGTGTACGAGGTGTCGGGTGTTTGTTTACACATCTCTGCAGAAGTGTGATGCCAATGTTTACAAACACCTTTACAAACCAATCCTAGAATTATAGTGCCAGCTTAATCGTCACAGTAAGAGGCTCTTTTGGAGCAAAGCTGCCTTATCCTTCACTGACAGCGCTAAGTATGAGGAGATGTCTGAGTGATAAGAGGCTGCAAAGCTCCCAAGTAGGAGAAAACAAAAAATACCAATAAAAAGAAGACTCTGCAAGTAATACACAGTCACTCTGTGTTTCTATAGCAAACACAACCATTGCCACAACATTGTGCCATCTATTGTAAGTACAATGCAGTTTCTGCTTAGTGCTGCCTTTTCATAGTTGCAGGAGAAAACTTTATTCCTTAGATAGACTTCTTTACCTGTAGTACACAGCAGAACATCAAACTGCATCCTGTTCTTCTCTCACATCGTTTTCTAAGACGTCAGCCTGAAAAATGTGATTGTACGAGCAGCGCTCCCGATGCATTAAGCACACTCGCTGAACAATGTAGCACTGGTCATGAACAATACATTATCTGAAGTAATATGCATAATTCAGAATAGAGTAATTTTATTTCTTACCAGTTGCAGGAGTGGACTTCTTGTAAGCTCCAATCTCCTGACACAGTTCTGACAGGATGTGTTGTATTCCACAGAGTCCAAGCAACAAGAGTAAAGCTGGCATTCAGTTTGTTTGCAGTCTCTTTCTATGCGTCTTTTTTTGTCTGCTCTTGTCACTTGGCACTCTTTTGGTAGTAAACTTCCCTTCCATTTCATGTATCTCAGATCTGCCTCCTCTGTGAGAAGCAGATTTTCTCGGAGCACCAGCTTAGATTTCTTTCTGTTTCGGCTTTTGGCAAAATTGCGGGAAATTTCCTCTCTATTTAAATTGTTAGAGGCTGCTGCTTATTGTTAATTTTGTATCAGTTAATTACTGCTGGAGAAAGAAAAATCTGCGAAATTATATTCTTTTCAAACATATTTTTCTGAATATCATATAATTTGGAAAATGCAAGGAATTTATCAAAAGAATGGGCAGAATTATAAGATCTTACATAAAACACTACATCACCAGGCCGTGTAGTGCGAGTCAAAGTTTTTAATTTACCAAAGTGAAGAGCTTAGACATGTTTACCAGCTCTAGAGACACTAATGGAAAAACATACTATACTCCATTCAAAGACTGAGTAAAACATATTGGTCTGCAGACATGCACTTAAAAGTACTGAGAGGTTTCTTAGATTACAGGCAGGATCATTGCAGCGAATATGATAATACCTCTGCCATTCAATCCCATTCATAGCAAGCAGAACAGAGGTATTTACTCGTATGAAAATCTACTGTATAAGGGACAATATAAAACTTTATTAAAGCACAGACACACGCACATCAAGCGCATTACTCATTTTCCTCTATCTAGTAAACAAAGTTAAACTCCATTACAGAATGGTTCCGCGCAGAAAATGCCTGACCCAGCAATTCAGAGAGAAAGGTGGAAATCTCTCCGTCTGTACCTGAATAGCATTGCAGCTCAGTGAACACAGGAGGGAGAAAGGGAGACAGGAGATAAGAGTAAAAGGAGCGAAACCAGAGGAAGAGAGAGCTGGAAAGAAATCAAAGACACAAGCTGGGTTCAATTTAGAGGCTTCCCACAGGAGGTGGAGTGACCTGTATCTGCTACAATAGAGGTCATGCAATTTTGAGTGGATACTCCTGCCTTCAGAGGATACTGAGGACCCCTGCCTTGATGTGCGCATCCAGAGGAAAAAGCAAAGGGTCCCTATAGCATGCAGGACTCCCTAAATGACCCAACTGGTGGGTTCCTATTACAACTGCCTCACTACACCGTAGCCTTGCAATTGACACTTCACAGTAAGCTACAACGCTAGCAATCAGTGAAGCTATCAAGCTCACAGGAAGTTGCTATGAAGTCAGCCATCCAAAGAAACCACACCAATTCCTTATCTTCCTGTTTTTCCTCTTTCATGAGCAAAGCAAGGTGAGGAAAAAAACTCCCTGATATATACTTAGTAAGTTGTAATTGAGTGGAAACTTCAGGAGATGAAGGTATGTGGTCATTTTATTCTACAGAGCCATAAAGTAGGCAAGGTGTTCGTATTAAAACGCTTTTAAAAAAAAGAAAGTGAGAAGTTATCATACTGCAACACTGTGGCTGAATTAATGTGCTCTCTGAGCAGCCAGGGAAAAAAGTGTGCAGGCATTTTGCCATCTTCAACCTCAACTGAGTGGTTCAATGAGGAGCTGATATAAATAAAACCTGAACCCTGGTTAAAAAAAGATCCCCACAGGATGCGCTGCACCTACTCTATTCAGTGACAAGTTCTCAGAACCTGTTACTGGAAAATCACTGCACGAATCTAACCAAGAAAGATAAAAAATAAAGAAAAATAAACAGACAAACAACAAAACTGGATAGATGGACAAACATGACCTTTTAATTTCCAGTGATTGCCCCAGAGAAGCTAATGAACACTCCTGTAAACATTTGCAAACGGTGGAAGTCATATTAATTACTCTCCACTGAGAAAACCAGGCAAGGCGAGGAGCTCAAATGAAGATAAACATTTAATCAAGCGTGACCTTGTGTTCGATTAGGTGAATTCTCGGAGCCCTGACGGCCATAAAAACAACACTGACAGTTCGAGTTTGGCTGGTGTGATGACAGAACTGTATCAGGACAGTCCCAGTCCTGCTAATTTGACCAGGGTCGTTTTTTGAAATCTTTTAATGAGGTCGGGATATTCCACAGGGGATGCTCCAGCTTTTTTTGCACCGTGAGTTTCACACCAAAGTCTTAAGCCTGCAAACTCTAATTTATTTAGTTTGAAAAAAGGCTGAGCTGGTGTTGAATACAGGGCTTTGAATGAATATATTACATATTTCTAAAAACATTATGTAGGTGGTAGGTTGCCGTGTAATTGGCCGTCATCAAGTTCCTACAAGGACATCATTTCTATGGATGACAATGTCATAATATGATTTAGATAATGAGGTCAAACAGTGATGTCAGGCATGAGTCATTGCAGTGATGAGTTGAACCGAAGCAACTCACGGGGCAAAAATGTGTGAATCGTTTTTCTATTAATTGTATTTGTCAGTTTACGACTGACAGAAGGAACTCAAGGCATCTGTTGCACTTCTCACATTTGGCTCTCTCTCGTTTTTTACCCTGTTAGTAAGGTTTTTTGGGAGCTTTTCCTTACTCTTGGCGAGGGTTGAGGGCAGATGATGTTGTTGTAAACCTTGTAAAGCCTTTTGAGACTCACTTTTACTTGGAATAGGGGCAGTACAAATAAAACTAAATGTTATAGATTGAATGATATTAATCAAGAACAAAGTCAAACACACCTATTGACTTGCATTTTAATTGTGGGGCCGTGTCTAAAATCCCATTTTGTCCTGCTGCAAGTGGCTCAAATGACTTAAATGAATAAATGCAATATTTTTACCATATTTTCGTGTAATCGGTTTGAAGAATTAATATCACAAAAAAACATAACCTCATTCAGAATATATACCAGAGTAAATAAAACCGAGAGTCAAGCTTTGTTTAGGTCACAAACATGACACCGCCCACACACACTAAATATACTAAATGTACTTTAGATTCAGGAAATACTGCTTTACTGAGAAAAGCTTGAAACTGGATGGTTGTGGCAGAGCAACCACAAAGAACAGAGACTCTGGAGCGATGATTCACAGATTCAGAGCCATTGCTTTTATCTTTTCATATTTTAATTAAAATATTTTAGTAAAAAAATAAAACACTGCAGAAAAAGCATTGCCTTTTTCAAAGACCAGATGAAAAGATAGAAAAAATTCCTCTATCCTCTGCATCTGTATTCAAAGGAATGCATTTTTGTTTAATATCACAGCAGTGGGATTTAAAATCCCACAGCGGCACGGAGCAGGTTAACACAAATTATGTTTTAGTGAGAGCAGTGAATGATGATTGTCTTCATAGCACCTTATCTTATAGTGTGAGTCTCTTAGGATTATCTGATCACGCCTTTAATTTCATTTGTTGTGGTTTTCGATCACTTCTTCCCTGCCTGTTAACCCCTCCCTGCTCCATGAGTCCGCCGAGTGTTTCTACTGGAGCTCCCATTCCGCCCTGAGCAGCGGCATACTGCATGAGGGCACCCTGCTGTGCTGCTGCCGGCGGTGGTGTGAAGCAGAGAGGATTATTCCTGACAACGGGGGCATTAAATGTGCAGCAGGCCGATGGAGGCCCGGGCTGATGCTCTCTTGTCGGTTTTGGTTCAGCACCAGTTCAGAAGCAGTCCCCTCTAAGCTGAGTGGGAGCTCACAGTACTCAGAGCGTTGTGCCGTTCATTAAAGGCTGTGGATGTCACAGCAGCTTAGACCCAGTGTCCTCCCTCAACCACAGCTTCATGCTAAACTCATTTGCCCCTAGGATTTTAGGTCTGACTAGAACTATAAAGTCACGTTTCCAAAACTGGAAAATAATGTGCTTTATAATGTATCGGCCACTTGTTAAAAATCAGCTAGGTTTATGTCTAGCACTGAGGGGTCTAGTCCAGCTGTTGCAGAGAGGAAAATGTTGTTCTTGTCCACAAGACTCCAGTGGCAAGTCATAAAAGCCTTCATTCAAACAGAAGTACATAGTTAAGGGGCAAACTCAAACTGAAAAGCAGAAAAGTCTACAGCCTAAATAAAATCAGCTCCCGTCTTTGACTGGTAGTTTCTCAACCGATGACACTCTTGCTTTGAGTCTCACAATAATACACAGCCTGAATCAGAGCTGTTAACTGAACCAAAGAGTGAGAAGAACTTGCGTTTCGAGTCCTGCAACCTTCATGCCGGCATAACCAAACATCAGGCTGACTCTGCTTTATCTTGAAAGGGATATAAGCCTAAAGCCCCTCCTGTGTGAGATGTCCTTCTTTAAGAAGATTCTAATCTCAGCCGAAATGTCTAGCAAAATAGAGGTCATGGTGCCAGAGCACCCGGCAGACAAAAGAAGCCGGCTGCAGACCTGAGAGGAATTTTGTGAGGATGTCTCACCTGAGAGACGTGGGGACATCAATGGCTGAGAGAGCAGCAACACAAACAGGGAACCTATAGACATCCTGGAAGTATTTCTGCTTCCCTCTGCAAAAACGTACTCATGATAAAGTGGACTATCACCTTTAACAGAGGAGCAATCAAAGGAATGTCACTGATTATTTCCACTCAGAATGTATTATTATTCCAATCATAACCACTTTTCTTTCAATAATACTCTGTTTCTTTCTTCCCTGCTACAGTTGCCGAGTAAATTCCCAAGCAGTGCGAGGTACTTCTCTCCCATTGATAATTTGAAGGCTGATAGCATATTCGCATCTCGCAAACCGATTCAACGACGAGAGCACCGTTAAACCCTATAAACTCTCATCCTCTCCCTTGAATTTTGATTCGATTGCTTTATCTAATTTTCCAGTAAATGCTTGAAATGTATTCCTGCACACCTTCTCCTCGTGAAACTACACAGGGAAATCTTGAGAATGAGATAGAAATGAATAGTTCTGCATTAGCTTCACTTCACCTCGCCCGGCAACGCCACAGCGCCCGCCGCCCAATCCGCTCTCCTTCCAGATTAAAGTTTCCAAGCAGGAGGTTGTATCCTCAATCACCAAAAATACAATGAAGTGTGCGTCTCTTCATGAATGAAACTTTAACAGAGCCATCCCGCGTTTGAACAAGTAATGTTAAGCTGCAAAGAAGTTGGCAAAGGGGGCGAGGAACAAAATACACTTTATGAATATTCCTCATGTGCAGCTTTCAAGTGGCTCGGCCGTAAGTTCAGGAAAGCAAAGCATGTTTGCATTGAGGTTCAGTGCAGATAGGAACGTGCAAAATTGTCGAACATGTGGCAACAATGATGAGAGGAAGCTGTTAATCGATTTGTCTTTATAAAACTAAATAAGTGTATTTTCTAAAACAGTGCACATTTGACCTGGATAGGAGTCAAATAAAGAGTTAACAAAATGAATCATATTGTATTTTTTGGTTCATTATGAAGCCAATAGATCACTAGTTTATCTATGGAAAGATTTGTAATACTTAAATATAATAGACAGCAATGTCAATAATTGTTATAGTATAATCATGAAATATGTAATGACCTAAAACTATAAAATGAACTGTTTTCCAGAAACCAAACAGACATAATATACATTAAGGATGACTTGGTTACCGGTTTTCGCAGTAAACCATGTTAAACCCTGAAGGTCAGTAGTAACTTTTAATATTTTAATAACCATTAAAACTGTGATTGTTCCAGTGGTGATTTGGTTGATACTGTGAAGCATTAACCAAAGTTAGTTCATCTCCAAGACACAATAAACTTCCTACTGTCGTCAGGGGGAACTGAACATTGGAAAACACTGGTGTTTTATTTGCTTTCTTCATCATTCTCATGATATTTATTCGTCAAATGAGCTGATTTTTAGCTGATAAGACTTCTACGAAAACTTTTTAAAGGTCATGTAAACCTGAGTTACATTAATTTCATGGGCTATAAAAGCTTCTTTAGCAAGTTACAGCCATCTTCCTTTAATGTTAATGTTGCAGAGTTGATATGGTGTTTGCCACATTATCACTTTCATTCATAATAAATATGTTGATTAAATGTAAAATTCGTGAAATTACTACAGTAAGTCTATCAGTACTTCACTTACTTTACCATTTTTGGCACAGTTTTAAGGATTCCGAAAAAATACTGAAAAAGTAGCTCGCTCTTATCATGATATGACATATTGACACAGTTTAATCTCTAGTATAAAATATAATGACATTTCAAATAATAGAAGAACAAACTGTTTCTATTAATATAACTCTCCTTTACAGTTTTGTAGAACCCGAGGTGACATGATGAAATTGTTTCGACCAACAATCACATGGGAGAAGCAGGAAACAGAGAAAAATGACTTGCACAGTTATTCGATGGTCACAGCGGTTTGCTGGCTGATTTTCTTTCAATATAGCAATAGATTAATTGATCAATCATTGCCGATCTAAATATTTCAAACACTCAAACAAATTTCCATATGACAGGAGAACTATTATGTTACCTAGCAACTATAGAGTTCAGACACAACGCAGCGAAACCGCCTGGGCTAAATATTGCTGTGGAAGACAAATAACTACGGTATATGTCACACCATCGATTTCCCTTTTTGCTCTAATGAAGATTATCAGCTCTAACCTACCAGACGACTGAGATTCCTTTAACGTAAAAGGTGGGAAATTAGTGCATTAAGCATGCTGAGCCGGAGCCAGAAATATGCACTGAATTGATGAGGTGTCACTTTCACTAAGAGTCACACTGTTGCAGCGACAAGAGCCTCTGTGATCCCTCTCTTCCTGCCTGTCTGCCACCACTGAGGAACAAACACTCTAATTTGCATGGTCTGCACAAAAAAAAAGAAACGTCCTTGATTTTAGGAAAGGTTGCCTTGCTCTCTTCAACCCGGGGATAACACTATTGGCATTCATACCACAGCACCACTGGAACCATCTTCTGCCCATTTCCCCCCCGCCGCCCCCACGCCCAAATATCCTCTCAGCACCGACAAACATCCACAGAGGAATCTGCGGTCCCGGAAACACAACATGGTGTTTTTTCATTTTTTCCCCCCTGAAATGTTTTTCTTATGTTTTAATTTGCCGAGAAATGACACGACATGCTAACAGCTGCAGCCGCCAGTATTTATCCCCAGCAAATGCTTAGACGTACATTTTGAGATCAATTTCAAAGCCATGTAAATTAATTTAGACTGCTAGCGGCACAATGCAGGTCAGACAGGGCAAGCAAGTTACAACACCAGCCAATTAGAAACACACAAGCATTATACATATTTTCTCACAACCGGGGCAGAGATTTGACAGATGGAGACTTGGATGAAAATGGAGACTGCGAGTGATGTAGCGTATGAGAAACTATGGATAATTCCTGCTGTATCAATCACCACCGTGATTACGTCTACTTCTCACACATCCATGTCTTTACCGCATTTAAATGAGTCCCTTCATCTATTCTCTAAAACAACTAGACGACACAAAGTGGGTGTAAAAATAATATTTTACTGTGTGTCAATGACAGATTGTCTTTTTGAATATCCTGTTCCTTAGGAACGGAGCCTGTCTGGTGCCTTATCATCTGGTTGTTTTTCAGTCAATTAACTTTCATCACTGCAGATGACTGTATTTATATGGTCACAATTTGTTAATCTAAAGCATGGATGGTTGATTTTTGCATATTGGTTTTAAGATTTGTCATGGAGTGTATTTAAGTCTAATTACAACCAGTTCTCTGAAAAGAGTAATCTTTTTTTTCCAGTGGAGGAAATAAAAGAGATAAATCTATGAAGAATTAAGAACAGGGGGAGGTTTGAAGCAACATGCTGCTAGGGGAGCTACAGTAGAGCATGTAGTGCTTATAATGCAATTTAATAATGTCAAACCATATCAATTACTCTGTGATAGAGCCAGACCAATGTGGATCTTTGGGGGTCGATGCTGATATTTTACTGTTTACCCATATTTGACGAATTGTATTATGGTAACAAGCAAATATAAAGAACTTGTATGTTTTTTTATATAAAATATGAACATAAATGCTTATTTCTTTGTATAGTGTATTGTGTAGAGTACAGATTTTGATACTGGCACAAGGCTGATACTGATATATCTGTGGAAGTCTCATATTGGCTAAGATATTATCGGAAAACTGATACATCTGTCGTGCTCTGCTGCGATAACCCTTATCCTGAATATTGTTTGAAAGGCAGCAAACAGTTTAAATAAATCCTCTTTTAGAAATTACATATTTTATCTTGGCCGTGTGACTTCATAAAGACAAAACAATTTTTTTTTGTTTTGCATTAAGATAAAAAATGTGGCAAAATAGCATGCAGGCGAACTAATCACAAGTCTACAGAAGATTAAGATTCAGAGAGCAAAAACTAATCCAGCTTTCTCAGGAGACTATATTAATAGTGTGCCTTTATAAACATCATAATCATCAAACAAGACAAATCTCTGATTACGTATTTTATTAAGAAATTATTTAAAAGTCGGTTCTTCAGGTAAAAGGGAAATGAAAATAACCAGATCTGTGACAACCTGTCAAAGCAAGAAAACGATTATCAGTTTTGATTTGACGAAGGATAAGTTGTGTCACATCTTAATGTGATGCAATTATGAAATGAGAGACACCTCATGCTTTCACAGAACCAACGCTTACCACCTGTTTACATCGCGAGGCCCTTGTGATGCTTGCCAAACAGAGCAGGAGTGAAGTCTTGTGATCGAGACTCAACGAGAGAACGATATCAACCTTTGATTAATGCCAGACGGGGTTTTCCTTGCAGAGAATGAGCGCTGGAAAATCCACAGCAAACAAAAAAACTAGGAGATGAGAGACGTTTCTCAACTGTCTCAGTTCAAACACGAGGAGAGAGGCAGAGAATGTTTCTTCTGCTTTGTGGTTTGTTCCCCGTATTTGACCGAACAACGTGCTGTGTCACAATCAGACTCTCAGTGCAGGCAGTGAGTTCTCTACGTTGGAGATTTTAAGATGAAAAGCTGATATTCTCAGGATTATTTCATGAGTTGCACTACATTTTTAAAACATAGTATGAATGGAATCTAAAGAGAAATCTAAATATAAAAAGTATATTTAATACACTTAAAACAATCCTGATATTCCCCGTCATGTGTAATCTGAAGAGAATACCAGAGAATAAAGTAAACATTAAATATTTTCACTGGTTTAATGTGAAATGTTTAAAACGCTTGGCCTATGTGAGTTAAGAGGGTATATTTTTCTTTTAGATTGAGGAAACTCATGGAGAAGGCGTCGCGTTGCTTTGAAGGGAGTTCACACGTCTTACAAACCTGAGAAGGGCCTTGGAGAATAGGCTGTCTTTTAGACGGGCACCTTTGTAAAGAGATGGATTGAGAAGAAAGTGGTATGCTAAAGAGCAGTAGCCTTACCTCATTAGTGTTCCACCGGTGTCTCTCCTTTGGCAGCGAGGTGCATTTTGGTAGACATTCAAGCAGCTTCTTGGGCAGGTATATTTTCAAATGTCCATGTTCATCTGCAACAAGAGCAACGCAAAGCAGGATGTTTAGCACAGGCTTTATACCTCATCGACTTGTCTCCCTCTTTATCAGGCCGTCCGTCTCTCTGTCACAAAACGCTCATTGTAAAATAACTATCTCCAACCGAATTAGGAATTTCATTAAATAAAATAAGAGAGGACTGCCTGCATTTTATTTTGTGCTTGGCTGGATTATTTTACTGTGAAATGCATCGTATCAGGGGAGTTGGCCAGACATTTTTCACTGTCAACTTGTAAAGGCTGTGTCTATTCATTATTTAGACACAATAAACACCCTTGAGTGATTTTACAGCGTATGGGGATTTAGTAAGGGGGCCTGTGCGCTGCACGCCAGAATGTGGTATATTAATAAGGGAAATAATTACAATTACCAGGCCCAATGCTTACATCATAATGCATGTCACTCAATCCATAATTTAGATTTAACAATCAGTTCATGAGTATTGTAAAACAGTAAGGGGTTAAGGACACAATCATGCATGAATGCATTCAAATGTTAAATTAATTCCAGTGCTTTCTTTCAGGTAAAATATGGAGATGGATAATGTGGGAACAAACTATACTTGTTTATGAAGACAAGAACGTGTTGAATTTGCTATTACAGTTTTAATAGAACAGGAGATGTAGGCTTACATGGACATAATCCTAGTAATTCTCATACATCATGTTATCAGTAACAATGACTTTAAAAGCAGAAAAGTCTGAAATTGTCAATCACAGGGGGGGTCGAATACAGTGCTAGTGAAAAAAAAGGTGCATCAACATGGGGGGAAAAAGTCAGTGTGGAAAAGATGTATGGTTCATAACAGAGGGTGGAAAGACTTGTGTCAGATTGTGTCATTGAGGAAATATTTTAGCTTGTGCATCATCCAGATGAAGCCTGCCAAGAATATGAGCTTCTCTTTTTCACTGTAGCTGCCAATAAAGTTTAGGTTGTTCCATCCACCTCACCACCCCCACCCCACTCCCCCCATCACACCCACTGTGAACCTTTAATCTTTTTGTATATGCCACACTTCTAATGTTCTACAAGCTGTAAATCAAGCCCCGCAAATATTGCCCGTAGTTAGTAAATCCAGGTAAATGTTCCAGCATGTGCAAATTAATCTGTTATTCAGTTGTAATGTGTGTGGATTTAATGTAAATACATTCGCGGGAAGTGATGCAAAATGCTGCATTTATGCTGCACAATTTAGCCGGGTAATAAACTAAAGCTAAAAACCAAATATCATAGACCGAGGCACATCCTTTCATATTTACATAACTGCAGGTTTGGATAGTAGGGGGGGGGAAATGGGTGAGTAAAAGAGAGAAAGAGAAAAAAGCTTGAAAATGAGTGCTGACTATGGATCCCTTGGGGAGCTGGTGTCACTGGTTGATTGTAGGAAAAGAACGAAAAAGTTCAACAGCAGAGAAACACCACTTTAAAAGCCAATACAAATAATGATCATGAGGATATAAGACGACGCTTGTGGCTTGAGTTGCGTCACAGCGGGAACAGAGTGCCACTGCCCAGAAACCTCGGTGAACACAGTCGCTCCGCGGTATAACGCGCGAGGTGGCACATCACCGGTCCCAGAGGAACGCACGGGTAGATGTGTAGTATTTACCATTTCCATCTGTACCTATAATTCTGCGTGTACACTCTGTTTTATATCAGCTGCACAGGTATCTGTAATCATCCGCTATGCCCAATTAAGAATCACATACAGCATCTGCTCCTTGGTACCGGAGCGCTTCCACTGTCAGAACTAGAAAACATGCTGCAGCTGAATTATCAGAGAGGCAGCAACAGACAGAAGGAGGCTGGGTTCTGTTTGTGCGAGCAGACTTTTTGTTATTCAAAAAGGAAACTAATCAAGAAGCTTGAGTCTCATTTTGATGCACAGCCAAACTTTCATTATCGTCCAATAAAAGGGTCAAGAGGAGCAAGAAACTGAAGCCCACTCCAAAATGGAAAAAATGGCTCTCGATCCACACTCGGCTACAGCGTGGGTCAGAACAAAGTTTTGTCCATCTCCCCTCCTACGACATGTGATCTGAAGAATCCCCTCTTCGCAGCAGCAGCAGATACATATGTCTGTCTGAGTGCGGATTATTCAGGATTCAGTGCTGCCCCCTGGCACCGCCTCCTGTGACACCATCAACAGCTGACAGGGGGATAGATTGGAATATGTCTCAAGCATGTTGAGGATTATATCGCCAAGTGAGTCGGGATCGAAATCTACCGCAAGAGGATTCGTCTGCTCAATCTGCCAGTGGGCTAAAACACTGCCGATGAGATGAACATGAAACATCGAGGGCTCCTGACAAATAGAATGAAATCTGCAGTCTCTCGCTTGGTTTTAATCATTTCACAACCTTATAATTACACCGGTCATTGCACAACATGTCTCTGTGCAAAGTGTTGCCGGCTTTACAACTCTCTGTGCGACGGAACCCTGAATTATGCAAAACACATCTCAGTTAAGTATGCTGTGCACATGAAAGGTGAAACAACTACCACATGACTGCATTTTACTTTGAAATCCCGGTCTTGTATGTGTCAGCTAACAACCCCCCCCCCAAGCGGCAGAGCAACCTGTAAACCCGGCAGGACTCATGTGCTAACTGGGTTTCTCCTAATCCTTTAACCTTACGTAAACACTTCTAAAATCAAATAAATAGGCTGTGATCAGATTACTAATGTGCCTGTAACTACATTAAATGATGTGAGAAGTCTTAAGCCTGTTAATGAGGACATTCTCCAGACAACCTAATATATATTTAAGACATTACTGGACTCTTTTCCACTTGACACATTCTGGGGAATATCGTGTTTTCTGTCGGAGCCTGTAATATTTCACTTGCCCTTTTAGCATGATATTACTTTTACAAGGGGCGTTTCTTCCATGTTTTATAACCTGATAAACTAATTTTAAATCAGCCAGTTAAAGTTATGTGAGTGTATGTAATGGTCAAAGCACTAATTTAGGCGTTTTCAATGAAAACCAGAATTTCTGCCCAAATTCCGGCTAATAGTTGTTGGCTGAATTATCTATTCATGAAAATCTCCTATGGATGAACTAAGACAAATATCAGTGGTTTACTCTGATACTCTAGAAAACTTAATGGCTCTCTGACAATGTCTGGACTTTTTGGGGAGTATCTTATTCTTTAGATTTTCAAGATTTAAAAAGTCAAAGGACCAGACTCCAAACGAACATGCACCGTTCCCTTTCACCTCACATAGCCTTTGACTCAAGTCTTAAAGTGCTGTCTTTCACTGTTTCATGGTCCACACTTGCACTCACAGTCCCTCTATTTCTAGAGCAGCCATACAGATTTATTACAGCCAAACTATGAAAGGTTCTTGACTGGCCAAGTCAGTCACTAGATCTCAATCCACCTAAGCATCTGCTCCTCTTGCTGAAGATCCAGTCTGAAGGCAACAAGCTCCCAAAACCAGCAAGAAGTGAATATGGCTGCAGGACAAGTCTGGCAGAGCAGCACCAGGGAACAAGCCAAGTATCTGTAAATGTCCATGGATCAAGGATTCCACACATACATCACCTGCAAATCATTGGCAGCCAAATATTTAATGTAATCAGGGTATATCTCATGATTTAAACTGTAGAATACTGCTAAGATATCTGGATGTTCACATTATATTTATGTTAAACTGTGCCCAACATTTGCAGCATTGCTGTTGTTTTAATGGACGAAGCACAGTAGACAGAGCAGTATCAGATGAAGTTCTAGGATTTATCCATCTCAAATACAAGCGCCTGCATTTCTTTGAAAAACAGGCTAACTACTGTCGTGCCACAAATCGTCCACTATGCCCGTGCTGTTAAATAAACCATGTGTTTTAGATGTGACACTTGTTATTCAGATGTCGAGTGTTGGCCGTCTCTAATCTGGGAGCCCTTGTCTAACATGAGAGGGGCCTTGTTTACATAAGAACGTTTCTTACTGGGCTCTCATGGGACACAAAAAGCAAACTCACTGTAACCGTCGAGCGCTGAGGTTTCTTTTCTGCTGCATTACACTCTCATAACTCCAACTTTCAGCTGCCATTTATCCACAGTAATAATATTTCAGCAGCCGTATGCCTTCGGTTCCTTCCACCAGACATTTTCACAGATGAGAAGGAGGAACTATGAGCAGCCACAACAAAGTGCTGCTTGCTAATTTGTCCACTGTGGCATGGAAATCCACATATACTGTCTGTGTGCATGAGCTGAAAACGGCCCACGGGGGAATACCTTGTATGCCAGATTTGGAATACATTAATAGATTATAGACAACTTCTTCATGATCTAATTGTCTGAGAAGATCAGTGTATAAACAACAAATTACCGACAAAAACTTGGCTTTGAAAATGTAAATGGATCAAAGCTTGAAGGGAACTCTGCTTCTTTTGCATATCCAGTGCTTTCCCCTGTACGTTTTAACATTAACTTTGGAGTCCGAACAACAGCCTTAATGACTGTGTGTACATTAGCCAAGAAAGGGATACACAGAAAACTACTATTTGATTGTAAAACACTAAAAGTGCAAGACAGGCTGATACCAGAGCTTGTTATATGAGAGGATGAGCCGAGCTGAGCTGGCACACTGGAGCCAATTACATTCCGGGTCCTGATGAGCAAGCTCACATCCAAAAGGCTAAAGAGGGAGAGGAGCTCTTTTTAGTGCAGAGGCTACAGGTCTGCAGCTTTCATGTTGCCTTTTGTTTTCTGAACAGTGGCTTGCTAATTCTCATCGCCCTCTGTCCAACGTGTATGAAGATATATATATTTCTGTGCGCTGATGTTTGGATTATCACTGATCCTGGCTGCTAAGCAAACACTTGGGCTGAATTTAAGGGTATCTGTCATGCTAGCTTGCTCCAGCCCCACCCCAGAGACGGGAGCGAGGGTCATGAGACTGGAAAGGCTGACAAAAACAAATCTTTAATCAATATCTGAGCCCTGAACGCAAAACCCTCTCTCTTCCCTCTCTGTCTCAGAGCGCTCTGGGAGTGACAGTTTTTCTTTTTAATCTGTGCCCACATTGTGGAGAAATTGCAAGCTAATGTTTTGGCTATAGATCATTCAACAAATCGCTGCTGGCGGTGCATATCCAAAGTAACAGTCTGAATGCCAGCGTTTTTTTCCCACAACAGTTTAGTGGCTAATATGGCTTAAGGATGAGAGGAACAGTGTAACACTATCTGCACTTTTGGAGCTATACCTGAAACACGTGGGCGGTGAATCACAGACGAGCAAACGGTCCTGTGGATAAACATTTGGCTCTCACCTCCGCTCGGGAAAAGAAGCGCTGTGAAACTGAATCAGATCCCTGATCCACTCACTGGGCTGGACCAAAACTACGAGTTTATCTCCAGAATTAGCCTGGTTAACCAAAAGATCTTACCTCAGACATATTTCATCAACTAGGGTGTGAAATTTTATGCTACCGTAAAGAAGAAAAAAAAACACAACCCATCTGCTGCACTTAACCCGTAGCCAAGCAACTAGTTAACAACTTATCAGTGGTAGTGAATGATGCAGCATGAAGAAGGCACAAAAAAAAACCTTTCCTTTTGCAGAGGAGCTCTTCTCGATGCAGAGACTAACGACAGGAATAAATCTGTCACATTGACATCTTGTGAGAATTAACTGTTTTGCATACGTCAAATACTGTATCTTTATTTTAACTGCCAACGCTGAGTCTGTTCAAAGAGAGAATAGGAAGCAGCAGCAGCAGCATTGTTTAACCTGGTGATGCGCTGTCATCCTTAAACACCCCCTGCAACTAACTCATTAGCAGAAGTAACCGATATTGTGATCATTTAATCCCTGTCTTATAAGGACAGAAGAACACTTTTATAGTCAGTGGGAGACGGACAGAAACTGTAGAAACATCACTTGTGTTTTTATCATTGTGCTTTCATCATAAGCAGGGGATTTGAAAGAAAATACATATACAGAAACATTTTTAAGACAAAATGCCATTAATTCACAGCATGCACAGATAAATATTACACATCCTACTTACATGCAGTTTCTACATTATGATATATGTAAACAAAAAAATATACATTCAGTGAAAGGCTGAGACATGATGTGAAATATGTCAAGCGTCTGAATTGAATCAATCTACATTCGGAGGGCGTGGAATGGGTTATACAGTATTTATAATGATCTCTAAACAGGCAAGATGTGAATCCAGTCCAGTGACAGACTGAACTTAAAGCTTATACATTTGCATGTTGACAGTTGAAAAAAAAATGTAGACAATGATACCAAAAAAATATAAAAGAAGTGGTTTAAAATGTGAAACAGAGATTAATTCAGAGAGCCGAGGTGCAGTGGTCAAGTGATGACAAGCTGTCAATAGAAAGTGATGAATCAGGTTGTGAGGGGTGGAAGAAGAGGATGAAGAAGAGGAAGAAGAGGAGAAAGGAAAAGTAAAGGAAGGGGGGTTAACCTGCGGGAAGCTACTGCAGTGACATTTACACTAATGGGATGCTCCCCCTGTTGCCTTCAGGTTAGGACACTTTCCTGTGATTCAGCTAAGAGCCAAAACTCTTCATAACATCACTAATCATCTGCGGTCGTGACATCGAAGCTCCTTTCACACTGTTTTAAAGCAAATATCTATCATTAAAAATATTAATCCCTAATACAGAACTCATCACAATTGAGTCTGACACATGGAGAGGAAAACTTTTGAGTATTTTTGTCTGTGACAGTTGTTCGATTGTGTCTGTTTCTCTGTTTTATATCATCCTCCAACATCTCACATTTCAAGACACTTCCACAGGTCATGAGTATCTGAATCATTGTGTCTGCCAGGAGGTTATCTCTGCCTTTATCTGTCTGTTTCTCTGTCCCTTTCAATTCTGGTTGATGTTCTGAAACCGTTTTTGTTGATATCTCAGAGAATAGTTTATGGATTTGGATGAAAAAAATTCTGGCATATTTAGTGGACTGGTATTCAAGAAATTATAATTTTTTTAATTCAAATTTGGTTCCCTACAGGGACTGTTTGGCCTTAGCAGAGAGATTCTTCTTGATTTTATTCCTTATGTAAAAAGGAGAATTGTTGATCCAGAATTAGAACAGAGTCTGTAGCCTGCTTCTTGTGGGAGATCCAAAAGTGAGCTTCACTACAACACAGGACAATTTAGGCAGTGTCATATTTCCCTGGTAGTAATAACAGTGATTGGCCTATAGTCCAGGGGCCGCTCTCCTCACAGCCTGATGGCTCTAGATGGGGACACGGAGAGCAGTATGTAGACTTACTATATAACCTGTGTTAGTTTAGGACTGGGAAACCAATTATCTTTATCATTTGGCCTATAGCCTGTTCGATAACACTCTCACATACGGGGAAATTACTAACCGCCCACAAGCGTTAAAAAAAAACTGTCTGCTGAATCTCACCATGGCGTTGCTATGTTACAACCAACTACAAACAAAGAGAACATTGCATTGCTTGTTGCAGAAGCATCTGGAAAGAGTGTTTGGCCTGCAACACAAACACACACACACACAACAGCTGTTTGAAAAGATGCAAAATTATGTGTTTTTTTTTCACCCAGTGGGAAAGGATGAAAGAGTCTGAGTGCATGTGATAGATTCGAATTTACACTAAATCTCAACGGACATCATTGCTTACGCAATTGTGCTGCGACCAAACGAGATGCAGCATCTGCAGCGTGGCAGCTTCCATTGTTTACAATTACATTGTTTACATTCCCTCAGTGGCTCGGCGCTAGACACACTATGTGTAATATAGTATAATAAGGGAAGACTGTCAAAAAGTCAAACAGCTGAAAAAAAAAGAAAAATAGAAAGCCCGGGCCTATTACTGGAAGTTCAACAAACATGCACACACGGTTAACTGCCTGCAACAAACTGAAAATGACTCTTTATGTGTTCTCAGCCCTCACCAAGCTCACCCATCCATAAAAATCCCATCTCAAGGAGAGCAGAGGTGAGGTCTCTCTCTCTCCCTCCTCTCTCTCTCTCTCTCGCTCTCTTTCTGCTTGCCTCTCTCTTGCTCTCTTTCACTTTCTTCCTCTTGCCTACACATGCACACAAACAAAGCCCTTCTTTCTGTATCATAACTACTCCCACAATTACTCAGACGATTACTCAGATCAATGGTTTACCTGCCTGTTTGAGCTGCTCTACGCTGCTGGAGTGTCCTGGTGAGGCAGGGGAGGGGGGGGGAGCTAAAACCTCGGGGCTGAATGCATTAAACAGGGTGTCTGACACGGGTGCAGGATACTGTAATATCACGCAATAACATGAAGGAAAATAGCAAGACTGGCAAAACGTATTGTCAGTCACAGCTGTCACACATGAGGGGGCAACGCAAAAGTCTATCAACAATGTCCCCGTTACAGGCTGAGTCGCTGTTTCATAGATCTGCACGAGCAGTCCCCTGCCATTAAATCTCTGAAAACATTCGCTGTTAAAAAAATACCAAGAAAATTCGGTGCAGCCGAGTTCACCCAGTTCCAGATATCGAGTGACGAGTCTAAAAAAGGGTCTGAGGGTGATTTCAGACGCTCTATTTAGAAATGACAATACATGAGCACACTTAATTACCCAGTCTCTAGTCTGGATCAACAGAGTCTTCCAGCAGTGAAGGGACGGGTGTATTCATTAACAGTGAACGGGCTCCTTTCAGCTGAGAAACAATCTGCTTCACAGAGGACAGCTTTTTCAATGGGTGAAGAGGCAGAGGCTAAAAATTCAGACAGTTCCTTCTGAGGAGGAATGAAGGGAAACTCATCCACAAATAACATCAGGACTTTGGCCTACATTTTCTGACTGATTTGTTTTGGCCACGAAAATAGCACTTGTGCACAGACTTGTCAGCGCGGTGAAGCAGTTGCGCCCACAGAAGCTGGTTTTTACAAGTCATAAAAAAAAACTAAATCTCAGCTATGATGTTGTGCTGTCTTTGTTCTCTGCCCCTGGTCCACAGATCTTGTGGTGCACAAATGTAATGAGAGGGGAAGCAGGGGCAAAGATTAATCCAATTGAAGGAAGAAAATATCACAGGATACAAATTTTTCAGCGCCTTGTAAATATTTTTCGGCCAAACACAAATTGATTTTGCAACGTTTTCAAGTCACAGTGCACACTTTGGTTGATTTTCTTTTCTCTTCACCCATCAAAAAAAAAGCTTGAAGAGAAGAGGGGAGAGGCAAGTACAGGCCCATAATTGATGGCTCAAAGTGTAAGCGTTCTCTCCGAGGGTCCGCTCAGGTCCTGATCCCCTGGCCTTAACCTGAAACAATCACTCTTAGTTAACAACAGCACTTCAGCTATTGACAGCGTGATCCCGTAAAGCAGACACTTCAATCAACAGAGCAGCCGGAGGGGGTGTTGTGTTGGAGGAGAAGAAAAGAAGGAGGGGGGGGGGCGGCAGCATGGGATACAGATGAAATCAAGAAGTAAATAAATGAATCGATGAATGAATAATAGATTGGCCAGCTAGTGGCTTCTTGGAGCGGCAATGCAGTATTAATAACTGACTCTTACTGTTCATCTCTGTGTCATCACTGATACTCTTAGGTGGACCATGGCCAGCATAACACACTGCTGATCTGTACATTCGATCCGGATTACGAACTTTCTTCAGTCCTTCAGGAGGCAAAGAGAAAAGTAGAGAAAATCGAGGAAAAGAAGCATTCTGCCAGCCTGTGATTACTAAGCAAACTCCCCATGCAAGCAGAATCAACAGAGGCTAGACATTGTATTGAAATACACATTTAAAAACACACAAGAGCTCTTACACAATATATGACATTAATAATAATAACAAAAACAGTAATAATAATAATAATGATGATGATGATGATGAATCACAGTGAATAATTTTGTCTATTTAAAAAGAGTGAGTTTTGTCTATTTTTCTATTCTTAGGCCCACGCAAAGCAAGGACGGTAATAAGGGTCAGCGAGGCTTTGATGCAGGTCAATAATTCTCCCTATTGCATCACCGGTAAAGCGGATTAATCAATACAATCAATCATGTGGCCGTGCAAAGCAGTCGGTAAAGGTCTATTACAGGCAGGCATTAGGAGTGATTCGTCCCAGGAACCACAGACCGAACCCGGGTCCCATCCATCCACACCTCAGTGATTCAATTAAATGGTTGGAGAAGAAGAAAAAAGAAAAGAAAAGGAAAGAAATAACGTAATGCCTGATTCAACACAAAACTGCGAGAGCCGAGTGAGTCGTCCGATATCACGAGGAGGTTAAATTCATCCTTCTTTACAAAAACAGCAGAGAAACATTTACACCATTGCTGCACAAGCACTTTTGTGAGTTAATGGCTGACTGCGTGCTTACTTGATGTTTTGCTGCCGCTTCACCCTGAACTTTGAGGGAAATGATAACATCATGAAACTTTTTTAAACTGCACCCACTTGAAAATAAAGAAGAGAAATTTGACTCGCGGCGCGGCTGAGAGAGCGAGGCTGGATTCACGTTTTTTACGAAAAAGCTGCCTTTGTTGATTGTGTCTGTTGTGTGTCTGTTGCTCCAATTGCTTTAGACTTATATAGCTTATGTGACACACTGACAGTTTAGAGATCCAACTCCAGAGTGTAAATACTTACAACTTTTAATGTTTACAATGTTTTCTTTTATGTCCCGACGCCACAATAAGTGTGTGCTCGCTTGTGTTTACAAAGGTGCTGCTTCATTTCTCACATTTGGCTCTTGCACAGCAACGTTTGAATGAGTCTCTGCTCTGGTAGATTCAAGACAATTGGCTGTAGTTTTATCCGGAGCAGTCTCCGGCTAAGACATATCAAGCCTGTCTCTTCTGTGGCCTCCAGGCCTGGTAGTTAAAGTATTGGACCCTCTGTGCTGTTTATGAGTGTGGAGGAAGGAAAAAAAGCACCCCCGAGGACCCTGACAATCAGTTAGGCTGTAGAGAATTACCCCAGGATGAAAACATTACACCGCTGAATGAGACTAGGCCCTGGCCCCTGGGTTGAATGCCAAGATGTAACCCTCAGTTGTTATGGGCCATCATAAGACCTGCCAAACAACTAAGAGATTCTGCGCTGCCTGCATATACCACAAGGACAAAAGGTTAAGAAACACTGTTCAGCTCTCTCTGTGCTCTCCTGACATCCGCCAGCTTGTCGTGTAAAAACTGTAACAGCGATGTACGTTGAAAAAGCCTGTTCTACATTAATGAACGGCCAAAAGTAATCCAGGGGACAAGATTCAGCGTGAGAGTTTCTACGTAAAAGCTTTAAGGGCCAGGTTTGCATGAGGCGGCATTACATTTACATTAAGATATGACCCTCCCGCCTTCTCTCTATGGTCCTCTTCCTCCCTCTCCTCCTCCTCCTCCTCCTCCTCCTTTTTCCACTGACCGGCCTCACAGGAACACTGAAAATAACTTAACCTGCTCAGCAAGGGGACTTTCACGTCAGGGTTTTCAGTAAGCGCTGCCTGTGTTGGACGGGGATCAAGATTAACAACTTGTTTTTAAGTTCAGCTATATAGATGAATACATTAGGCCTATACACCACAGTGAAGTCATTACTATCATAAAACCAGATGTCTTCATTTTTTTTTGTCATAGCCACAGACTGATCCCTCGTATACACTAAGTGTGCGTTGAGCAGCTCAATACCACCCCCTGGTGGGACTGAGTTTAGTGGTTGGCACACTGACATCCAAACAACTGAAATCCCAGCGTTTTATCTTCTCCCCTCATATGGAGGCAGGTACTTTGTTTACACTCATTTGAGGCATTAAAGTAATTCTGCATCAAAAGGAATTTGTGTTTGAGGTTACTGACACTAAACTCCGACAGAAGTCTGTTTCAAATTTGAAGCCTGCCACAAAACATTATGAACAGCTCGGAAACATCTGGCCCTAACGATTGATGGAGAAATCCTTTTTTTTATTATTTTCGTGCTCGTCTCTTTCTCATTTCAGTCTGCAGCCAATTTTAAAGACCTGGGGTGTGAGTCTCCTGCTTGAGCCATAATATAAATCAATTTTTTTTTAAAGAGACAACAAGTTTTAAAAGGAAGCTGCCCCATCATTCTGCCACATAAAAGTTCAACATTTAAAAACGCAACACTGCTGAAATATATGCTTTCTGTTTTTAATCAGCTGAGATTCCCATCCTTTCTCAAATAAAACCAATCCAGCCCAAACGGTTTAAAACCAGTAAAACCCTCCCTTTAGAGCTGATGTTTTTTATCTTATCTTATAACTTCATATAGACGTTGTGTTTAATTCCCCACCCAAACATTCCAGGGGACTGGATCTGAATGAGAACAGATATCCTATGCATATGCTCCGCAGTAAAACACCCCACTAAAAAGGAAATGAGTGAATCTAATGCTTTTCATTTTGAGTTAGTGAGCCGTAAGGAAATAGGATGAGGAGGGTTAGGAATTTAAAAAATAATTTCGTCCCTGTGAGTAAAAGTAGTGTAATGGGCAAGGCTGGTAAATAAAAAAATTACTCTAACATCCTCCCTGCTTCTTCTGCTGTGATGGCATTTTCATCTCAGCAGCAAGTTGTGTTGATTCTCAACGGAAACACAATGGAAAACAAACAAAAAGAAACACAACACATCACTTCTGCCTCCATATCATTGTCAACCGACTTGAAGTGAACGATGAGGGAATGAAACAAAAATAAAAACTAAACAATGCAATTTCTTTACAGGCAAGACATCATTTCCCCCGAAAAAAATAAAAAATATGAATAACGCAGAGAGGAGCCGCGCTGACACAGAAACTAACCCGAGCCAGGCTGCGATGAAGCCGGGGGAACGAGGGAAGAAGTTGCCGCTGACATGTTGTCATTAACTTAGCCTTGTTGTTAACTACTTGGATTTTTTCTCCCGGCTTGACAACGACCCCGAGCGGAACCAGCGCGGTACTTTTTTCGCTGTCACCAGGCGGACTGTCCGGGCTGTGCGTCCCCGCGTCGGAGCGTCCACCGTGCGGGGGGCTACACCGGGAATAGTAGCCGGGGCTAGAAGGCAAGCTAATATTAGCCGGCTAGGTGATGTCTCCACGTTTTAGCCGCCTGTTCGGAGCGGGATAGCGGAGCCGTTTCTCCGGCGAAAAAAAAACCTCCGCTCCCCGCCGAGCTCGCCTCCTCCCCGCGCCGGGATGCGACCGCTCCGGAAAAGCCCCACGACGGCGGTGATACTAGTGAATTAATCCCATTATAGTCCTCTTACCTTCCGGCTTGTTTTCGGCAGCCATTTCCCCTTCACGCGCAACATCCTCCTCCTCCTCACGACCGTGGGTACCACGCGCGTGCACGGCGAGGACAGCACGAGGAGGGACCGGAGGAGCGGGCGGCGAGTCGGTCCGACCGAGGAGAACTTACCATTGGCTGAGAGCAGGTGAGTGACAGACCCCCCCCCCACCCCACCCTCACATTTACACCGTCTATTCGGTTCGTTCTGTTTTTTTTTATTCCGGTGAATGTGAAGCAGCTCAGAGGCGCTGCAGGTCTGATGTGATGCTCTACATGGTGACGTGTTGTTCTGACAGAAAAGAAACAACTTCATCTTCGCCAGGTGAGACCAGTGACTGGAACTGGTTCATTAGAGGTTTGTCCACCCCTGAGAGACGTGATGAGACAGGTGATGAGACAGGTGATGAGACAGATGATGAGACAGTCCTGGGTGCAGAAAGGTGAAAGACCCCGTACCTTTCCCCTGACCCCCAGACTGGAGAAGACTAAAAACATCTCAAACACATCTCCCCTCACCTTAACACGTCTAGATATCTCAATGTCAGCTTTTCTCCTCAATTAAAACTAATTCATAAAAGGTTTTGTCCATCCCTTAATGACATAGGACAGATTTTGAGACGGCCCTGCATGGGGGAGGAAAGGGGAAAGCCCCCCATACCTCCCCCCTCCTATAACCCCCAGACTAAAAACAGCACAAACACATCTCCCCTCTCTGTCTCACCGTCAGCCTCAAAGAAAGATAATTCAATAAATGTTTGTCCATCTCTGAGTGACATAAGCCAGGGTTAGGGTTATGAGACCTCCCCCATACTTCCCCCCTTTCGGACCCTCCAGACTAGAGAAGACAGAAAACAGAACAAACACATCTCCCCTCACCTTAACACTGTCTCCTCTAGTCTTCATGTTTTTATAAGAGTCAGCATAAAGGAGCTCAGAGGCGCTGCAGATCTGATGTGATGCTCAAGTTTAAAGATTGTGACAAGTTGTTATATTAAAAAGAAACAACTTAAACATCACCCTGGGAGGTTGCAGCCTTTAACCTCAATTAGAACTATTTCATTAAATGTTTCTCCTTCCCTGAGTAACATAAGACAAATTATGAGAGGGCCCTGGGTGCAGATAGGTGAAAGCATCACATCTCCCCTCACCTGAACATGGAGCTCAGAGGCGCTGCAGGTCTGATGTGACGCTCCTGTTTAAACATGGTGACATGTTGTTTTATTAAAAAGAAACATCTTCATCATCACCAGGGGAGGCTGCAGCTTTTATCTTCAATTAAAACTAATTTATTTGTGATTATTCAATGTTTGTCTATTATTAGAAAGCCAATGGGTGCACACAAGTAAAATGCCCCCTACTATCCTCCTATGGGGGACCCCTAAACTAAAAAAAACACAAACACATGTTCCTTTGTGGTTATTTTGTCCATCTTCGAGGTTATTGTCGGTATCTTTGTGGTAATTTTGTGTCTGTTTCTGCCTCTCTCCAGTCATTTTCTGTCTCTTTGTGGTCATTATGTGTCTCTTTGTGGCCAATTTGTGTCTCCTTTGTGTCACTTTGCAGTCATTTTGTGTCTCTGTGGGCATTTTGTCTTTCTTTGTGGTCAATTTGTGCCTTTTTGTGGTCATTCAACATCACTTTGTGGCCATTATTCATTTCATTGTGTGTTTTTTTGGCGTTTTTGTTTTTTAACTATTCTCTATGGGATTCAAACAGTCACTCTGACTGAGGTGACCCCATGACCTCAACGAGACACTAAATGACCACAAGATGACAGACAATGAACGTATTTGTGTTATTTTTAATGAATGATATAAGGATTGTAATTAAAATATTTACAAAATCATTTATAACAACAAAAACGCATACTTTTTTGCAAGTCTTGATTTTAAGTTTAGTTTATTCATTACTTTCCCAGAGACTCCTGGGTACAAATTGTCCACTGAAAAAACAAACAACCAAACGTCTGAGGCATATCAAGCTGTAGTACCAGTCTGCACAGTCTGTCAATCAAGTGTCCAAATGTCAGATTACATTTTAAAAAACTGTGGACTTGTTTGTTCCCTTGTAAACACGTCTGTCTGATTTTAGATATCAGCACCACACTGAAGGCTGCAGGGGTTTTTTCCAGGAGACGTGGACAATGGAAGCTTTTGATGGAGTCCATCTAAACCGTTCTGTCGATGTGACGACCAGTTCCCTGGATGCAATCGCTTTAATTCTGCCCATTGTGCCATCAAGTCTCCAACAGCTACCATAATGGTGCAGTTATGTAGGCTTGAGAATAGTGCGGGCTGCGTTAAATGACTGCAGGCAATTTAATTACAGATCACTGTGCTTCATAGACTTTGCTTTTGGCACTTGTGTCAACTGCTGCACTTAAGGACAGCCTTCACCCGGTGTTAACAGGCTGGTGGCCACCGGTGCAGAAAGGCACACTGTGTATAGTTGGAGGTGGTGGTGCTGAAAGGACAGCTCCTCTGCTGCATGTGCGCCTGGTGCAGTCGATGGCTCGGTGTCATCACAGAGAAAGTAATAATGAAACTAATGAAAGACCTAATGCAGGGAAGTGGTTTCTCTCAACCCGTGGTCCTGATTAGCTCCTGTGTGGACAGGAAGTGGAGAATATATCCCTTTTGTTCTATGTTTTTTATGTCATTGCATTGATTTATTAGCTGCTTCTGCTTATTTTTTAGATTTTAGTGTTCTATTTCATCGCTGCTTACCAGGACCTCAGAACTTAGTTTCGTTCCCTCTCATGTACCCCTTGTTTTGGAAGGACCATACATTTTATTCAATCTTGAATCAGGTAAATAAGCTTAATTAATTTATTGACATATAAATCCCAAAACACTTAATTATCTTTTTACCTAAAATCTGAAAATGAAGTAACATAGAAATGTTGCTTAAAAAAAAAGGAAATAAACACCAATTAAAATTGAGGAAACATTTAATTAATTAAATAAAACTGTTGTAGGGCTTCAATATAAAAACATCATATTTATGTTTATGTTTATACACAATATTGAAGTGTATGTACGATTTCTTATAACATCGCTGACGGTGAAAATAAAAGTTTTGATCATTAAAAGTTTCACATAAAAAAGACACACGCACAATAAAGAACGTAAACACAGTCTGGTTGCTGTAATTCAGCCCCGACGCACGGGGGCGACACAGGGCGCGTCCAAGTGTGTGGGGTGACGTAAATGACCCGAAGAAGAAATGACCGGGTGTAAACATGGCGTCTTCCTTGGACGAGGATGAGATCGACAGTGATGATTTCTACTCTTTGCTAAACGTCCGGAGAGAGGTACGGTAACACGCCGGGATCTGAGCACATGTGTGTGCGGGGGCTTGGAGCTCAGACTCCGGGAACTTTCGCCGGCTCCCGCCGATCCGCGGCTTGTGTGATCTGACTTAACGGCAGCTAGGTGGCTAGCTTGTGACCCTCGACATTGGTTTGTGTGCTGTGACTCCTCGGTCGGTACTTTGCGAGACAACCCAGGCAACTGACGGATCGGCTGCGACCTCAGTGCGGCTGTAGTTAGCAGCTAATGCTAACCCACTGACTGTCACTTTCAGTTTCTGTGTGATCTCGCCCGGACTCGGGACACGCTGCTGCTGCGACTGTCCTGAAAGATTTCACCGTGCAAACAGATTATACTCTCACCATGTGCTGTGACGTGACATCTAACTCTCCCATGCAAAATACATTATGTTCGATTGCTTATTAGACTTTTACTCAAATCAGGGACACGATGTGCTGCACGCTGACTAAAGTTTAACCAACTTGTCAAGTTTATAAGACATTTATTACAAGTCTGATGTGCACATTCTTCACGCTTTTACACACTTGTTTTAATTCATTCATTTGTCCTAAGATGTGCAATAATCCAGGTACCCTAATAAACCAGTGCTTAGTAAGTTTGAGAAATATAAAAAAAGAACTGATGTATATATATATGTATATTTAATAGCACTTCAAGATTTAGGTTAATGTTTTGCAATGATTGTAATTCCTTCTACACACTTAAAAAAATTAAAAACAACAGGATAAGTAAATCTCTCAGGGGTAACCAAACTTTTTCACAAATGCAGGAAAACACAAAATATGTTTATATGCCTGTGATTAAAAAAGAAAACATCTATTTGGTTGGGTTTGGTAAAAGACTTTTGCACTGTAGTCTCTTTCCCCCTAACTAATTTATAATCTATCAAATCAAAGCAACATCTGCAACTCTCTATTTAGGTTGTTCGTGACAAGTCCTCTAAACCCTGCAAGGTGTTTAAGCAGAGCTGGTGGAGTTTCTTATTGAAGTGCTACGTGATCCATAATCTAAGTTGCTCGTAGCTGAGTGCCTGAGTTCACCTGTAGCAACACCACGCTGTGTTTGTGTTTACTCCTGTGTTTGTTTGTTTTTAAGTCTTCCTGCAAGGTTTCTCTCTCACACTTTTTCAATATTTGGCTTCAGGCTACACAGGATGAACTGAAGGCAGCGTACAGGCGGTTATGCATGATCTATCATCCAGACAAACACCGGGACCCTGAGCTGAAAGTACAAGCAGAACAGCTGTTTAACCTCGTACATGAAGCTTATGAAGGTGAGCAACGATTCTTGGAGACATCATGCAGATGCAGCAACACATGAAGCTTATGTTGTGAATCTTAATTAAAGTATTTAGAGACCCGAAATATATTGTTTGTGGATATTAATGGTGGATTTTCTGGGTTTCTAGTGCTCCGTGATCCACAGTCACGAGCCATCTATGATATCTATGGCAAGCGAGGACTCGATGTTGAAGGATGGGAGGTAAGTTCATTACTGACAGTAGTTGCTGATAATTAATTAACAAGTTACCACTTGCGAGTAAAACATGGCTATTGAGGTGATAGTATTAGGCTCAAAATATGTAATAACTGTGTCTCAGACGCGTTTTAAAGGCTCTTTCAAGTGTGTCCTGTGATAGATCGCTTGTCAAAAAGAGATTACAGCAGCAAAGACAAAACAGTCAGAGAACTCCATTCATAGATGTAATTATCATCAATCAAATAGCTTATGTTACAGATGTTATCAATAAAAAAAGAGGTGGCATTAGTGATCTTATGTTAGTGATCATCACAAGATGTACCTTGTGGTGGTCAAGTGTGTTTAAATTGTCAAACATAGATTTCAAGTTTGGCAGCTTTTTGACAGTTTTTACTAATTCGTGTTTTTTTAATGCAGACAGATCTATGTAGATTGGAATGCTCAGTTTTGAAACGTTTGATAATGATGTGACTTTGGACCATCTTGACAACATGGAGCATAAAAATGTGATATTAAGTTTGCTGTTGATGCTCACTATGTTTTTCAAAATGTCTCTTAACTTGAAGCCTGTATTCCTACAAATTCCCTGTCCCTACATGACATCGCTTCCTCAAACCTCCATGGAATAGTCAGTGTTTTGCTTCGTCTAAAACCCTTAATGTTCAAGAGAACAAAATATGATACTTTATATATATATTTACAGAGGGAGAACATTCTGCAGCATGAAATACCTGTGAAATTACTCTTACTCTAACTTTTTATCTGCAACCTCTAAAGCAGCCAATCCTCCTTTTCGCTTTGCATTCAAATCATATCTTCTTGCCCCAGGTGGTGGAGAGGAAAAGAACCCCCGCAGAGATCCGAGAAGAGTATGAGCGTCTTCAGATAGAGCGAGAAGAGAGGAGACTTCAGCAAAGGACCAACCCAAAGGTATGTTCAGGGAAGATAACAAGCCTCGTACTTAACTGAATGTAGAAAAAAAAGTGATTTAGAATCTTGTTCATATTCCGCACATTGTTAATTAACTTGGTATTCATTCCTGCACTTATTATTCACAGGGAACGATTAGTGTGGGTATCGATGCCACGGACCTCTTTGACAGATATGAGGAGGACTATGAGGATGAGGCCGGAGGGGGAGTCCCACACCTGGAAATTAACAAGATGCACATATCACAATCCATAGAGGTGATGAGTGAATCCACACAGGTCTTTTAGTGATGTTAACCATGTGTGTTCCTGTGAAGCTGAAAGTTTGACATGTCCTCCCGCAGGCTCCTCTCACTACAAAAGACACAGCCGTTTTGTCTGGCTCCCTGTCGACCCACAATGGAAATGGAGGTGGCAACATTAACTTGGCCTTGAGAAGAGTCACCTCGGCGAAGGGCTGGGGAGAGGTACGCTGCATTCTCCCTGGGCACCACACGTGCTCCATTTGTTATTTCATACGATGGCAAACTGGGACAGATTTTGTGTCACACTCCCTGTTTTCTCCTCTTCATCTGTCTGCCTGTGTGATACAAAATGCACTGACAATTTAAACATTTGTGTGACGCAGGTAGAGTTAGGTGCTGGAGACACCCACGGACCTCTCTTAGGGATGAAGATATTCCGAAACTTAACACCTCGATGGTGGGTTTTTGAAGTGCCAGACAAAAGTTGTGAATTTTTTTCCACATCCTGAAGCATTATTTAATTGGTCCTCTTTTCTTTTAGCTTTGTGACGGCTCAGTGCGGCCTGCAGTTTTCATCTCGAGGCGTGCGTCCCGGGGTCACCACGGTTCTGGCCCGTCACCTAGATAAGAACACTATGGGCTACCTGCAGTGGCGATGGGGGATCCAGTCCTCTATGAACACCAGCATCGTCAGGGACACCAAGAGCAGCCATTTCACCTTCGCAATGCAGGTTAGCAGCCAGCAGTTCTATTTAACTTTAGTGGCCAAGACGGCATTAAATCAACCCACGCTTGTCAGGGTTGTGTCTGAACATTTACTCTTTGTCTCTGCAGATTGGCATTCCTCAAACCTTTATGATGATGAGCTACCAGTACAAGTTCCAAGATGACGATCAGACGAAGATTAAGGGCTCCGTAAAGTATGCTGTCATTGTGTATTATTATAATGATTTGTATGTTTTGGTGAATCGGTTATGCGTCATAGTGAGTTGTGCGTTCCGGTGAGAAAACTGGATCAAATTGAATTCCAGTCTTGAGTGCAGGATAAGAGGCAGCGGCCGCGTCTTTGTGTTGCAGATCAGGTTTCTTCGGCACCGTGGTGGAGTACGGCATTGAGAGGAAGATCAGTCGACACAGCGTCCTGGGGGCCACCGTCAGCGTGGGAGTGCCTCAAGGTGTCTCCCTCAAGATCAAGTAAGTGTGACTCTTTGCTCCCATTTTCCTGTTTGGTGTAGATTCCAGAGGGTTTTCTCTCATATCTCTGATGCCATGGCGCCCATGAGAATTAAGATAAAAGATAATAAGCCATTCAGATACAAGTTGTTTCTGTGTTGGGGGGGGGTCGAGGCCTTTTTGAGGATGTACACACAGGATTTGACCCATTGAGATGCTATGTAGTGCTCTGATATGATATTTATAAGGATATCCAGGCTATCTCAAGAAAATGCTTTTGATACAAACAGTTCACTGTTTATCTGAGAGTTTGTATTTTCAATTGATGGCATTTTCCGTTTAATGCAGATAGCTCTACGTAGCTGAGAAAATACAAAAGTCTATAATTTTTTCTATGTGTGATCTTGCCTTATGATTATTTTCAGCCCAAAAAATCCCCAACATTACACAGATTGACCAATTTTAGCAGCCAGTTGGATTATAAATACTGAAACCAGCTCTCTGCCCGCAGACTAAACAGAGCCAGCCAGACGTACTTCTTCCCGATTCACCTGACCGACCAGCTCCTGCCGAGTGCTGTATTTTACGCCACAGTTGGACCACTGGTTTTCTACCTCGCCATCCAGCGGCTTGTTATTCGGCCTTACGTGCGGGCCCAGAAGGAGGAGTAAGAAACCTTCATTTTTAAGTCGGTTGATTCATGCAAGAAATGTTATTGGAAGTAGCACCGCATGTATTATTATGGCTAGATTTTACGAGTTCTTTTTTATATCTCCATTTATCTTGGAACTCAACAGGGACTTGGAGAAGCACCGGGAGAGCTCGGCCTCTAATATCGCCAGAAAAAAACAGGAGGCAGAAGGAGCAGTGAGTGTTTTACAGGCTGAATTGCAGCTCTGGTGATGATCCTAGATTGTGGTTTAGTGTTAGATAAGAGATGCAGGTATTTGTCGTTGACTTTTAAGAAATTCTATAAATCCCATGATATTCAGACGAAGGGGCTGAGTCTCATTGAATTTCATTTGTTTAATCCATATGATCCATATGAAATCTGATTGTTTTTGTCTTCCTCTCTGTCCCTTTCTCCTCTCCTCAGGTCTTGCTCATGCAGGAGTCTGTGCGCAGGATAATTGAAACTGAGGAGTCCAGAATGGGTAAGATCAGTCATATTTAAAGGATGAGCTTATGTTTTACAGCAGGTTATGAAACAGTTTGATTCTCTTATATCTCTTTTACAACTAAATTAACGGGTATATGCAGGTTTGTTTTTTTAAACACGGGTAATAAGGTTATCGGTAATGGACTCCTTTCCCATCGCTAGCAGAGGAAATTTCCTTTTTGTTTTATTTCCCCGGTGATTCATGTTTGACCGGATTTCAATGCACTGTCCATAGCAGACACGCTTTGTGGACACTGATAATATTCAGGTGGATTTTTGTGGAGATATGGGCAGATTTTTAATCAGGATTAAAACAGTTGATGGACTAATAGATCTCAGTGGATTTTTTTTAATGATCCATTTTCCGACTGGTTGTTATCGGGGCGTTTTAGTTGCCTCTCAGCAGACAGTATAATTTTCACCTGGGGGAGTTTGGCAGAGGATAATTTGGCGTATGACACCTGTGACAGTAGAGGTGTCTTTGATTTTAGTGTCATCAGAGGTCCCCTAGACTTAACACTTTTAGATTAACAATTAATAGCTCTGTGTGTGCGTACTTGTACTTCTATATTTGTAAGGACCATTTTGAGTATAGACCTTAAGGAGTGAGGATATTTTGGCCGGTCCTCAATTGTTTGACGGTTAAGACTTTGTTGAAGGGTTAGGGTTAGAATTAGGTTAGAATCTGGGTTAGGGTAAGGCATTTAGTTTGGCAATTAGGGTACGGGGGCTAGTAAACTAAGATAGAAGTACTGATGTGAAATGGTAAGTTATCGTTAATGCAGCTTGCAATTAAAATTAAATGTTCTATCTTTTTGTTTTATGTACGTACAAAAGCTTTTAACTACTAAGTCTCAAATTCCACTGGTTCTGTTATAAACTGTGGCTACACCTGATTAAAACTGTTCTCTGATCAATGTGGGGACTTTATTTAACTTCATCCAAAAACCAGCCTCTGTTTTATCCAAGTAAAATAAAGTTATTACTTTAAATTCCCAGTTGATTAAAACTATCCTCTATCTTATGGAAGCTTTCTGGAAGTTGGTGAAAGGAGAACTCAGGCAGCAGCTGATGCAGAAGGTTTTAATGTAGACTTGATGCATCAAGGAGACCAGAAGGTAGAGCAATATGCAAATGTCAACAGAGTAACATGAGCGTTTGTCACCAAGTCTGAAGATGTCTCCAACAGCATCCCAGTATATCTCCCTCTATTTCTGTCGCCCATTCTAACAGCACATCCATGAAAGGCTAGAATTGCTGTCACTCTCTATGTTACATGTAGGTGTTCGCATCCTATTGGACAGTTAAGCCTAAGGTTTGAATTCCTAAATCAGGTTGAGTCCTTACGTCTGGTCACTGATTAAATACCTAAAAGAGTCGAAGTTGAGTTAGATATGAAAGTTGCTTAATGTAGACACCTGACCGTGGGTACTGCTTAGAGAGAGAAGGGAGTATCTGTGGACTTTAGACGGGCGCTATTCTCCTTTACAGATATAATGTTATATACAATAATATATAGTGGTGTGACGATGGTCAAAGATTCTCTATGCTTCCTCCCTCAATCAGGTCTCATCATCCTCAACGCCTGGTACGGCAAGTTTGTGACCGACAACAGTAGAAGACACGAGAGGGCAAAGGTCATTGACGTGACCGTGCCCCTGCAGTGTCTGGTGAAGGACTCAAAACTCATCCTCACCGAGGCCACAAAGGTGAGAACATTGATCCGGGGCAAGATTTTCCAAAACCGAAGCAGATTTGTCAGTATGATGTGTAACAGATTTATCTCCTCAACTTGCTGTACGATGATTTAGTGATGTGATGTTTTTTTTCTTCTCCAGTCTGGACTCCCTGGCTTCTACGACCCCTGTGTGGGGGAGGAGAAGAGCCTAAAGGTGCTGTATCAGTTCCGTGGAGTCATGCATCAAGTCCTGTCAGGAGACTCGGAGGCACTCAGGATACCAAAGCAATGTGAGTCCCTTTTTATCTACTGCACAGCACAGTGGCTGGCTTGTGTGGGGACGTGTTGTCTTCTTGTTCCTATTGCTCTGATGTTTGGTCTGTTTCAGGGCAGGTTAATGATTTCATAGATCGTATATGTTATTTGGAACTTTCTCCCCGGCCCGTGTTCTAGATGTTTCTGGCAGCAGGGCGATTTTCCTTTGTAGATGTACTTGATGCAACACATCCCGGAACATTTTATCTCTGCTTTCTCCTGAAATCCACTGAGATTTACTTTCTGCCCCCAGTGTAATATGTTTCCTCTACTTGTTGTTTTTCTCCTTCACAGCTCACAGGATCGACGCTGACACATAGGAGGAGCCCCTCCTCTGCTGACCAAAAAGACTCAACTCTGGGCTGTGGATAAGGAAGCTGGATAAACGTGTTCTAGATGCGACATTGGTTTAAGTCGCCGTTACTCAGAAATTGTTCATTTACCTTTTTTGTCTTTATATTAATTTAAATAAGCAGAGCAGAGAATGAGTGTCACAGACTGGGCTGATCCTAAGTCAGTATCCACAGACGGGGTTGTGGCCTGCTTGAAATTCTAATGTGACTCCAAAATCAATGGCTACTATCATCCTACTTCTCAGGGCTCAGACTCAGAGCCTCCCTGGTATCCATTTATTTTTGGTATCGCTTGTAATTTATGATCGAGTTCTATGTACTGTATTGTACATAGACTGCAGTGCCTATGTGATTGAAGACATGAATGCACCTCTGTGTATTTGCCATATTATTAAAAAAGAAGTCTCTCTAATGTTGTTTTGCACAATTTGGTATGAATTTGTAAGAACAAATATCTTTGATCACTTGTTTTGGTCAAATTCAAGTATTTTTCTTCTGAAAGGGGAATTAACTGAATTGTGTGAATTTGGACAATTACATAAATGTGCTAGACAAATGAAAAAATATAGAAACATGCATTTTACATGACAGTTAACCTCAGTGAAGTCTGTGGGTCTTCTCCCTTTCGACACCTGTTTTTTTATTTCTTTAATATCGGGCTGAGACTTTCATGAATCTTCTCTTTCTTCACTTGCTTTTAAATGTGCTATAATTAGAAATAAGCTGATTAACTGGAAGCACGAGGAGACCAAAGATTGTTTTAGTTAAAAGCAGTGTTTCATTTTTTAGGGAAAAATGAAACACTGCTTTTTTTTAAAGAATCATTAGTGGATCATGTAAAAGCAAAGACACAAACAACATTGAGGAAATGAATCATGTGAAGACACTAAGGATTCCTTTATCAGGTCAAACTGCTTTTATCAGGTTTATTATCCTCTGTGCTCCTTCATGTTAATTAGTCATTACATTATTTATTTTGTAGAGGTGCATTATTTACAGGTGAATCAATTTCACTTTTTGTCTTATCATTAGTCAAGACAGATTTATTTAGCTTAAATATACCTTTCAGTCTTCTTAGTTTTTCTTTATTATATAATAAGTTATATCATATTATAGTGCATTGTTATATCAAGTTATATAACATTGCATTGTTATTTTACATCGCATTGTGTTATATGTTTCTTATATATTATATATAAACTATAATAATTGTTATATAGTAAATACATTATATTAAGTTATATTACATTTCATTATGGTATTTTACATTTCATTATGTTATAATATATTTATTTTATAAAGTATCTATATATTATATATAGTATAATAATTATATGAAGTTATATAATACATTGCTATATAGTAAATATGTGATATATTAAGTTATATTACATTGCACTATGTGATATATATTATATAATAATTATATTAGATTATATAATAATTGATTGTTGATCTGACGTAGCAGTTGGAATCCCATTACTTTAGTAAGATGCGTTACTTTACAACCGTCGTGTGTTTACTGCGTCAGCTGAGCGTCTAGCTCCGCCCGCGCTTCGGCCCCGCTCCTCTGGGGATGTCCCGAGGTGCAAAACGGAAAAGAAGTGGTGAAGTGACAACATGGAGTCTCTGTGTGGGAATCGAACCCTTCACCCGCGGTCTGTTTGCCCAGATGAACACGAGAGGACCTGAACCGACCGGTTAAAGCTCGGTAGCTTGTTGCGTTGCTGCCGCTTCTCGAGCCACGTCTCCGCCCCGGAGCTGCACTTCCGCGTTGTGTTGACGGACATAAACAACCGAAGATACGTGTTTGTGTCTCTGCGGCTGCTCGAGGCGTCGCAGCCCGCGAGTCTCCGCTGTCAAACCGAAAGTGGTTCGAGGTGTTTGATCGTCGGAGGCTGAGCGAGGGGGACGCTTCTGTCCCATAGACTGGTTCTAAAGACGTCTGTCCCCGGCGCAGGGAGAGGGAGGAGGAGGAGGAAGAGGACAGCGGCCGACATGGGTTCAGGTCAGAGCTTCGAGTCCGCGCCCGCGTCGCCTGAAGACGGAGACACAGTCCGGTTCCTCTTCCAATGAAGACGTGAGTGAGACATGTGACTGCAGCATGGGGAGGGTTTCGCTTTCATGTTAGAGACAGTCTGGAGACACTTTGATATCTGACAGTTTCAAATGTGTTTAAATATTAATGTCATATTATATAGTTTTGACAGATTTGAAGAAGAACATATAAAAAACTAGTCGTGGGAGGTTCTGATAATTAAAATGCTGGAACAGTGATTCTTTGAATTAATTTATAATAATATCTTAGCTATTCTGTAACTATGCATAAGTTGCATTTGGGATTTAATTTCTAATTCTTTTAATTATTTGACGAGGAAAAAGATCAGAACAGTGGTACAGACACAGATAATCAGAAGAAGAATTCCAAAATCTGCAAAAGCTAAAAATAAAAAGACAATAACATGAGCTCTAAGAGTCAAAGGGTAAATACAGAGTTCAAAGGTTTATTATTGAGACTAGTCTGGATTGCGTTAGTCTACAGATAAGCCCTGTGTGTCCTATTTGTCTCCGAGCAGCTGTCCGCTGTTCCTCTGGAGATCCTGGAGGAGATCATATTGAACCTCCCTCACAAGGAGGTGGTGAGTATTTGTCGGCTGGTGTGCCATCAGTGGAAGGAAGTGGCCGACAGTGAATCCTTGTGGAGGGAGAGATGTAGGAGAGAAGGATATCGTCCCAGTGATCCTTCAAAAATACCCAACGACTGGAGGTTGTTTTACTTCTTGTGCAAGAAGAGGAGGAATCTCCTCAAGAATCCAAGAGGAGAACGTAAGAAGACACAACAAACAACTTCCAACACTTTGTTAAGTTGAGCAACAAATCAGCCCTTTCAAAATACAATCTCTCACAATCATATTCTGTGTGTTTTCAGATAAAATGCAGGGCTGGCAGATAGTGGAGAACGGTGGTGATAAGTGGAAAATAGAGGGAGTCATGGTGCGACATCCTGATGACACAGTTCAGAATAACTTTGTGACTTCTTACGGGTGAGTTTTCCCACCAGGAGAGATGCACCAGGGGAGATAAAGGAAAATGTGGTGACTGAAACAAACCTCTGCTCTGTGCAGAATGTGCAAGAAGGCCCAGCTGATTGATCTGGAGAGGGAAGGCTACAACTCATCATTTATGGATCACTTCCAGCCAGACATCAGAATATCGGACTGGTGAGAGCACTACACATCGATGTAATTTGTGGAATCAATGGCGAATTGAGTCACTCTCAAAAATAATCCAATTCTTTCTGTTATTATAAATCACATTATCTACACAGCGTGTCCATATTCATTAGTATGTGAGACATCGAGTCATCGCACACGAGAATATGTGCTACCTTTATTCAAACAATTGAAGTCCTGACTTTCAAGAGGGGTTACAAAAGATAAATATCGGTTAAATTAAATAAACATTTACTGCAGTGGTCGTCTATGAAACTCATGTAAATCCCAATCTCATCTAATGCTTCTACCACCTCAACCATTTCTATTACAAGATAAAGAACAAATATAAATATTATAATTTAGCCTGTTTGGATGCATAAGAGTTGTGTGTACCTCGCCTACTATCTGCTAGGACTGGCTCCATTCTAGATCGTGGATGGATGGAATTAAGAAAAACAGCATAATCACAACAAAGGAGTGTGTGTCCGAGTGAACAGGGCTGTAAAAACAGACCCATATTTAAGGCGGATTGTTGACTTATGATTTACCGTGTGTGCTCACGCTGGTGTGTATGTATTCCCTCAGGTATGCACCACGTTATGACTGTGGCAGTGAGTACGAGATCTGTGTCGAGCTGCTGAATCAAAAGAAGCAGCCGCTCCACACGTTTGCACCGGAGACTGTTCTCTTCGAGCAGTGGAACGAACGGAAGTGGTACCAGGTACGTCCAGAGCTTTAATTGGTCCAATTAGGTTCAGATGAGGTTTTTCGAAGCTCAGGGGAAAAATCTAGACTCACTGATTGTTTGTTTTTCAGATGACCCATGTTTTCCAGAGCTATGGACCTGGTGTGAGATACATCCGTTTCACCCATGGTGGCAAGGACACACAGTTCTGGGCAGGCTGGTATGGAATCCGTGTTACCAACAGCTGTGTGGAAATAAGTCCAGCAGTGGACTAGTAGCTCTTATGGATCTAATCTAATGCCTGAAATTGCACATATATTCATATTTTCCGCCTTATACAATCTGTGGTCCTTTGACATATTAAAGGATTAAATATGTACGGTTAAAAAGCAATAACAAAACCTCCTCGTGCTGCACCTTAAGAAAGCGTACAGTGTATGACGATAAAAAATATTAAAAAGTGATATAACAATATATCTGAAGTAGTTAAGCCATTTTGAAGCAGAGGCTGAGCAACCCAAAGTTGTTTCAGTTTCAGCAGAAGAGCCATTTCTATCCCTGAGAACAGGTCAGGGTCACAATCCACATTTCACTAGATAACCTAACCCCTGAACAACCGTCGGTGATTTGAGTATCATGTGGTTTTTAGAACTCGTTAGGGACAGGAAGCCATGTCGCCGATGGTGACGCAGCTTTGAAGGTCAGGCTCTCTCCAAAATAACTTTTGTTTCTGTTCGCTTGTCAGTCGTCCTCATTGAAATGTGCTGTGATGATACCTGTAGTTATATGAAGACAAAGTTGGAAGATCTCATGTGATTCTGTCTGTAATGGTTTAACACCATCACACTTCCTTGGCCCCAGCAGCCATAATGGAAATATTCTTTGCACTCCTCTGTAACGTGTCACTTGTGATGTGGAACATTCATAATATAAAATATTTTTTTGGCTCGAAACTGGATGTATATCAAATTTGTACTTTTATACATCACGTCCCTCAGTCACCTGTGGAAAACTGTTACAAGTACACAAACTTCATGTATTGACGACAGAAAACATCAAGTATTTGAAGTTAACTTTATTCATAATACTGGTTTATTGTGATGTTTTATCACAGGCAAGATAAGATACAGTACAACTTTGATGTCAAATTGAATAAAAATCATAACCGTCCAAGAAACTGGTCATTTTCCTGGTTAAATGGGATTTCAGGGTCAGGTCAGCTTCTTCAAATCTCGTTATCAACAATGCACATGTTTCATTCAGTCAATAAGTATATTCTCACTCTATTTACAAATCAAATTCAAGCCCAACATCTAGGGCAAGGGTGAAGTAAAAGAAATGCAAATAGTATTAGTTCAGTCATCTTCACAGGATGTCAAACTGTGTAGCATTTTATAAGACGTGTCACAATGTGTTGTTGCCATCTTAATGATGCTGTTGCAGTGTAGCAGCGAGTTTGTTCCCTTCACAAAATAAATTAGCCTCCGGTTATGAGCTGTAACGCTCAAAGTTTTGTTATATAAGGGCATAAACATCACCTTCTCGCATACCTTACAAAACTTGTGCTCAAGTAGTTACTCAAATCGATGGTGACTGCTTGTGACAGATGATTTCTGATTGGAATGTTGCCATCGTTTGAGACTCAGGCTCAATGATGACTTGTTTCTCAGCCTCTGTGGATCTCTGCTCCGTCAGGAGTCAATTTGATCTGGTTTTCTTTGGGAAAACTAGAACTACAGTGGAGCATACCCTAGAAATGTCAGATTACGTCAGCTGGTTCATAGATCTTCCAGGAGACTGTGTTTACAGACGTTGTGTGAAACACAGCGACTCCTGCTAACTCTTTGAAATTGTGTCAGTTCTTTAAAAAAACACCTGAAAAACTAAATATTTGAGTTCCATGGCTGAAGGTGGATCTATAATGCTACATACCCCATCAGTGATGAAAGAAAACTGCAGTCGCATAAACCAGGATTGAAGATGCAGTGCAAATGATTCACTTTAGGGAAAAAAAAGTATCAGATGAGAGTTGCACTAATACAGAACTTGAGCTTCTCACTAACCCATCATTATAAGCTTATATTTGTGTTCCATAGGCCACTTGATACAACGGTTAGATCCACTACAATACCATCATTACAACAGTCAGTTCTTCTATTCAGTGTTCACATTATACAAGTGGGGTCAAGTCATCACCAAAAGCATCAATCTTAAAATCATGTTCAGCACATTGACTATGTTTGTAGGCTCAGTCAGTCAGAGGACAAATATTTCATGATATCTCAACTCATCTTGGAATGTGCTTTTGCAGGAAAAGCCTCTTCAGGACTGTTAACCTAGATACGGGGAAGTGGTGTGGAGCAGGCTGCGATGAAACTTAGAGCAGAACACATTTATGTCTTTTCTTAGGTTCGGGGGGCTCCAGGGCCGCCAGTATTGCCTCATCAAACACATTCTTTAACCCTTTCTGTGGAAACAAGATATTCATATTCAAAACAGAGCCGTGCTCCACATACAAATCAACATCTTCAGGGACCTCACTGCAAAAAGAAAGCTGAGGAGAAATGCAGCAGGACGATCAAAATGTTCCTTTATTCAAATAACATTAACAAGACTCTCCTCATGATCAAGTTGTCTGTGTAAAGACAAAAGCCCATGGGAATTCTTTTTTTTATGATGCAGTAGGAAAAAAAAGGTTAATACTGTCTTAAGACAGAATTTAGCTTAAATACTTTTTAGGGTAAAACTGATGCTGAAGAGCTCGAAACCAAAACTATACCAAAACCAAATCTCAGTCAAGTCCAGTTACACAGACTGAAAACAGAAAGAACTCAAGATTGGCACTTTTGACATATTAGGCAGCATTGATTATTGGGATTAGGTCGAGTCGGAAAAAAGATCAGAAGGAGTTAAGTTAACGGGCACAGAGTTTGTAAGTTTAAAAGAGCAGTGTGGTAATTTCAGTGACAGACATATCTTTACAATGAGTAAGCAGCAGACGATCGAGAGGCAAGAAGCCAGATGCAAGAAGACATCAGAACAAACAGCATTTTCTCTTTCTCTGAGTTTCAGGGGGCTCTAAAGCGGCTAGGATAGCCTCATCAAATACGTTCTTCAGTCCCCGCTACGGAGAGAGGAAGAGAAGGGAGAAAGACAGGCACACAACAGAGAGTTAGACGGAGTTTGAAGCTGAAGGCTGTTAGCAAGAGACAAGACAAAGCATTTCCACCCTTGTTAGGATCCTGACTTCAAGACACATGCTTGCCAGACCAGCTTTTTTTCAAGTGTTGCTTTAACGGAAGGTCTTACCTGTGTTAGGGCCGAGCACTCAACATATTTGACTGCCTTAAGGTCACGGGCCAGCTTTTCTGCCGTCTCGGGGGTGATGGGCTTCTGTTTGTTCTTGGCTAACTTCTCCACTGTGGAGGGGTCGTCGCGCAGGTCGATCTGTGTGCCTACCAACAGGAACGGGGTCTTGGGACAGTGGTGAGTGATTTCTGGAACCCACTGGAGAAAAAACAACAAAGTTACTCTGGATGTTGGATGATATGCAGGAAAAGTGACAGAGGGGTGTATGGGGTTTTGGGATATAGAAAATAGGCAAATTTACTTTATCAACTTTACTCACTTCATGTATTTGTTATAAACCTGTACATGTATGAGCCAGCGTGCCCCCAATCATGACCACAAGAAAGACGGCAGTGACCCGGCTCCATCACTAACTCAAACACTGTGGCATTAGAGTAGATGAATAGGCTGCATTTATAATAGGCCTTTTTCTAGTTTTAACTATCACTCAAAGTGAGTCACATTCACCCATTCACACAGCACTTCTATATATAGCGCGTCTCTATCACACATTCCTTTCACACAGTGCTGGCACAGCCCTCAGGGGCAATTTGGGGTTCAGTGTCTCGCCCAAGGACACTTTGACAGGCGGACTGGAGAACACAGGAAACCGACCTTCGGATATCATGTATTTGAATTCTGACAATGTTTTATATTATACCTATACTGGTCTCTTGTCCGTAGTCAGATCCCCTGCTAGTTGGGAAAAACCAAGACATGCCTGGCAGCGAGATACCGACCCCTGAATTTGATTGTGTGTCTGGACGGGCTTCTGAGCATTTACGTCCTCTTACAGTATAAATCACTGTGTTAGTGTTGCTTCTATTATGGCAGTCTGTCTTGTATCTTGTCAAGTGTTGCCTGCTGGGGACTAACTGAAGTGTGTGTGTTGTTATTTGACACGGGGGAACACACTCACTTCCCCTCAAGGGATAAAAAAGTTTTTTAATATTGATCTAATTCAATTTTGGTCCTTTGCTGTCAAGTTTGGGGCAAATAAACCATTATAAAGATCGATATAGGAACATTAACAACCTTTTTAAACCTTACACCTGTAGCTTGACAAAACATTTAAGGTAACCACAGCTTCATACAGTAATTCTCCAGTCACTTAATCACAGAGCGGAGCACTATGGTATGGATTGTGCCATGAAGATGGAAGGAAGGAGAGAATAGGGTTGACTCACACCGACATCAAATACACAACTCTCACTCACCTTTTCTTTCACGTTCTCAAACGAGGAAGGTGACACGACTGAGAAGCAGACTAAGAAGACATCTGTCTGTGGGTAACTTAGTGGTCGTAACCTGTCATAATCCTCCTGACCTGTGGAGAGAGACAACAACACAACAAGTTCATTTACCACAGGACAAGGACTCAAAAATGGATTTGACCTCAATTTAAGGAAGGAATAAACAAACTGACCTGCTGTATCAAATAAACCGAGGGTGTATGGTTCTCCCCCGATCATCACAGTGACAGCATAGTTGTCAAACACCTACGATGCAAAACGAAAAACAAACAGCTTTCAGGATTACGACTGCCAGCACAGACCAGACTGTGAAAACACCCCCCACACCTACTTACTGTGGGGACATACTCCGAGGGGAATTTGTTGGTGGTGTAGGAAATCAGCAGGCAGGTTTTACCCACTGCTCCATCACCCACCACCACACACTTGATAGTCTGCATCTCTGTGCTTGTTCTGGATCAGCTAGCGAACTCGTTAGCTGCAGAGGAGGGGGTGAAGGAGGAGGGGGAGGAATAACAACAACCATTAAAAAATGTATAATAAAGATAAATGCATCGTCCCTGAAACCAGTCCAGTTTGATATGAGTCAATGGGAGCTTTGATCAGGCGATGAGACCGGATGAGGGGGGACGCGTTTTCCTGGCATTAACTAATAAAGTGTCACACCCCATTACCAACACTGTCTGGAGGCTAGCGCTGGCTAACGGTTCACACTAGCTTGAGGTAGCACTGCTAACTTAAGCGTGTGCAAACCTGGTAATGGCGGACATATAATATATAACGACAATAGACTACTTAAACAACCACACAATGCTGATTGGAAAAACGAGAAGATGTTTGTGTTTCGCTTAGCATGCTAAGCTAGCGCAGTAATCACCGGGCACCGCTAGCTAGTTAGCGAGTTAGCAAAAACGGGAACGGCTAACGCTGGCTCGAAAAAAACGAATGGTTTCCCGCTAACAAGAGGGAGAACCCGGGGGTCAGGGCGGATGTTTCCCGACTAACCGAACATGCGGAGGTGGGGAAATGTCTGCGGTGCCTACCTGCGTCTCTCCGTGGGTCCTCTCGCCGGTGTTAGCTCTGTTTCGCCGGGCGTTGGCACCAGCGACCCGCAACTTGGTTCACTCACTTCCACTGGCACCGTCGAGTCAGCGAGAATAACACCGGAAACCCCCTTTCAGAGTAAAACACTCAAACATGTGACGCTACAATTAGCACATGATTAGCAAAGTGAAACGTGTTGTATGAAGATGTGAAGATGCTACCGTTGTTTATCTCGACTTTTTCTGCCTCTATATGCAAGAATATTAATTATCCCTAAGAAGAGTTTTTCACTTGTTTCCTTTTTAGGATTTTGCTTTGAAAGGCAACGTCCGGTCTTTATGTTGTTCGGCTTGACAGAAGCGGCGGCTGCAGAAGGGGTGACGTCACCTCCTCGATCCCTCACATCCTCCATCCTCACTTGAATCTGAGCTCAGCCACAGTTTGTGAATATCGTCCAAACAGGTTTATAGATTTAAACTAGGTGAAGACGAAATATGAGAAATCTATTTATTCTGTCAAAGATCCTTTTCACCTAAATCTTACACACTGAGCCTTGAACTGTATGAACAAGGCAGAGACCTGATCAAGAACCTTCTGGTTCCTATTGGTATTTAAATGAAAGTTACACTGGAATGAAATGAAACTGTAACATTTAGGGAGTAATCATTTATAGTCTTAGAAAAAAGGAGAAATAAATTAAAGCAACTGATGATATAATTTATTTCAATACATGGTTTAGTGCTGGAAGCAAATTGGACGTTTGGAGAAAGTTGTGTTAACTATTTTCTTCCGGTCTTAAAGAATGACAATTTAACAGTTGGCCCCTAATTATAACATATTACAGCCCCAACAGCTTATAGTGTAGTTTCAATAATTAAACTCATCACTATCTTTATTTAAGAGTAATATGCAAAGTTTTTGGGGAATTTGAACATAATAATTGTATGTAAAAATCACTGTGTGTTTTACCAATCAACCATTGATTGTCCCTGTTTTTACTGTTTTAAAAGCAGCACTTCACATGAGTTGGGCCTTTGATTAATTCATGAGGGATTTTTATTCTGCATCCTTGTTTGCAGCACAAGTACAACACTCACAGATTCAGTAAAAAGCCCTCAGACCTGGTGGTTAAATTTGAGAAGAACAGGCCTTTATGACCATGCATATAACATCTGCATATGCATTTTCCAGGGGTGCTGTATTCAAAATTTGAACCCAGAGTTATCATTTGCCCGGCCTTGAAATTAATGAGGTTTTAATCATTTAAATACAAGAAAAGAGAAGCTGGAAGCCAATTTTTCACTTGGTTTATTTTTCAGTTTAATTCACACTCTGACAGAGTGTCTGCTGGAGGAATGGTTCTGTGGCCATACACGGTTATAATTCACCTATGGTTAGAAATATGGTGCTGCCTGACTTTCATTCCTAATTGTTTACTGAAGTGACTTGTGATGGTGAAGTTGTTGCTGCCGCAGTCTGTATCCGCCACACAGCGATGTGAGTTGATATCAAACAGCCCAACATTAAAACAAAGAGGATCCAGCGTAGAGTCGCCCACCATCTAGTTAACAAAGAGATTAACTGGGATTAGAACCTGTTACTTTTCATGTATGCGTAACATAACTGTATATATTATTTTTTTAATTTAGTTAATTTGACTTTTACAGTGCAATATATTCCTCCTGGAGACTCATCTCACCCCATTTCATCATGATTCAGAGCCATCGGGGCGTCGGTGGGTGTCACCTCTGTGGGTGTCACCTCTGTGGAAAAAATACATTTGATTTAAAAGTTGAACACAAATGACTGATCAAACCTGTCAAATGATATGTATGTTAAATAACAACTATAATCTACAGTTTCTTTCACCGTTACCTGGGGTGAGAATCACTGTTTTGATTAAATCTCATAAATTGGTCTGTTAACATGACAAAAAAACATTTCATACATTTCAATTGTGATTTCCGCTAAAAAAGTAACAAATACAAAGATCAAGACCATACAGCAGTAAATACAAATCATCAGAATATGGGGCGGCAAACTAATTAAAACAGTTTTTTTGGTAAGGGTTAACATAATCTTACATCTGACCGAAAATAGTCAGTCAGTTAGTTAGTTTAGTTAGTTAGTTAGTTAGTTAGTTAGTTAGTTAGTTAGTTAGTTAGTTAGTTAGTCAGTCAGTCAGTCAGTTTTTGATATATTTAGTTAGTTAGTTAGGTAGTTAGGTAGTTAGGTAGTTAGGTAGTTAGATAGTTAGTTAGTTAGTTATCCTTTGTTTAACCCAGAAGGTCGCAACCTCTCTTCTACCAAGAATTCACGTTCATTAGTTAGACTACACTTGAACGTACAATATGAAATTGTCTGTAGATTCACCATTTTTAAAACAAGACAACTAACTGGGGACTGATATTGAGAGCATTGCAGGGAAAACACTTTTAGAACCAAACAACATGTTCTAAGTTAAATGCTATTGATATGAGTTTTTGTCTTCAAACGTGTGTTGAGGTAGAGAGGCAGTGTTGTTTTATATCTGAGGAAGCGTCTGAGGGAAACATTCATTACCTGTGACTGTGTCAGAGACATAGAGCTGGACTGGAGTTCGGATGTCATGTCCAAGTTGTTTGATGACACACCAGTACACATCCTCATCCCTGTCGCGGAGTGAAGTCATAGTTACAGTGAAGACTCCTGCCTCCTTATTGTCAGTGATGAAGCTTCTGCCTCCATTCCACCAGGTTGTCGCCTCTTTTCTGCACAGTATAAACACCGGTCCTCTGCACCAGTACTTTGTGTAGCCTTTGTAGTGAGGATCATACCGACAAGCGACCGCCACAGACCCTCCGATGGCTGCGGTCACCTCCTCTGGAGCGGAGAGCAGACCCGAGCCCACTGTCTGCTTTGTCAGCCAGATGAGAAACAGAACTGTGGCTGCAGGAAGAAAAGAACAGAATCACACGATCTCAGTTAGAAAGTTGAGCAAACCAATCATTTCCATGTTACTCTGTTAGGTAGAAGCTTAAGAAGTTTCCATTAATTACCATCAAGGAAGCCATGAGATCCTCCTGTGATTCTCATGATGACAACTGACAGCAAAACGTGAAGTGGATGCACAATGCAACATTTGGCCACTTCCTCTTACTTCCCACATACAGTTGTGCAATCAAGTGAAGCATGAGAATTTTTTTTTGCCTGTTTTTGGGGTATTATTGTTCACATGCAACATTTATATTTTCCCTGTGCATCTTATTCTGCTGTGTTTACTGCTGCTGTGAGAGAGATGGAGTCAGTTTGTTTACTTTAGCAGCAGGTGGCACTAAAGACCAAATTATCCAAAGACATAATAGATTTAATCAACGTCAAAATTCAAGATTATCAACTGCATTGTTGCCTAATCAGTTTTTGAAAAATTCTTTGGAATCTGGTTTGCAGACGCAGTTGGTGCATCACCACAGCTGCCTGAGAATTTCCTCAGAGTTTCTTTCTTGTAACATAAGTGGCTTTAAACAGATGCAACTGATGCCAGTGTTGTAATAAAGAATTAAGCTTTCAGATGTATTTTCATAGATTAAGCTATGTCATGTCAATGTTAAATTCACTCTGGGGGTTTGTTTGGCTGATTTCTGAGGTGCAGCTCACTTAAGTGGAAATTATATAGGTTTAAATATTTCATTGTTCATGTAGTATGTTGTAATTTGTTGTTTTCTTCATCATCTCGATCTTTATTAATCATTATTTCCCATCAGCAACTTTCTTTATTACAGTACTTATCAGAGGAGGATTTTAAGTGGACGTATTACCTCCTGTCTGTTGGATTGTTTGTTGTTTGACAGCTGGATGAAAACTACAGAACTTGATGGAAGGATGGGACAAGAAACACTACAACATTGTAAAACAGGACTCCCCAGCCTTTTCACAAATATCTCAGGGAATATGACGAAATAACTATCAGATGTGTCACAGTTGCGCCGCATTGTGAAATTTGACTGACATGAGGGGTGACAATAAACTGCAAGCACCAGATTAAAAACAATTACTTTTTACTGAACTCAATGAACTTTTAAGGATAATTCTCCACTTTTAGCAGCGTATAGAAACAACTTCGATGTGTATTATCAAAGTTAAGGATGAATGACATGAATTTGACACTGAGAGAGATGAGGTCATTCCACTGAGTTAAAAAACGGAACTCGTGGTGACACACACGGTGGTTACACGTAAGCAGCCAACAGGTTGCAACACCCACAAGCACATATTTTTTTTAATCTCCTTCGTAGCCATGGATTATTTAAAACCACATGACATGTCATCTCTGTCTCTGGAAAAAGGGCAGAATGTCATTTTAAGTTTGAGAATATTTTTAAGGTCCATTTGAATGAGGTGACCCTGTCCACATTATTTATCTAAGTGTTTCAAAATCAACCGATGTATAAATGAGGCACATGTAACATTTGAGAGATTTGATTCGCTCCTCAGACGAGGAATTCTCAAGTAAACTGTCCTGAGATGATAAAACACAACTCTCCATGACGTTAAAAACTATTTCTTCTAATCAATGTTGTTAATATTGTTAAGTTGTTGATGTGTTCAGCTACACACAGCATCTGTTTCTCTTCTGTCCATCATGGGAGAGGGATCTCTCACGCGTGGCTCCTTGTTAAGTCCTAAGAGCCAAATCTTTATTCGTGAATCTGGGCTGTACAAATAAAATTACATTGATTCACCGAAAGATAATGAAATGACGTTTGTAAAACTCACTTGATTTGTTTTTCACATATACCTCAGGAAATCGCAGGGTGAATGGAACACCCTGCTCACCTTAACTTTGATGTTTGTCCAAGCATGTTTTGTGAGACACACGCTGAAAAGCAAACAGAGTTGTTTTGGAAAAAGCAAATGACATTAACTTCTGCTTCTGGGCTTCGGGCTCGGCAGGGACTTTTTTTAATTTTCTTGCTGACACAAGCATATCTTTCTTTCAATATTACATAAACTGTTCATGATAAACAAGGCAGCGTTGTAATGGAGGCTCAATGATTAGATAAGTTCTCCCGTCCCCTGGGGAATGCTTGGTTCTTTATGTAAATCTCTCCACATGACATATCACAGTCCTCTTTGCAGTTTCATTACCATCGCTTATGTTTTCCAAAAGCAATTTTCCTATTTGTATTTATTAATCACCCAATACTATTTGATCAGATTTCTTGATTACTCAGTAGAAGCAATAACTTTACTACAAAATTGATATGATCATTTTATTAACAGAAGAAAATCCGTCTTTTCTTCTGCTTTGCTGTAAAGATATGATTCACTGGATTTTTCCATTTAATACCTGTGATATATATACATATATATATATATGTATATATATATATTATTACAAATTTGACCAGTAAGGCAAAACCTTGAGAATATACTGTGTGTACATCCCATTTAGCATTTATGAGAAATTCATCATTGTTGTTTCAGGGTTTTGTGGTGATTGTTTTAAACATGTATCAGACCTGTTCGCTGCAGACCTTGTAAACATATTTGCTCTGCATGAATGAGACCTTCACACAAGGAGAAAGTGTGCGTGGAGCAAAAGCCTGAACGCACGATAAGGAATCACACACAACTTCTTAAGTGAGCACTTTTGATAATCTCCTTCTGAAACAATCCCTTGTAAATAAACACCTGTTCTGGCAGGTGGACGAAGTAGACGTGTATAAAACTGAGTGCAGGGGTCAGTCGACCTCCTTGTACAAGGTAGTCATGGGCAAAGCACTGTTTGTGACGGGTAAGTCTACGCTGCTGTGGTCTCTTTAATATGCAGTGGATGTCTTTCCCAGTTTTGCCTTTAACAAAATATTGCATCTATTTTTAGACCGCAATTCTGAGCCTTTTTTCCCACTGAGATCAAATCTCCTTTGCTGAAACATGTTTTTTAACATTTACAGCTCTGACCCTGCTGCTGCACGCGCAGCTCGGTAAGATATTTATAATTACGTTATACACTGTACATGATTTTTTTTAATTCTTATGGTCAGACATTAAGTTATATTGTTCTGTAAATGATGGATTTCTTTTGTGTCAAAGGCTCATCCTACATACTGTCATGCTACTTAACAAACTGGGCACAGTACCGACCACCTCCAACCATCTTTATGCCCACTGACATCGACCCGTGTCTGTGTACCCATCTGATCTACGCCTTCGCCACCATCAAGAACAACAAACTGTCCACGTATGAGTGGAATGATGTGGAGCTTTACAGTCAGTTCAACGGCCTGAAGAACCAGTGAGTCACTAAAAATCTCTATCATCTCTTGTACAAAGGGAAATCATCCTATCGAAGAATAGAAATAACAATAATTTAGTACAGTTAGTGTGTTGAGATTGATTTTGTTGCCACTTGCAGAATGTGGCCACAAAATATCTGCTTTATTTGCAGGAACGGCAACCTGAAGACTCTTCTGTCAGTCGGAGGCTGGAACTATGGCTCCACAGGGTGAGATCATCTTCAGAAATCCTCAGACTCTGACTCTGCAAACAACCAGGATCATCTGCCTTAATGCCTTTCTCCTCCTATTAGATTCTCCCAAATGGTGTCGAGCCCTGCCGACCGCCAGACCTTCATCAGCTCCGTCATTTCCTTCCTGAGGCAGTATGAGTTCGACGGGCTCGACATCGACTGGGAGTATCCAGCCAACAGGGGCGGCTCCTACAGTGATAAAGAGAACTACTCAGTTTTCCTGGAGGTTTGTATGTCATTTCTGCTTTTCTCTCTTGTCTCAACATTCACTTCCTCTGAATTAATTCTAAACATCATTTTCTTACCAAATATACAACAACAACACTACAGCTGCCGCCAAAGCCCAAATATTCCTTTAATTCATTCAATCTGCACCAAACATACTTATGGATACTAGTCTGCAAAATATGTCAGATTTGTCTTTTTATCAAGATCCACAAATTATTTATTGTATTGGTGGAATTTACATTTTTTACGAAAGTGAAAACAAATTTCCTGGATCCGCCCCCTGATCCAGATCTGTACTAGCATGGAATGCTTTCCTGACCCCTACTGTTTTTGTTTTTGCATAATCTTGCTTACAAACAAACAAACAAACAAATGGAAAGTATTGAAAAGTTTCTATTTTAAGAGACATTAAAATCAAAACAGTTCTCAACTTGTCCCTGTTACGACTGGGAAAATGAATCCTGGCGTTGACACTAAATCTTCCTCCTACCCTGTGTTGACGTTCATCAGGAGATGAGAGCCGCCTTTGAGACGGAGGCCAAGCAGAGCAACAGGGCTCTTCCCTGATGTCCGCTGCTGTAGCGGCCGGAAAGGGCAACATCGATTCTGCTTATCAGATTCCCAAACTTGGCCAGTAAGCATTTGAAGTACCTTTTGCGAAATGAACGAAAGCTTGTTCATGTCGGTGGTTAGAAATTTCCCTCCTTGTGTTCCCGTCACAGGTCCCTGGATATGATCAATGTCATGACATATGATTTCCACGGCTCTTGGGACCCTAAGACTGGTGACTGCAGCCCCTTGTTCGAAAAGTCCTGAGGACCAGGGGGACTTCATCTATTTCAACGTGGTGAGTGGAAAGAATATACATGCATTTCATTTGCAATCTCTCTAGATCAAGATTCATATACATGTCGGATTCCATCAATCCAGGATTATGCCATGAACTACTGGAAGAATCAGGGAGCCCCTGCTGAGAAGCTGATTGTCGGTTTCCCCACATACGGCAACACCTTCACTCTCAAGAACCCCGCTGACCACGGGATTGGAGCACCTATTGCCGGGGCTGGAACTCCAGGAAAGTACACGCAGGAGGCTGGAGAACTGGCTTACATTGAGGTACTCCTTCCTACGATCACCGTTACACAATATTTATGCTTAGTAACAGAGGAGATTATAGTTTAGCAAAGTTTTGTAGCCACCAGACGAATAAGTGAATGATTTCTACAGCTGTCAATAACACACTCACACACGCACACACACACACACACACGCACACACACATACACACACACATACACACACACCCCCCGCTGACACATTTTGCTTTTTGACTTTACAGATCTGCGGATTCTTGTCAGGTGCGACTGAGGTATGGAACCAGGCCCAGGATGTGCCATATGCCTACAAGGGAAACCAGTGGGTGGGCTATGACAACATGAAGAGCTTCCAGATCAAGGTACCAGACTGAGCTTAATGTCTGTAATCACAACCTATATTTCTGTACGTTGCTTCAATTGTGTTACTTTATTCCGGCTGTGTGTAGGTTGACTGGCTGAAGAAGAGTAACTTTGGTGGTGCCATGGTGTGGACCCTTGATATGGACGACTACTTGGGCACCTTCTGCAACCAGGGAAAATACCCATTGATTAATGTTCTCAAAAAGGGTCTGAATCTGGAACAAGCATGTAAGACTTCAAATACACTTATCATTGATGATCTATGTGGAACTCATGAAATGTTCTGAGAAAAAGATTTAATAATTTAATTTGTGGTTTCAGCCTGTGCCCCTCCTGCCACCCACCTTCCTCCGATTGCCGGAGTGAGCACAGCCTCTGGTGGCAGCTCTGGAGGCAGCAGCTCCTCTGGTCGGGACTCAGGCACCAGCGGCATGAACAGCGGCTTCTGTGCCGGAAAGGCCAACGGCATGTACCCCAACCCGGCCAACAAGAACCAGTTCTACAACTGCAGCAGTGGGAAAACCTACTTCCAGAACTGTGCTGCCGGCCTGGTCTTCAGCAGCGCCTGCTCTTGCTGCAACTGGTCCTAAAGCTGAGGTTATAGATTGACTGGTTAACCGTTCAAAGGCTGCTGGAGTCTGTTCTACATTTGTTCTGATAAGTTCTCAGAGGTTAAATTCTCTGAGTGCAAAGTCCATCCCTTCACACGCTGGATGTTAAACAATGTAAAACCCAAGGCTGAATAGTTAACTTTGAAAGCAAAGACAAATAAACATATCTATGTTGTATGTGTCAAAATAATTTTCTGTGCAAGCAATGTATGTGGATCAATCAACTACACATATATGTTCCCCATCTCAGGATAAGAGCTTTAATATACATATTACACAGTATGTGTATTTTCTTTTACATGTGACAAAAGATATGCAAAACACATGGAAACAAAATATAACATTTAAAATGCCAATACAGAAAAGGGTATCCAGTCTACAAAGGTATATTTTCCATGGAAAACTGCTGACACAATCATTAACCTTGTATCGTAATGTCATATAAAACAAACACACAGTAATGTGATTTACAAAATAGAAAAACAATCTAAGGATTTGAACTATAACCTCTGACAGTAGCAAATAATCCACTTGGAAAAAAACACGTTATTCCCAAATATATGGAAGTATATCAGCACATGAAGTGAACATTTTGTAGGCTCAGGTAAATAATATGAAGTATTTGACGCTATATAGCAGTAATACTTCATCTCCTCGGTCTTTGGTGAAAACATGGCCGTCTCTCAGCTGCTCTCTTTCTCCTCTTTCGCGTCTGTCTTTGGCTGATCCGTTCTGCTCTGCTGCTTCCTCCACCATGGTGGACTTTTTCGATGTTCCTGTTGAGTCGCAGGGGAGAGAAATCAATGAAAAAGCAAACTCAGCAGCAGAGTATGAGTGCATTTGGAAGGTGAGGGTTGATACTGCACCTAATAGGTAATTTCTGTGCATTCGATGGAACAGCAGCAGCCCGATGAAGAAGACAAATCCCATGCAGGCGATAATCACTCCACACAACAGGAAGCTGTAGCTGCCTTCAGTCTGGATGATCTAGGGATGGGATGGCAAACGTTAAACTACCGGACATGATTCTGAATCTCCACCGGGCTTGATTCTGCAAATACAACCCCATTTCTTCACTCGTTATTTCCATAATAATAAAGTTACTCATCAAACTCACTTGGCCCATGACAACCTGCATCACCATCTCTCCCATCCCTGCACTTGTCACCAGGACTGAGGTTGCACATCCTGTAAAAAAAAAGACACGGATGGTTTATTTCCTCTCTTTGCTTCGGTGGCATTACTGCGTCGTTAACCTTGTGCTATTAACATTGAATTATACCCTGGTAATCGAGGATGTCTTCGGTGTAGGCGAGCATAGAGGGGAAGATGCTGCTGAGGAACAGCCCGCATAAACCGGTACCAACAAACAAGAAGATGCTGCTCTGCCAGAAAATGAGCAGCATCAGCGTAGTAACAATGGCCCCCACCTGTGAAGAGAAAGAGAAGAGCGTGTGATCAAATCCCTTGATATCGTTGAGTGTCTCACCCAGAATGTGATTCAACGTTTCACTTGCTTTACCAGGTTGATTACGAGCAGTTTCATGGGCTTGATACGAAACGACAGAGGAATGGACAACAGGCGTCCAGCGGTGATGGCTGCCCAAAAGATACTGTGCAGGTAACCTGCCGTCTGATGGGACAGTGTCTTGTGAGCTTCCACAGCGTACGTGTACACGAAGCCAGCATATACACCCTGAGAAGAAAAAAGATTTATTCACCTGCTCTGCAGTCTGGAGTTTTATATGAAGCTGATTCGGGGACATAATTCACGACGTGGGCCGATCATATTAATCATCTGCAGCCCTCACTCACCACAATACCGTCGGTCATGAAGAGCACCAGCCCACCAAAGATATGAATCATGAAGAAGGACACAGGCAAACCACGCAGGTTATCATTCTGACAGCAGCCGAAGATATCCCCATGACCTGCATCAGAACCAAGATTCACTTCAAACAGGTTCTGCACATGACAGAACATTAACAGCATTGTGTCCAACGTGCACAAGACTCATTTTGAATAGAAAGTATAAAATCACTTCTTTACCTCCTGCTTCATGTTCCTTCTGCTCCCCCTCCTGGCCCTCAGTCCCCCTGCTGGTTCTCCATCGCCAGTTCATCTTTATCCAGGAGGGGAGGAGTGCCGTTGGGAAGACACGGGATCAGGCGCTCCCGGTACATCAGGAACAACACGGCCAGTGGCACAGGCAGCTAATGAAGCACACACAATATTCAGCTTTCACTTCATCTATTGTAAGTGGGAAAACATCTTTCAAAATCTGTGTTGGCTCAAAGTCGTACATTAATGCATGCCATGATCCAGAAAGCCGTGTGCACAGTGGGTTCCCAGCCCCCTCCCTCAGGAGACAGAGTTATGTTGTGCTCTGCAATTGGACTGTTCCTCAGCATGCTCCTGAAATGATGAACTGCCTCGGTCGAGTTCGCCGTGTGATTCCCGCAGCCCGTCTCTGAGAGGAAGGAATCTGCGATCAGGGGGCTCACCAGGGCTCCGAACCCGATGAAAAAGTGAAGAGCCTGCAAATTGTGGACAAAGACGAAACCAGAGACATTTAGCTTTTACAAAAAACGACAGCATTTAAGTAGATCCTAACTTGTAAACTCGCATTAGCATAGTCATTTAATATTCATGGGAAACCAAAACCTTTTTATTTTCGCCTGAACCTGCTGTTGATTATTCATTAGATGTTAACGCTGCTGTGTGTCTCTTTCTACATATGTGGTGTTGGTGCTGCAGGATTTTCTACCTGTAAAAAAACAGCAGAGTCCTTCTGATAGATGGTCACTAGCTGGATGTTGGCTATGGTGTCGATGATGCCCATTGCCAAACCGGACACAGCCATGGCGATGGCCAGCAGTAGGACATTATTGCAAAAAGGGATGATGGCGAATATCACAGAGATGACGAGAGCTGAGACGAATAAGGCTCCGAGGGCACGGAACAACCTTGGAGAACGAGAGGAGAGAAATGTTAAAGATAACGAAAAGTCATCGAACGGTGCAGCACAGTCTGGTCGTACTCACGTCTTTTTGAAAATGCCGCCGATAGAGCTGCCGATCAACAGGCAGAACTGCTGGGCGAAGAAGACCCAGGTGATCTGGCTGAGCGTCGAGTTGGTTTGACATTGCAAGTCCAAAATGGTCGGCCCGAGGAAAGCGATGCAGAGTCCGAAGCTGAAGAAAACGCTCCAGTAGGTCAACGTGTGATGGGCATTCCTCTTGAACAGCGCTACAATCCGTTCGTCCACAAGCATCTTGACCGCGGCAAAGACAGAAGTAACTCAGGGACACAGAGCGACAAAGATTTATTTTTATTTTTACTGTGTCCAAAAGTCTGTTTTGTGGACGCTTGCTGCAGTTGAATGAGTTTCTCGATCTCTTTTAAAGCTTTGAGCTCCGACCTCTCGGCGTTGCCTAACCTGAAGAGGATGTCCACCTGAGTTAATGGGTGAAGTGGAGGATCTTCCAACAATAATATGCCAATTTGAATTGTGTCAATGATTGCCGCTTGCCAGTGTGTTGAAATACAACCAGAAAGTGTGCGTTTGTAAGTCAGGGTGCCTCCAATCATGAGTGTATCATTCAGGAAGCAATGACACATCAGGGGTTCAGGGACAACTTGTCTTTACTGTCATATCTGGACAATCTGAACACAAAGAAGATGAAACACCAAAAAATGAAATGGTACTCAGTCAAATGTTAATATGGATTTAATTGATTTATTTTATATCTTTTACTGTGGCAACAACTGAGACGCTATTATTTAATTATTCCACAATTTATAAAACATCCCTTCATCTTTCCTCTCACACAGTTTTGTCTCTGCTGTGTGTATATTTCTTTATTTAGGACATTTTGTATTGTCATTCTTTGCAGAGGAATTTTTTTACAGGACCTCATTACCAAGTATGTCCAAGTAAAGTCAGACTTCATATATATATATATATATATATAAAAAAAGAGAATAAATTAAAAACATGAATACCTCATAAATATTTGAGAATTAAAAAACCCAGTGACAAGAAGTGGGTCTTGAGCAATGGTTGAACTGTTTCTATAGGGTATATGCATTCCAATACAATTCAAGTAAATCGAATAAAGGATGAAACAACAAAAAAATGAAAATATACACCATGCATTTAGCCTAAATATCCGCTGTGATCCACACGTGAACTCGGCTCCAGAGGAATCCTTAAAGAAGGATTCACGATTTACTTCACTTGTATTGGATTTGGCTGCAGCAGAGCCCCGACCCCTGAGGCTCCTCAAGGGTTCTGTGGAGTCAACACTTCACCCACCGCTCCATCGACATAGTGGTGAGTAGATAATGAGTGAATTTTCATATTTTTGGTGAACTATCTGTATTGTTAGAGTACTTATTGAAAGTCACTGTGATAAAAAAGGAGCATGACTATAGATGACCAACATGGATCATATGTTTGAGTTGACACTACATTGTTAATCTTGACCCTGTGTGTCCACATGCAGCGGAAGCAGTGCACGTCACGTTGGAGGCTCACACACGATTGTTCGATGGATTTAAAAATGCAATCTTCAAAGATGAGTGATGGTGAGTAATGTGCTGCATCGCTTGACCCTTGTGGTTTGAATAAGAGAAAGGATTCAATACCTAATCCCTTTAATGATTGCAGAGAAGAAGCAAAGCTCTACTGGTTATGGACAAATATGGGCTTCCTGCAGGGTTTAAACAGGGGACAGGAAAGAAATCACAACACAGGCTCCTTGTCGTAAGTGTGAATTCAGTCATTTTTTAACTTGTGAATAAAAGTTTTCAGGAATTTAGACAATAAATGCCAATATGAGAATGATACAATGCTGCAGCATCGGCAAATCTGATATTATACCTGTTTGATTGCCCTTGATACAGAGACATGATGCGTATCTGACTCCTTGTGTTGCTACCTTATAAACCCGCTAGAGCACTCCGCTCCCAGAATTCAGGCTTACTTGTCGTCCCTAAAGTCTCTAAAAGTAGAGTAGGAGCCAGAGCTTTTAGCCATCAAGCCCCTCACTTGTGGAATAATCTACCAATTTCAGTTCGGGAGGCAGACACCATCTGTTTGTTTAAGAGTAGGCTCAAAACCTTTCTTTTTGATAAAGCTTATAGTTAGAGTTAATTAGTGAGGCAGAACGTAACTTGCTCTATTTAATGACATATGACACACGGAGCTTCTTTTTCCAGCTTCTCCTTCCTCTTCTCCATCCCTAACCTCCCCCCCCCTTCCCCGGGGTCCCTTTGCTTTAACACCCGCAGATCCAGGGCCTCTGTGGCCGCACCATGGATTGCTGTTTGTGGATCGCGCATCGGGGGTCGCAGTGGTGGACCCAGTGTGGTGGATTCTGTGTCCTGTGGGCTGATCGTGGTGCTGGTGGCGGACCCTGTGTCGCGTTGGCACTGGGTAAAGGAGGTGGACCAGGGCCACGGCGATGGCTCGTGGTGGGTCCTGGTGGGCGGTGGTGGACGGTGACTGAGGACTGGAGTGGCCTCTGGTCTGGATGGTGGATCGTGGTTCTGCTGGTTGCTGACCATGGACTGTGATTGCAGCGGGACTGCATCAATGCCGCTAAAGACTTTAATGATGAATGTTTTTACACGTGGCATCTATTGCACTTCTGTCCGTCCTGGGAGAGGGATCCCTCACATGTGGCTCTCTCTGAGGTTTCTACTTATTTTTTACCTGTTAAAAGGGTTTTTAGTAGTTTTTCCTCACTCTTGCTGAGGGTTAAGGACAGAGGATGCCACACCCTGTTAAAGCCCTATGAGATGAATGTAATTTGTGAATATGGGCTATACAAATAAAATTTGATTGATTGATTGATTGATTTTGACAAATGTTTTATTAGCAACAGTTACACAACATGCGCTGTAATTTTCCTGTGACTATATCTTTCTACTCAGTGTTACAGATCCACCCAGTCTGCAGAGCTGGGATGTGTAACTCATTTGCCAGTGCTGTTTCAGGTACTAGACCCTGAGAGATACATATGTTTATACAAACGGGCATTCATTAACACCCACTTCCTCTCCTGAAGACAAAGCAACATAAGTTGACTTCTCCAGGTAATTGTCAACCACCGTTAGCTCGGAGTTGTGCGACTGGATGTTAAAAATCAACATCAGGCTCTGGTTACTGAAGTAGAGCATCTGATTTGCACATGTAAGATCAAGGAGTGGTACAGTGTGTGTGTAACAGTTCATAGAGTCACATCTACACATTGATCAAAACTAGAATCTATGAATATGCAAGTAGTAAAAGTAACAAGATCACAGTGTAGAGAAATTGTAACTTTATCAACTTTAGAAGTAAATCTCTGCAAAATCATGAATAAATCAAACTTCATCAAGTTTAAACATTAAGGTAATGGTATAAATGGTGTCAAGTATAAGCTCAACATGCAGACTTGCCTGTTATTGATGCCTTGTCTGTTATATCACTTTAATGTTGCAGCAAGTAAAGGTGAGGGCAAATTTAAACTAAGTCATATATTGCTTGTTATTTATAATGATGCATATTAACTTACTGTTATTTGGCATTTAAATTAACTCCAGCTACTCCCACAACCCTTATAAGGAAAAGCAGAAGAGATAATGGATGTAATTGTAAAATAATAAATATTAAACATGTATGATATAAACTATAAGCTGTCTAATAGATGTAGTTGTGTATACTAATACTAATAATACTACTATAACTACAACTACTGCTACTACTACTACTAATAATAATATTAATAATGATAATAATAATATTAACAACTACTTTATTTGTAAAGCACTTTTCAAGTAACAAAGTGCTTTATTGTTTAACAAATTATACATATTTAATACCAAAATCAGTAAAACATTTTTATTTATTTTTATTAAGGAAAAGAAAAAAATTATAAATTAACAAAGCAGAGTTCATAGTTAAGGGATTTCACAAGTTGTCTGTTTTTGTTCTTAAAAGTCACCACTAGATGGTGCACTAGATCCACAATGCAAGAAAAATAATTTGATAATTAAGAAACATTTTACGAGTAGTAGCAGAAATATAATAATAAAGAGAAGAAAAAGGTTGACACCTCTACTGCTTTATCTAAATACTGTCTTTCTTAAGGGACCGGTGAGCTTAAATCTGTTTGTATATATAAGTATATTATATTTACTACATTTTAATGACTATAAGAAGAAGGATGCAACACGTTTGTACATTAACACAAGTTCAGGGATTATCAAATGTGACACTGGATCTGGAAAAGCACCTGATCCAAATTTTTCCAGCAGTCTGTAGCTGTCGAGCTGGGTGGAAATGTCCTGCAGTGCTGTCTGACATTTGGTCTTGAAAGCAATGAAATAAAAGCTGCATCTCACAAAAAGGGATATTTTAATACGTCTCTCGAGTTGTTATGAATCTCAAAAAAGAACATTGCAATGTGTCACATTGAGTCTCCAACAGTCAAGTCTCATATATCTTGAGAACACAATTTCAGTGAAGAGTTGTCTTCAATCAGCAGTTTCTCAATTCCTCAAAGCACAGCTGCTCACATCTGGAGGCCTCTGTAGACAATGTTGTGCTCCAGGTGAATAGAGTGATGCTCTATCTGTTGATCCTCAGTGCTCAGTGCTGGTAGTGATGTTTATTACTGGTCCTATCTACATTTTTCTCCCACTCTAACCTATGACTGTCTGACTATGTGTGAAACTCGAAGAAAATATATGAAGATTTGTGCAAAACGTGTATTCTACGTTCTCGGGTTTTGACACCAAACTGTGTTCAGACGTCACCTTTAGGGTTTGGTTCTGCTCTAATTCCTTCTTTTGATGCTGTGAAGCTGACGCTAATTCCTCTCAGCTGGATTTGAATGTGTAGCAGCGAATTAACTTCAAAACGTTGCATCAAATCCTCGAATATAGAACTCATCAGGCGCCGCTCAAGACCCGCTCACAGGAATTACAGCTGCAAATGATGATGAGGATTTTTATTTATTGATTATTTCCTCAGAAGACCATGAAGAAACGGTGAAGAAAATGCTAATTAAATCCCACGAAATTATGTTCAAATATTCATGTCCCTATGAGATAAAATCAAAACACTTTCCCACTCAAGTTGACTTACTTATTTTATTCATCTTAACACAATTTTAACAAAGGTTCTTAAATTGTGGAGGGGGGGGAGGGCACTTGTTCAAAGATTAAATCAATAAAACAAAAACTTAATGAGGGCCAATTACATCTGAAAATCAAAGGATGGTAACAAACAGAAGACCTGAGTCACATATCTAAAAAGAAACTACTGAAGAAGTGGAACTAACTGGTTGAAAAATACTTTTAAAATAAAGGCCTAAGTTCACACAATTATAATTGTTTTGTCTGAACACACAAATTGTTGCAGCTCTATTTTATCGTACAACCTATTTTCACATCTTGTGAGAACACAAAAGGAAAACCTTTGATGTCCTGCTCACTTCCCAGCTCTCTGTCGACGCTCTCAGGAAAGAGCAGAGGAAATGTATCCTCTGTGATGTCAAGTCCTCCTGCCGATGAATCCCTGTTTTGTTTGAAACCTTGAGAAAGAGAAAGTGGAAGAAGCTCGACAGAGTGAAACATCAAACGTTTCGCGTCAAACCTCCCGAAAATTGAAATGAACCGAGAAGAGAGAGAGAGAATATGATTAGATTTGCCAGAAATGTGTTATCGCAGAATGTCTTCAAACATCACAGCTTCTTTCACACGTCCGAACTGCAGATTGAAGGGAATCGAACTTGCAGTTGATATGATCTGAACACACGTGATCCCTTCATGTGCAGGTTTCCACTGCAGCTGTAACCCCTGAGAATCATTGTGATCTATTGAGAAGAAAAGAAAGATGAAAAAACATCACAACAAAGACTCGGTTTCACAGTGAAATGTGGTTTTGGCTGAAATTGTCGTGACAGAGTGTTGGACAGCAGAGGAGGATGTTTACATAGAAATCCACCTTTGTGCCCGGTTGTCATGGCTGAGACGCTCTCTGTCATCAGCACAGATGATAATTTGAACGCCGTGATAGAGCGTATGACCTCAGTGGATTTAATGAAAGGGCGAGTAATGAATTCCAAACCCCACAAAGGGATCACAGATATCTGTATCCAGGACTGAGCCGAGCTTTTGTTCCCCCTCTGAAGATGTTCCCTGTCAGAGGCAGAAGAGAGAGACGTACTCCTGCGTGTGCGGCTGTCTGGTAACACATGTTTGTACACACACACGTTCGGACACAGAAAAACACAATGATGATTTATTCTCTCTTATCGTAGGACGTCTCTCTCTCGCTCTCCCCCCTTCCTCTCCTTCTCCCTGTCCTCCGCTTCCCCCTCCTCTCCCCCGGCACAGTTGTAGAGAGCCGGGCGATGATGCGTGTCTTAGTGGAAACCTGGTGAATAGTAATGAAGCCAGCCTGCGTGTCTATTTGAGGGATAGAGAGAGAGAGAGAGAGAGAGAGAGAGGGAGGGAGGGAAGGGTGTGAGGGTGGGGTGGGGGGGGGAGGCTGTGAGGGAAAACAGGGCTTCTCTTGCGACACTGATGCAGCTACAGCGTCGACTGACAAGAGATGCACTCGTGTTGATCCTTCACACCATCGCCCTGACACAGCTCATTAGCCGCCCTGGCCAGGCCCGACGTGACGTCACCCGTTTAAGAAACCTTCAGCAAACTGTATCCTTTCTCTGGGTGTGATGCTTGGGCCTAATTATACAGCACCTACCACACACACACACACACAAAACACACAGGGAGGAGAAGGAGGAGGAGGAGGAGGAGGAGGAGGAGGGTGGAGGAAACGGAGGGAGGGGGAGAATGCTGTAAGTGAATGTGACTCAGAGAGGGGACTCAACACCTGCTGTCTTCATCCCACATTCACCAAACAGCATTCTCCCTCAGAGGACAAAGACGAGGCCCGAACACACACCAAGAGACTTCCACAGACCCCCAGCACCGACTCCAGGCTCTTTTCTCGTGGCAGTGAAACTTCTGTGTCAACTCCAACGAACCCTCAAACTGTCCCTGTGCTGTTTGTGCAGAGTGACAGAAACAGAATCGTGTGTGGCATGGGGGAGAAAACACGTGCACGGATCCAGATGAAAATCACAAGAGGCAAGCGGGGTCTTCTGTACACGGCCGTGCGATAATAAGTGACTGGAATATTCAGCGAGTGGCTGCAAAGATCAACCAGAGTACCAGCGGCTGAAAGGAAGGGAACAAACACAATAGACAGCCCCCCCCTACCTCAGCCCCTCTTTTATCCCTTCTTCTCCATCCAGGACCCACGGGCCCTCTGCCAACTTGGAATCTTAAGAACTCATTCAAAGAAAAGCCAAAGAAAGGGACTTGTTTAAAACCGGGAGCCATTCTTTCACAGTCTCTTACATTTCCCACGTGAAGAGGGATTTTTCTTTTTCTCCCTGACATCGCATCTGAGGAGAGGAGAGAGAAGAGAGAGAGAGAGAGAGAGAGAGAGAGAGAGAGAGAGAGAGAGAGAGAGAGAGAGAGAGAGAGAGAGAGAGAGAGAGAGAGAGAGAGAGAGAGAGAGAGAGAGAGAAAGAGTGGGGGGGGGGCTATTTGTAGAATTGCCATTCATGTAACGTTTCGTCAGATTTGTGGTCGGAGAGAATTGTGAGCAAGTGATCTCCCTTCTGAGTCTTTCTCCGTCTCCCTGCTAGTTTTCATTCTGCTTTTACTCTCTACCCTCCGTCTCCCCTCTCTAGCCCCCTGCTCACATAGTAACTCCTCCTCTGTCCCCTCCCCTCCCCACTACCCATTGTCTCTCCATACAGTATGAGGCTGAAGGGGGGTGATGCCATACTCGATCCAGGGAGGGACGCAGGAGAGGGAGAGCAGGAGGTAAGAGTCAGATTTATGGCATAAGAATTGCATCCGGCCCCCGAGATTGCATGGCGCCGTTTACTTTGAGAAGTGGAGGAGTGAGCCGGTTGAAATAGCTGCATCACGACTGACAGTGAGCAGGAGAAGAAAGCAACTTCACTGATGCTCTGGAGCTTTTCATGTGCTGTGCGCAGTGCTCCAGTGCGTTCCGGTCGTTCTGCTCGGCCACTGGGAGTTGCTTGTATGGGAAGGTTTTGAATGCATGAAAAAAAGGGGGGAATTCTGAGAAGAGAATAAGAAATGTGATGTCAACCTTTATCTCTGTCTGCATCTTTACATTCAAAGTATGAATATGAAACTGTGGGATTTTAGTCATGTGCAATATTGGACACAGTTACGTATCGACAGTTTCTTTCCACTCTGCTCGGTTTCTCCTGTCAAAAAGAAACAGACGAATGCATTAACAATATATTAACCACGGACCGGATCTAAAGCCATTAAGAAAACATCTGGCCACTGATGATTGCCTGAAATGGTTCCCAGCAGAGAGGGGGACCGTGAGCGATGTTCAGGGATTACAGATGATCCTCCCTGTGGCTGAGATTCACCTTCTTGTCTGGACAGAGTCTGACACAGGGGCTTTACTAATTTATGCTGAGACATGCTTGAGGAGCACAGGTTCCCTGGAGCTCAGAGGCAGTGCTCCTTTATTTCTCCAAACCTGGAAAAGGCTGATTGAGTGAACACTATATTCTCAGTCCGACTCCTTGTGAGTATCCAGCGTAAAAAGCCAATGAGTTATCAATCGAACATTTGGATTTTTGGGTCATAACCTCACCCTGTGTTATCTCTTTTGATTAAAGTTATCATCGAGAAAAGTTATAACTACGCGAAAAATCAAAGTGACCCGGGAAAGCTGTGAAACTATCCGACCGAGTGTTTCACTTCCTTGCCTTGCTTGAAACAGGTGCACACAAAGATGGCTAGGAGAGCTTTTCTCAGTCCTGGACAGTTGCAGCCCCGAGTACAGGAAGCTTTGTGTGCTTGTTCAGGGCGAAAAGAGAAGAAAAAAAAATACGAGGCTGCCTCAATGGGGCTTTTGTTGTTTGGGTTGGAGACAGCGAAAGCACAAGAAACACTGACTGACAAATACCTGGCCCCTCTGCGCCTCACATACCTCGGCGTTGCACTTGATACAAAGTCAACAAATGCCTCCTCTGTCCTCCGTAGTAGCCCGTTTCCTCCCTGTCCGCGGGATTTTTTCATGTTTGGATAAAGGCTACTGTTTTCCCCAGCAGACATCTGGGGCGAGGAGATTTGGGCCGCATAGCTCGAGTGCTGCGTCTCTCACCGAGGGGGCTGAACACGGCCCAGGGTGCTTCCAGCAGTTTGGGGCTTATGTGTAGTAAACAGTCTGGTGTCTGGTTCGAGTTCAATGTTTGGAGAAGACACTGAATTAATTCGGGATGCAGTTTTTTTTATTGATTCATTAGGGGTTTAAAAGTCACAGGAGCATGAATAGACCTGTAATTAAATCCCTAAATCACAGTAGTGGTGTTTCTGTGCATTGGTGATCCTCAGCTTCATCAGCTCCAACAACAGGAACCACAGGAGAACAGACGTTTGAATCTACAAAAACATATTTGGTTGTTAATAAAAAACTGCAAAGCTTCCTGTGCTTAGTGGCTGAATTAAAATGCTGAGGTAATGCTCTCCTTTGTGCTCGAGGGAAGTCAAGCAGGGGGTTTGCTCCAGAATATAGAAAGAGTTTACGTAATCTGTTTTGAATTCAGAAACTAAATCCTTCTGATTAACATTGTACCTTTTCCCTTCGGACATTGATTTAAAACTGCATTTTTAATCAAAGAGTACTCTACAACAGAGGAATTGAATGGCTCGCAGGATGTTGCTGTTAGATTCAAACCTCGATATAGGGGTCAATTTATTTCAGTTTGTACTGTGAGAAATACAATTTCTACTGTCTGAAGACTCACAAGTCAGTTTCACTCGTCTCCCCCGGGGCCTCAGATGAATACTTCTAGTTGCTTTACTTAATTATTCATGCGGATGTGAGTTTTGAATCCTCTCCGCAACATAACCCGTTTTCTTGTTCTCCTCCCTTGTGTTCAAGCTATCAGCTCTAACTCCACGATTTCCCTCTGCGTTGGTGATTTTCTGTTATTGTCCTCCGAATCACACCACAGCTGTGTCTTATGGCTTTCTATTCCTATGTGAGTTCTCTCTGACTCGTCATGTAGGGTTTAAAGCCATTGGATACACGGTGGATTCTCAACCGAGGGATTGTTTTCAACTTTTTTACACAGTTTTGAATATTAAAACGCCTTTCATGTGCTTTTCTATTAGATGGAAAGGTTCAAACTAAGTTAGCGAACAATAGAACACAAAGGTTAGAACTAGACTGAGTAGAGAGCATACCCCTGCCAAGGCCCCATCCTTATGTCATGGAAATCTGTTCAGTTGGTTTTGCTGCTGACAAACAAACAATCAACTGACCAACCAACCAATTTATCAACAAACCAACCAACCAATCGACTTGCGGACTGATACAAATTCTCGGAAATTATTCCATTGGTTTCCCCTAAACTTGTGACTTTGCAGATTGTCAAGGAAATTTAAAAAAAAAGTCATCTTCCCGCTGCTCTCAGTCGCTTTATGACTTCAGCTCGGGCCGCTCATTCTTCCTGGAACTTTTACTGTGGAAGTTACAGCTCTGTGTATTCAGTGACGTTGACTACATGATGATAACATGTGATGATTGAGAATACAGTCGCACTCAGAGGTAAAAAATAAAGAAAAGTGTTTCAAAAAGTCCTGGAGGCAAACTGTGTGAGTATCCAGCCTTTCCAGCCAAGGGGACTCTCACTTTCTCCTCCATAATACATTTAGCATGTTTGGGGGATCCAGGTTTGACCTTTCTTTCAGATCCGGACTGTACCAGTTTCAAAAATGAAATTATTTTGTCTAAATTTGTTGATAGAGACGCCTTTTATTTTGATTTTAATATTATTATTGCTTAATTTGCTTAATCGAGACCAGAGAACAACTTTATTCACATTCATTCTTATATATTTCCATGTCAAGTTTATCTTTCAAAGAGATATTTAGCCTTAACAGTGTAATAATTATCTGTCATTACTTTGAACTTGTAAACCACTGAAAACAAATCGTATCTTTATAGCATCACAATATGTTGATGGGCGACACGGTGGTAAAGTGGTTAGCACGCTCGACTCACAGCAAGACGGTTCCAGGGTTTGAATCTGACCGTTGCCTTTGAGGTCATTGAGTTTTCAGCTTCCCATTAGGTATGAGCGCATTGTTGGTCTTTTGTATGTCAGCCCTGTGGTGTGTTGGTGGCCTGTGTGTAACTCCCTCCTCTCATCCAGTGTCAGTGTGCGACCCTCAAAGATAAATAATTGATAATGTTTTTAGATTCCAATCAAGTTATGGTTCAGTTCACAAGTCAACAACAACTGAGCTTCTTTGTACAATTTGATTTAACAGCAACAAAACAGCAAACACCTTGTGATCAGGATCTTAGATTTATCATCTGTTCTTGTTGTGACTGACATTAAGTGGTATTAAAACCTGTTTCTTTAAACCTGTATTTTACTACTGGACTATTTGTATTAGTAGTAGTACACAGTAAAACCAGGACTTATTTTACCACCACCAGATGTTGGGGGTGTATGGGTTGTTGAGTTTTAGTTTGTACAGTCACCTGGGGTCCAATAATCACGCCTTTCGGGGAAGAGCCCTGGTGAAGTTAACCGTGACCGAGAAGAAGATTTAATTAGTTGTTTTTTCCGAGCAACTTATTCAGATAATCAACATGTCTGCTGGAACAGATGTCTCCTGAAGGGTTTTGTTTAGGGGCAAAAAGTCCTCAGTGACACTTCTAGTCCTCCCTGCTTCACGGACAATTACCTGAACACATGTTCTTTCTGTCTTTCTTTCTATATCTGTAAACAGGTGTTGATAAAAGAAAGAAGCCAGTTCTCGTACGTGCTGCACTAAGTGGACGCATCACTTCAGTAAACATGCAACAGCAGGAGGCACCGGAGACACCACAACTCCAACAGCTTGGGTCAAACCCGGAGGTCAAAGGTACATCAGTCGACCGGCAGTGGAATTATCTTTTGAAGTTGTTTGGCAAGTTTGGGGCAGCAGAAATAAGCAGTGAAACCAGTGTTGATATTAAATCACCTTTCAAATTGATATGTTGAACTTGTTAAGTAAGTTATTTACACAAATTACAGAGCGACAGTAGAATTAATCCAGCTCTGTTTCTGGTGACCATCATCTCCTTAGGGAAATATCAGGCTCATAAACTGCTTCATGTTATAGTTGACATGTAAATGCTAACAATAGAATTTTAAGTGATAACCGGCTGCAACTCCAAAAAACCAGGCAATGAGAGCAGTGAGACACAAAATATCAAGTTTAGCCAAAATCAGAACAGTAAATTTAGAGAAATTTTAGAAAAAGCTAAATGTGACGAAGCATATGACTTAAATGTTCAATGAAATATTCTGACTGTACAAATAAAAAAATTGTATCGAACACTTCCATCTGCTCCTTTTCGTTCTGTGTTATTTATGTCCATATTTTGTGAAGCACTTTGTAACCTTGCTTTGAGAAATGTTGTGTAGATCAAAGTTTGCATTATTGTTATTATTATATAGTTTTTTAGACGTTAGAATCATAATCTGATGAATAACTGGTTGCAAAATAAATGTAGAAAACAGTACAACCTAGGATTAAATTGTAATACGCAATTATTTCTAATCGCTAAAGTCAACGTTTTAGGCATAGATGCTTTTTTTATTAAACCCAATATATCATTTAGGATATTTTTTTTAAGTTCCATGGTTTAATATAAATTTTATATGTTAATGTCATGAAGTTGAAGGATCGGCAGCCTGTTTGTTTGTTTGTTTGTTTGTTTGTTTACCGACATGTCTTGTGCCATGTTGAGCTCCTTGCTGTCAATCAAGTCATTGGCTGCAGCTGTTCTGGGTTCAGTGTGTTATTCTCAGAGCTGAGACGGGGCAGCTTCTCTCTGCAGCTCCTCCGGCTTCATCTCCACTTTAAAGACTCTTCTCCACTTAGATGGAAATATAGAAACCCACCAAGTTGCTGAAGATTGACTGTAGTCGTCGTAGTGTGCCATGCCGGTGTTGGTGGAGGAACCCGCTCTTCTGTCTAAATCTAGACTCAGATCTGATTTCGTAACGCACAATGTGAAGCTGCACCTGAAACACATCGACCAAAGAAAGGCTGCAGAGTTTTCAAGCGACGAGGAAGAAGACGTTCAAGATGAAGCTGTGAGTTCACCAACGTGTGTTCATGTGAAGGTGTGGTGTTTAAAAAAACAGGTTCTGCACAGTGTCAGTGGAAGTAGCGAGTAACAGTCCTGTGCTCAAAAAAACAAGTTGAGTTCAAGCAAATTCTATCAACTTCAAACACAATTAAATAGTTTAGTCCTTTGCTTCCTACTGCAACCCTCCAAAGGGTCACAAGCTGCATCTGAGAGGACGTGAGGGGATATCTTGTTTATTTGAAGTTATTAAAATTTGTTTCCTTGGCCTGTGTTGATGCTCCAGAGCGACTTCGAAAAGTATTCATTGTTATTAGCGAGTCCTCCTCAAACAGTTCTATGATATACGGTCACTTGTTGTTGTTCGTGTGATAGCTGTTATGGTGCAGAGCTTTTTTTTATAAACAGTCAATGGTGCAGAGTGAAGTTAGAAAACTTTGTGCTCCTCCTACCTGATTTATCAGCACTGAAGATACTGTGGTCAATACTTTGCATAAAATGAAACACAACACAATTAAAACAAAGTAACCACATATAAAGGATTGCAGCAACAAAACCAACGTTGTGATTTTACTTTGAAGACAAAATATTATAAATAATACATTGTGTTCTGTTTTTTTGTCTAAAATCCTAATCTGAAAATATATCATCTCTGAATCTTTGAATAAATGTCATTAAAAACAAAAAGTTGAATTATGATAATAAAGTAAAGTACTTCAAAATTATACTTAAGGCAAGGGATGGCAGTTTGATTTGTTTATTTGTAAATGTTCTTAGTTACTTTTCCTCACTTGCAAATACATTTCAACTCTTTTTTAAAGTGTCAAGAATCATCTATGATATCTAGGGGCCGTTGCGCAGATAATGATGAGGTTTGACCTGATTTGAACCAATGAGGTGAGCAGGTGTGGAGGTGGAGGAGGGGGGATATCTGGGTCACTGCTCCCCCTCTCACTGGAGGTCCTTGACCACTGAGCCACCCGCTGTAGGGTTGGTTTAGGTTTACATGAGACATCTCAGTAGCTGGTGGCTGCTGTTACCCTCTCATGCATATGCTAGCTGCACCTGTCGCCCTCACTCATGTGTGCAGGGAGGAGCACGGCGCTCAGAACTGTCTTAACGTTTGAGTCATGTGGTGGAAAGACATGCAGCATAAAACCAACTAGTCAGGGTAGAGTTATACATTTAGAAAAAACACTCTGGACCAAAAACTGCTATTTAGAGCTCAAGGGATTAGACAGAGATTTAACTAGAAACTGAGAGAAATTAATCTGTGATATATTGATGTGTTTGTAAATTGAATCACTTTTTGTCTGCAGACATCGATCTGCGCTCTGTGAGAAACGTTCTTGTTTTTCACTTTTCATAGATGAAGCGATTGAGAAAAAAAACAGATTAATCAATAAAAACAATTGTTAGCTGCAGCTGTACTAAAATTTGAGTGTTTTCCATCAGGGGTCATTAACCTTGTGTAATGGGAAGCTGGGCTGAATGTGTCTACTTATGTCCAATTCAATAACAATGATATATGATGCACTGATTTATGGAGGCTGATGGGTAAATTTTGATATTAACGTGGTTTTATAAAATCATCTTATGTGTGATATATTTTCTTTGCTAATCACACTGGAGGTTGCACAAAACCAAACTTTTCTCTTCTGATACCTCCTTTCAGAAAATACCAAGTGCTGATCTGATAACAGTGGTTTTACATAACAATGGAACATAACAGTTGTTATGTAAAGTGACAGGAAGCCAGGGTTTAATGTGTCATTAAAACTGACCGTGAAACATTATGCTTCATGAGACTGATGAAGAAACTTCGGAAACCGGTTATTCTGTAGATCGGACAGATGTGGAAACAGGAGATTTACACTGAGATAAGATGGATATTGAAAACATTTGTGCGCTGCAGCCTCCAGCTGTTGTTTTGTAATGCTCCACAATCGCACACCTGGAACATGCTCCAGCCTCTGTCATGGTTCGAACCCTGATTCAGTCGATTCGGTTAATTTGGATTTGTAAGGAAGAGGAGGAGAATCCAGAGGAAGCAGAGATGCCCGACCCGAGCGCTTTGACTGACGATGACCTCAAGGCCGCGCTGCTCCGACTCGGGTTCAAACCCGGGCCCATAGTTGGTGAGGTTGCATTTGAAACTGTCACCTTCTCTTTACCCCTATTATAAAAAAAAACTGATTGCATATTTTGTCTACGCTAGCCACCACCAGGGCTTTGTATCAGAAGAAGCTCAGCAGACTGCTCCGGTCCAATGGACACAACCTACTTAAAGGAGCAGAGAAGGTGATGTACTCAGCCAGTGAAGAAGAGGAGGAGGAAGAAAACGGGGAGGACGATGATGCAGAGTCAGGTGTGTGACCTGAAATAATCTGGGGTTTATTCTTGTAACATTTTCCGTCTTCTTGCTTTGTAATTGTTGGTGATCATGTGCTTTGTATTGTTTTTTGGGAACTTGTCCAGGTGCTGAGGAAGAAAAGCAGGAAGTGGCTGAGCAGTCAGACGAGGTTCAGCCAGGGAGCATCCAGGTGAGACAACTGTCAGCAGGGAGTCAAACCTTTGGTCAAAAGTTTGAAGTTTGTCTTTTGAACTTCTGTGAAATTTGGGAGCAAACTTTTCATCATTTGCTGGATTTAAAAAAGTCCTTACAGTGCCACTTAGTGGTTACTTATTGTAACGGTACGGGTTTCACTGTCCAGTGGCATTATGAGTCAGTGTGTGTGTGTTTTCTTTACTTGTGTTTTCAGAAAGGAGACTTTTTTTACCCACAGTGCTTTTTACCCTCATCCAGACTGGTAAATACCACAGATATCTGGAGTGAATGCACACGATTCCGTCCATCAGGATCTTCAGGGGAAACTGATTTGTGTTTTTCTTATTTCTGTGTTTGACCCCGTTGGCCTCTTGCAGCGTGCTCGTGCTTCCAGGAACAAGGAGCCTGGTCCCGGCGTGGAATTCAGGGAATGCGTTAAAATCATCAGAGCAGAGTCGGCCTCGCTGCTCGCAGATTCCTGCAGGAATTAGCAGAGCATCCTCTGTAGATCACCGGCCAGGATTAGGATCAGGGGTAGGCTGGTCTTACACTGCGTCTCTTGTGGATTTTGAATTCTCCGCATTCCTTTCTTAGGCCTTCTAACTTCATTGAGCTTCATTCACAAGCCACTGAAGGGATTTTTCTTTTTGGTCTTCTGACAGTGATGGGCTTTGGTGTCTCACTGGTGTACAACACGGGTGGTGACTGGTTCATGTTTATGTGGATGTCAACAGGATAATCGTGCTCATCCTTGCAGGTTCAAGTTGGATCACAGACGGTTGTAGCCGACGCTTCCTCGTCATTTTCCTCTCAGGTCTTCAGCATCACTGAAATGGTCGAGGAGGAAAGTGTTTAGTCCACATCTGTTAAAATAAACCCGTCATTTCATTTAATTATTTTAGGTGTAAGTAATCAGTGATGTGCATTCTCACTCCGAATGACAGATGGAGAGTCGGGGGTCCCTCTCCACTAGCTCAAACACAGTGAGAGAGTTCAATGGGAGCGATGTGCAGGAGCATGGGTCAGGGTCCAGCAGGGTCAGTACAGAGCTCTCACGTCGTTCAGTCACATTTTGAGCACAAACCGTGGTGGTGGTGGTGGTGGTGCTGGTGCTGGTGGGGTTTCGGTGCTGGAGACGTTTCGCTGGAGGCGTGAAAAAAAAATTCCTCTAAACTGTTGCGTCTCCTTTCCTCAGCTGGACATGCCAGTTATGGACAGCAGCTCCATGAAGAACCGCTCTGTGTACTGCACCCCCGGGACTTCCCCTCATGAACGGGGATTGAAGGCACATGCATCTTCTCGCTTTTTTTTTATTCCATGTGACTTGATTAGCGGAGGGGGGGGGAGAACACACTATGTGGTGTGAATCCTTTCATATGTCAGTTTCACTGTAGCTGCTTTCAGACACGCACTGAACTCGGGTGAATCCCTGCATATTCTCCATAGGGGCTTGTTTGTGAGAATTACAAATATCTCCACATGAAAAAGTGGTGCCACACATGAGGAAGACACCGATGAAGATGTCTCCTTTGTTGATATGGCTGTAAACAAACACACGTGAATCTCAGCAGCAGAATCCTAACCTTGCATCAGGCCTCTACCTGCTGTACCAGCCCTCACCTGAACGCTCCGGATACTTCTGAGCTGTGAATGTGTCTGAGTGAACAGTTGCTCAGTTTGGACATTTGTTTTCATTGTGTGTCTGTGTGTGTATGTGTGTGTGTGTGTAGGATATCCAGTTATTTCATTACCATTCACCCTGTTCCTTCATCTCTGCCTGACGGGCTGAGCCTGGGTCTCTGTGGGACACTGATGTCTGGGACGTCTTGTTCCTGTTTCTCTCTGTTTGTGACTAACTTGCTTCTTTCTCCTCCAGCCTCCTCGGGAGCCGGTGATCGATACTTTCAAGGACTTGCTTCCTGCTGAGACCACACCAACGGGTATATAGTAAGTGCTCGTTCTCTACCGGTGTTGCCTCTGAATGACGAGTAGATTCACAGAAGTACAGGAACACATGACTGGGCAGTTCTGAGATCAGATTATCAGCACATGTATCCATCACTGTTTCAGCGCCACTCGTCGGAGACCCATCAAGGGGGCCGCGGGCCGACCTGTGCAGTACGCGTACCCGGACACTCCGTTCAGTCCCACGACCCTGGAGAGACGGGAGGTGGAGCGCCGCCTGGTGCCCATCCACATACGGTTGCTGTTCTTCGTCGTCATGGTGTGCATCCTCTACCTCGTTTATGCCGTTTTATGCCAAGACACAACACACACCAGCACTTTCTGAACAGGAGTAACTATGTGATTTTTTTTATAAACTTACAGATGTCACATTACTTCTTTTTTGTTGATGCATATTATGATAACTTTGTCTTGGATTGTCTTCAGGGAGCACACACTGTATTAATTTATCACTTTAGCTATTTACTGCATTTGTACGTCTGTATGGGAGCAAACACTTCTACATTTTTTTTTAATGTTGTTGCTTATGTGTGTGTTTCCAATTTGGTCTCTGTGGTAAAAACAATCTCATGAGCAAGAGCTGTGTATTATGTATACTTTTTGTGTAACCTGATCGTAATTGATGTCACAGTATGTCTGTATGTGCATTGTTTTTTAAAGAAAATATTTAAATCTTACTTCAATAAAGGAACTTCCGCTTCATGCTTTATAAATATTTTATTATATAATCATAACAAGGCTTTAATGTATTTTTTGTGATAATTTTCATGCATGTTGAAGTTGTAGATGCTTGGAATTAAAGGACTGAACATTATTGTGACTTAAAAAGAAGGGGGAGTGACACTCTGAGGCTGTGATTCGTCTGCAGGCCAGCAGGCGGCGCTGCAACATAGACTTTGACCCGGTCCGCGCATTGATACCGATCCAGTTTTCGCTGTCGCCACAAATAATAAACAATGACGGAACCAGGCCCGCGGTTCAAACCCGTCAAGTTTCTAAAGATCGTCTCGTGCAGCTTCCTCCTCGTCGTGTCTCTGCTACTGACGGTGGCGTCACTCAGGACGCTGTGTCTGGACGGAAACCACGGACTCCAGCACGCGCGCTGGGAGAAGACGGACAACGTCTCGCTGGAGTTGGACCTCGACCACCGACGGGAGCTGGTGACGCGGCTGAGAGGTAAATGTGAGTGAGTTGTTACTTTGTGACAAACACGTGGAGACAACGCCCCCGACAACCCGCTGTCACTTCTTCCATCCAGAGGCGATCCGGATCCGCACCGTGTCTACATCCGCGGAGGACATCAACACCACCGCGCTGCTGCACTTTGATAGGTTCCTCCGCCAAGGTACGACCGGCACTAGATGCAGCGAGCTTGTGGCTGTTTCACAACACAGCAGTACACAACGCAACACGCATACAGACACACAACACGCAACTTTACACACACAGCACACAAGCAACAAACACAACACACACACAAACACACATACAGACACAACACTCAAACAAACACCACACATAAACACAAGGACACACACACACACAACAACAAACACAACACACAGACATATACAAACAACACACGTTTGACAGGTTCCTCCGCCAAGGTAGACCGGCCCTAGATGCAGCGTGTTCGTGGCTGTGACACAACACAGCCGAACACAACACAACACGCATACAGACAAACAACACGCAACTTTACGCACACAGCACACCAACAACACACACACAACGCAACAACACGCTTACATACACATAAACACAAAGGCACAAGGATATGCACAAACACACACATAAAGACACACAACACAGACAAACAAACTCAAACACAACACGCATAAACACAAGGACACAAACAACAAACACAACACAGACAGAAACACACACATACAGACACAACACTCAAACAAACACAACACACATAAACACAAGGACACACACAGCAACAAACACAACACACAGACAAACAAGATAAATTTGACAGGTTCCTCTGCCAAGGTATGACCGGCACTACAAACAGCGAGTTTGTGGCTGTGACAAAACTTAGCAAAACTTAACTCAACACGCATACAGACAAACAAAAAACAACACACAACTTAAAAAACACAGCACACAAACAACACACACACACAACGCAACAGGCATACAGACCAATAAACACATAAGCACAAGGATATGCACACACACGCACATACAGACACAGAAAAACAAACACAACACACAAACACAAACACAAGGACACAAACACAACAACAAACCCAACACACAGACATATACACAACACAAGCTTGACAGGTTCCTCCCCCAAAGTTTGACTGGCACTAGATGCAATGAGGCTGTGACACACAACGCAACACACATATAGACACACAACATCCACACAAACACAGCACACATGAACAACACGCACACTTAACACACACACAAACAACATATGCAAATCCGCACCCACAACCCACCCACACACACACCCCCAACACAAGTTTGACAGGTTCCTTCACCAAGGTACGACTGGAACAAGATGCAGTGAGGCTGTGACTATGGAAACACACACACACAGAAACACAACAACACAACACACACACAGGTCATGTGCAAAGTCTGACCTTTTTCTGGGAACTGGACAATTAGCAGGGGCGGGTCTAGAAAATGTTTGATGTGTGGGTTGGGCGGGTCGGGGGTCATGTACACACCTGGCATTAGAGTGTGTCTCAACCAGAGCTACAGCAGATGTTATACAGCTGTTATATTGTTGAACTGACCTTCCTGTGTGAATCGGGCAGTGCTCCACCTTTAGACTCCATCACTTTTTTCTGTGACAGCCTTCCCCAGGGTTTTCTCTTCGAGCTTGGTTCACCATGAGCTGGTGGCGAACTACAGCCACCTGTTCAGGGTGGAGGGATCCCAGCCTGACCTGGTGCCGTACCTGCTGCTGGCCCACATCGATGTGGTTCCTGCCTCAGAGTCAGACGACTGGGTGGCCCCACCGTTTTCCGCCGAGGTGATAGACGGCTTCATCTATGGCAGAGGAGCCATGGACGACAAGAGCTCTTTAATGGTGAGATAATGTATTGAGTGATATGACTATTACAGTTACATGCTAGTGAGGATCAACTAATATGTTTTATGTTTTCCAGGGAATACTTGAGGCGCTGGAATACTTGCTTAAAAAAGGCTATGCTCCACGCAGAGGCTTTTACATCGGTCTCGGCCATGATGAAGAAGTACTTAAAACATTCATAACACTATCCTGAAAATGTGAACTTACGTAACATTTAACATATTATATTTCAATGTATGCGTCCTTTCCTATTTCTTTCTGCAGGTTTTTGGTTTGAATGGGGCAGTGAACATCGTGCGTGTGCTGAAACAGCGTGGTGTGCAGCTGGCCTTCGTCCTGGACGAGGGCCTGGCTTTAATTGATGGAGTTTTCCCTGGACTCGAAGGATCTGCAGCTCTGTAAGAATCTGCCATTCTCGGATGTAATTAACGACTCTGCATGAAATATGCTTATTTTGCTGAGGAAAAAGGTTTCCGGTTTTAACAAAAGTTAAAACCTAGATCTAAAGTTTTAAGCCTCCATTAAATTGAATAGACACCCTTATGTGTTTTGTGTGTGTGTGTGTGTGTACAACTTTTGCAGAATTGGGTTAAGTGAAAAGGGAATGGCCACTGTAAAGCTGAGTGTGTCTATGGTCCCTGGTCACGCCTCGATGCCTCCCAGGGAGACCACCATCGGGATCCTGGCTGCAGCAGTCAAAAAGTGAGAGGAATGTACGGTTCACTGTACTCTATTCGGTTTTCATGCAAGTAAAAAATTCAGCAACATCGATATTCTGAAATTATTCGATTCGTCCATCTTTATGTACAGTCACAGACGTTTATATTTATGAAATCTGGTCATGGGTTCTCGACACAACGCTGCTATTGTAACCAAGTCCTACTATTTTTTTAACCACTGTATTTAGAAAAAGCCTCTCAAAGACTTTCATTGTCACTTTCATGCTGTTTCCTCAGCCTGGAGGAGAACCCTATGCCGACGGTGTTTGGTTATGGGCCTGAACGTGGAACCTTTGAACAGCTGGCCCACAAGGTAAGCAGAACCAACTTCTCATCACAGCTTGTAGCATTTTACTTCTTCTCCCCATTGTTACTCATTCTTTGACTTCAGTTCAGGTTTCCACTGAAGTTCATTTTGTCAAATCTGTGGCTGTTCTCTCCGATCGTTGCCAGGTGATAACTTCCTCAAATTCATTCTGCACGTCTTCTTCGGACTGAGACTTTTGGAATTAATCCAATTAGAATGTCTTGTGTTCCAGGTTCATGGAAAGAAAACCAGAAACCAACAGTTTTATAAGGACGACCACAGCAGTCACCATGTTTAATGCGGGAGTCAAGGTACAGTTTAATATAATAAGTGTTAAAGTCATTCACAGAATACAAAAATGCTAACCAGCCTTCTTCCCTTGCAGTTGAATGTCATCCCCTCCCTCGCTGAAGCTTACATCAATATGCGAATCCACCCAGCACAGTCTTTAAAAGAGGTAGAGTCAAACATGTCATTCTTCTCCACTGAGAATCGCTGACGTCTCCATGCAGTACTCTGAGAGGATTAAAATGTGTGCCGTCTCATCCAGGCAATGGACCATATCCATTCCACAGTGGGAGACCCGCGTGTGAAGATAGAGCTCATTAATGGGTTTGACCCTGAGCCCGTCAGCTCTTCGGATGAAAAGTCCTTTGGCTTCCAGATCATTAAGAAAACTGTGTTGGACATCTTTCCAACAGTTACAGTTGCTCCAGGTAGAGTCCTGATCGATTTTATGGCATAAGAATGGTTTATTTAGGTGTTATCATTTAAACTATACAATCTTTTTGATATCATGTTTGAATTTGCAGGTATGTGTACTGCGAACACCGACAGTCGACACTTCAAGGACCTGACCAAGGATATTTATCGCTTTATACCTCTCTGGTTAAAACCAGGTGACACTAAGAGGTAAGAATATTGTGTGTCTAACACTGAAAATTAATAAAGAGAGGACTTAGCTAAACTGTTTTTCTGTTTCTTAGACTCCATGGCATCAACGAAAGGATTTCCATAAAGAACTATGAGGAGTTCGTCACGTTTTACTTTAGTCTGATTCAAAACTGTGACGTTCAGAATCTCCCTGAGCCTCATAGTTCTGACCATGAACTCTGAGGAACTGACGGCAACGAAACAGACAGATGCGAAAACACTCTGCTGACCGAGTTTACTCCTTTTGTCACTGGCTCTGAGACACAAAACGATTCTGCATTTCAGAGCTGAGATGAAAGATTTTCCAATAATTTAAATTTCCCTGGTAACAACTGACTATTGTAATAAAATAACAATTGGACAAATATATGTGTCTCTTTCTGTGATGAGTTCATGTGTAAATTATAATGGTAGCATTTGACAGTATGATTTACTTGCAATAATCATTCAGACAGTTTGGCTGCTAAAAACAAAAATAAAACTCCGGTATCTTGAGTGGTAGATGGTGTGATGGTAGTATTTGATATAGTAGCTTTTGCTGTGGTCTCTGAGGTAGTAGTAGTAATAGTAGTAATAGCCGTTATGGTGACTACTCCTGTATCTGTTGTGGAAGAAATTTGTCAGATATTGTAATTTAGTTTTCAGATTATTTCATTGCCTGAACTGCAGGGATTTCACTGACACCATTCAACAGCACAGGAGATTTGCTCCTCCTCACCACAAACTTTGGGTTTACCTGAATCCAGACGTTTCTGCAGATGACTGATAAGGGGGTGATATCCCTGGTGACAGGAACTCCCTATTAAAATCATCCATTTCACCAAAGACTCCTCCAATTGATTTGTCTTTCACGTATTTCACATATTAATATGAAGATAAACCGGCAGTGAAGGGTTAAATGATGAATAAAACACAGTCATAACCCTGACATCCCATACCCAATAAAATCAGTTTATATGAATAACCCAATTATTTAGATCATACAGATATTTCAGCTTCAACTCGTAGTGGAGCCACACGCCTTGTTCCCCGATGTAAATGCCTTTAGATCTATACTGAAGGATTTGGTGCCCCCTACATCAGTGGAGCTACTGGACAGGATATGAAGCAAATCCCCAAAATAAGCTTACGAGCATCTTACCCACCTATTCCAGTATTGCATTGCAGTGTCCTGTAATGTGGAGAAAAATACATCTTCATTAAATGTGAGCATTAACTCCCACATATTTAGCTACAATCCCCCTGTATATGTTTCAAGGGAACGAAAAGTGTCAGGGCTTTGTCTGTGGTACCAGCCTCGTTGAAACTGGCTCAGAATAAGGTAAGAAGTGTTTATCGTGACATCTTTGTGAGGCATTGTGCAGCTAATGTCAACGCTTTACTGATCATGGAAAAATGTTTTTCTCTCTGTTGTCTCTTTCGTTTTACTGGCAGCAAGATCAGACGGATTCTCTGGAAAGCCGTCTTTGGGCTCGTCACCTTTGATAATTACCTCCGCTGAGCAGATAATTATTGAGTTGGCCCCTGTCAGTTTCTGGTGTGTCAGCAGGATGGGACATGGGCCAAGAAAGAACCCACTACATTTTGGTGCAGATCATAAAGACTGCCAGTGAAGGGGCTTTAGGACATTTTCAATAATTTATGAATGGTGATGAATGAAATAAATCAGGGAACTACTTCTTATTTGTTTGCGAGATTTAAATAACAACACGGTTTCGGGGTCTGTTACCAAACAGACTCACTCAACAAACAAGTAATACAAGAATATCTTTGCTCTCAGTGTTACTAGGGTTAAACGTCATCAGACTCTGTCAGGTGCCAGTTATGTCACAGCCTCTCCCAAGAGGCACAGAGTTCACTAAACCATGACATGCAATGGAACAGATAAATACCAGATCTGTTAATCCTTATTAATTGATATATGAATCTACGGCATATTCCCACTTAAGTGGTTTTAACCACTGGTTCACACAAATGCATTATTCTTCCAGTCGAAATTATTATGATAAATATATTTTTTTATTTTAATTGCAAGTTGGCTTCAAGTATCCGACTTCTTTTGGAATATTTAGATTGAATCTCTTTTTGACCCTGATCACAATTCGTAAATTATACTTATTTAATTATTTTTTTTTACACTTGTTTGTATAATTTCTCTTTTTTGATTCACATATAATTTCTGGCCCCAGTAGATACATGTCCCAAGTTGTCCAGTCCTCTTAATCTCAGTAAAATGCTCAGGTTTTAATATTGGCTTGTATTATTTCAGTATGAAACTGTTGTCTAGTGATATTTGTTTTTTCAGAAGCGTTTGATGAACTTAATAAACGCGACCACTAGAGCAGTTTTCAGTGAGAACATTTTATATTAAGGCACAACCAAGTGTCAAAACTAAGGCAGGTAATTGTTACATCTATTCAAAACACAACCACATTTTTAACACAGCTGCATCCACATCTCTGAACAGTGACATGGATCTATGGGATTCTTCTCTCTAATCCTCAGATTAAAAGTGTCATGGTTCTGCACACACACAAGCGAGCAGTATTTCTTGTTTCATGTTATATGTCACTTCCTGTTCAACATTGACGCTCACTCTTTTTCCCATGGTCTTTTAGGTAACCTCACTCTGGGCCTTGTGTGTCTCACTGATTATCTTCCCTCCCCTATTGTGAATCCCCGCTTTAGTGTATATAGTCTGCATCTCCTCCTGTTCGGAGCCAGGTCGACTTGTCTGGTGCGTAGAGTTCCAGACTTGTATTCACGTCTAGTCTTGCCTGGTGTTTTTTACCACTTCTTGTGTTTAGCGAGCTCGCCTTAGCCTTGCGATTTGATACCTCTATCTTGTCTCTTTGCCTTTGTGTACTGAACCCTTATTTGAATAGACGGCTGCTGTTCTTTGGAAAAACAGACACTGTTTTTTGAGTTGTGCCCAGTTCATGTACTCAGCCATTACAAAAAGAGTCACATCTATTGTCTATAACACTCTCTCACCATTAGATTGCATTTCCTAATGAAAACAGCCTGGGGAAAGGATTGGGTAAAGTGATCATGGAAGAATCATCCTGAACAACGCGTTTACAGCAGGGGTCTTCAACGTTTTTCAGGCCAGGGACCCCCAAACTGGTGGAGAGATGGAGCAGGGACCCCTTACTATATATATATTGTATACACTTGTGTTTTATATTAAACTAGGCCTAGCTACCCTGTTATTGTACATTCAATACTAAGCTATTCAAACATGACACAGGTTAATATATTCATGTTTTTAATATAAACATGTGCAAGGTACATGGTGGCCATGCCACTGCCATTTATAAACATACATCTTGCATACAACACTGAGCCATCAAAGTAATTCACAGATGTTTTAATTTTAAACATACATATAGAAGGGACAGTGAATCCTCAAGCCATCTGTGGATTGGCACACATACTCCCACATTAGTGAGATGTCGGACCCTGATGGTAGCTAACAACTTATCTAACCTTGGACGGATGGTGGTTTTCAGGCCGAGGTTCAAATCATCCTAACAATATGTTGGAAGTGTGTTAATGTGTATTTAAAGACATTTGGATTTGTGGGAAAAACATTTTGGGAAAACAAATAGAAAATGATAAAATGATATAAAAAATTGCCTAATCAGCCAAAACATTTTGCCCTGCAGTACCTCCGCGGACCCCCTGTTGAAGACCTCTGGTTTACAGTTTAAAGTGGAGCACTGGTTGGCTCTGCAAAATGTAACTTAATACAAAGTGTGCATTCATTCAATGTCAGTTGCACTATCTGTCATTATAGGAAGACGTACGGATAACAACCCTTCTAGCACGTACAGTGATATTAAACTGGAAGCTCCAACCAACTCTCGACGATATCCTCGCTTCCTACATTTGCTAAAATGTATTTTTTCATCCACACATTTTTCTCTCTTTTTCTGTTTGTGTTTGGATACGTTCCTAACGTCCTTCTCACATCATATCTGACATGAATTCACAGTCCACCGTAGTATTGTTTGAAATGTGTAACTAGCGCTGAGTTCTGCACCTTCACGCTCTGCATTGATTTTTCATACATGTGAATAGGAATGTATCGGATCAAAATTGATAAAATTCATTACTTATTTTGTTATTTATTTACTCCTGTTCCTCAGATTCTGCCTTGTGATTTTTCATGTCAGTGACACACTCATGTGATAAATATGTTATATGACAAGCAAAAGAAGAGAGTAGAGAGAGAGAGATTGTGATATGGGAATAGTTTAATGGAATTGAGTGAAGGGTCTTCTTTCCCATGGTCCCTTTTATCTCATAAGAAGAAAAACATACAGTACATACAGGTACGATTTAAGGATAGGTTCAGCACAAGAGTTGCCACGACACAGTACAGTTGTTTGTACAACATGTTAATAATAAAAATAAATAATGTTGTATATTCAACATACATGGATTAAAGACATTTGATTTGGTGATGGAAATAAATGTTAAATGTTCATAGTTTTGTCTATAATGTTATTTATAAAGTATAAATTGTGTTTTCAAATTATATGTAGATTAGTAAGGCTGAAAACAAACTGTTTGTAGTTATAATAATTTGTAATGTTGACTATTTCAGTTGATAAGGATAAATATTTAAATATAACTTGCAACTCTTTAAGGTTATTTGCATTCGCTGTCTTTTTTCTTGAATACCTTTCCAACTGGACACTTTAGGAGGAATGGTCCTGAACAGTCGTAATAAGTAGTTTTGTCTGAGGGATTGGGGAACAGCCCCGTATTCCTTTCATTACAGGCACCTCGAACACGACTTGTAGTGGGAGTTGTGGTGGTGGGAGTTGTGGTCATTGCAGTTGGAGTAGTTGTTGCAGGAGTTGTGGTTGCGGGAGTTGTGGCTGTAGTAGTTGGAGTAGTTGTTATGGTAGTGGGAGTTGTGGTTGTAGTAGCTGGAGTTGTGGTAGTTGGAGTAGTCATGGTGGTAGTGAGAGTTGTGGGTGTTGTAGTGGGAGATTCAGTAGTGGTAGTTGTGGTTGTAGTTCTTGGAGTTGTTGTGGTGATGGGGGTTGTGGTAGTTGTAATGGGAGTTGTGGTAGTGGAAGAAGTTGTGGTAGTGGGAGTTGTGTGTGTGGCAGTGGTAGTTGTTGGAGTTGTTGTTGTGGTGGGGGTTGTGGTAGTTTCAGTAGGAATTCTGGTCCTGGTAGTTGTTGTGGTAGTGGGAGTGGTAGTTGTAGTTGTAGTTGTAGTTGTTGGAGTTGTGGTAGTGAGAGTTGTTGTAGTGGGAGTTGTGGTCATTGTAGTTGGAGTCGTTGTTGTGGGAGTTGTGGTTGTGGGAGTTGTGGTGGTAGTAGTTGGAGTTGTGGTAGTTGGAGTAGTTATGGTGGTAGTGGGAGTTGTGGGTGTTGTAGTGGGAGATGAGGTAGTGGTCGTTGTGGTTGTAGTACTTGGAGTTGGTGTGGTGGTGGGGGTTGTGGTAGTTGTAATGGGAGTTGTGATAGTGGAAGAAGTTGTGGTAGTGGGAGTCATTGCTGTGGCTGTGGTAGTTATTTCGCAAGTGCTGGTTTTTTTCTTGAATACCTTTCCAACTGGACACTTTAGGAGGAATGGTCCTGAACAGTCATAATAAGTAGTTTTGTCTGAGGGATTTGGGAACAGCCCCTTTGTCTGTCCATTACAGGCACCTCGAACACGACTTGTAGTAGTGGTGGGAGTTGTGGTCATTGTAGTTGGAGTAGTTGTTGTGGGAGTTGTGGTGGTAGTAGTTGGAGTAGTTGTTATGGTAGTGGAAGTTGTGGTTGTGGTAGTTGGAGTTGTTGTAGTTGGAGTAGTTATGGTGGGAGTTGTTGGTCTTGTAGTGGGAGATGCGGTAGTGGTTGTGGTTGTAGTACTTGGAGTTGTTGTGGTTGTGGTAGTTTTAATGGGTGTTGTGGTAGTGGAAGAAGTTGTGGTAGTGGGAGTTGTGGGTGTGGCAGTTGTAGTTGTTGGCGTTATTCTGGTGTGGGTAGTATAAGTTGTGGTTGTAGTAGTTGGAGTTGTTGTTTTGGTAGTGGGAGTTGTGTTCATGGGAGTTGTGGTGGTAGTAGTTGGAGTTGTGGTAGTTGGAGTAGTTGTTGTGGTAGTGGGAGTTGTCGGTGTTGTAGTGGGAGACGTGATAGTGGGAGTTGTGGTCGTGGTAGTTGGAGTTGTGGCAGTGATAGTTTTTGTGGGAGCTGGAGTTGTGGGTGTTGTAGTGGGAGATGCGGTAGAAGTAGTTGTGGTTGCAGTAGTTGGAGTTGTTGTGGTAGTGGGAGAAGTTGTGGTAGTCTGATAAGTTGCAGCAGGAGTTGTGGTAGTGGGAGTTGTACTGAAAGTAGTGGGAGTTTTGGTAGTGGGAGGTGGGGTTGCAGTAGTTGGAGTTGATGTGGTGGGGGTTGTGGTAGTTCTAGAGGGTGTTGTGTTTATGGGAGTTGGAGTTGTTGTGGTGGTAGTGGGAGAAGGATCGTCGCATCTCTTGAGGTTTTTCTTGAAGACCAATCCCTCTGGACACTTGGAGTTGTTGTGCTAGTGGTAGTTGTGGTTGTAGTAGTTGGAGTTGTGGTAGTGATAGTTTTTGTGGGAGCTGGAGTTGTGGGTGTTGTAGTGGGAGATGCGGTAGAAGTAGTTGTGGTTGTAGTAGTTGGAGTTGTTGTGGTAGTGGGAGAAGTTGTGATAGTCTGAGAAGTTGCAGCAGGAGTTGTGGTAGTGGGAGTTGTGGGTGTTGTAGTGGGAGATGCGATAGTGGAAGTTGTGGTTGTAGTAGTTGGAGTTGTTGTTGTTGTGGGGGTTGTGGTAGTTGCAAGGGGAGTTGTGGAAGTAGTTGTGGTAGTGGGAGTTGTGATTGGAGTTTTGGGTGTGGCAGTAGTAGTTGTTGTCGTTGTTGTGGTGGGGGTTGTGGTAGTTGTATGGGGAGTTGATATGGGAGTTTGAGTAGTTGTGATAATGGGAGTTGAGGTAGTGGGAATTGTGGTTGAAGAAGTTGGAGTTGTTGTGGTGGTGGGGGTTGTGGTAGTTAAAGTAGTTGTGGTAGTGGGAGTTATGAATGGAGTTATGGGTGTGGCAGTGGTAGTTTTTGGCGTGGGGGGGATTACGGTAATTTCAGTGGGAGTTGTGGTCGTGGTAGTTGGAGTAGTTGTTGCAGTAGTGTTGGGAGTAGTTGGAGTTGTTGTGGTGATGGGAGTACTGGTAGTGGGAATTAGAGTATTTGCATTAGTTGTTGTGGTAGCGGGAGTTGTCGGTGTTGTAGTGGGAGTTGTGGTCGTGGTAGTTGGAGTTGTGGTAGAGATAGTTTTTATGGGAGCTGGAGTTGTGGGTGTTGTAGTGGGAGATGCGGTAGAGGTAGTTGTGGTTGTAGTAGTTGTTGTGGTAGTGGGAGAAGTTGTGGTAGTATGAGAAGTTGCAGCAGGAGTTGTGGTAGTGGGAGTTGTACTGGAAGTAGTGGGAGTTTTGGTAGTGGGAGGTGGGGTTGCAGTAGTTGGAGTTGATGTGGTGGGGGTTGTGGTAGTTCTAGAGGGTGTTGTGTTTATGGGAGTTGGAGTTGTTATGGTGGCAGTGGGAGAAGGATAGTCGCATCTCTTGAGGTTTTTCTTGAAGACCAATCCCTCTGGACACTTTTGGAGGTGCGCTGCATTAGGGCCACAGTTGTAAAAACTACCTGGGTCTAAGGGATTTGGGAACAGCCCCGCTGTCACTCCATCACAGGCACCTTTACCACTATTTATAGCAGTGGGACTTGCGGTAGTCGGAGTTGTAGTGGCAGTGGTGGTTGTAGTTATTGGAGTTGTGGTAATAATAATTGGAGTAGCTGGAGTTGGGGGTGTTGTAGTGGGAGATGCAGAAGTGGTAGTTGTGGTTGTAGTAGTTGGAGTTGTTGTTGCAGTAGTGTTGGGAGTAGTTGGAGTTGTTGTGGTGATGGGGGTACTGGTAGTGGGAATTAGAGTATTTGCATTAGTTGTTGTGGTAGTGGGAGTTGTCGGTGTTGTAGTGGGAGACGTGGTAGTGGGAGTTGTGGTCGTGGTAGTTGGAGTTGTGGTAGAGATAGTTTTTGTGGGAGCTGGAGTTGTGGGTGTTGTAGTGGGAGATGCGGTAGAGGTAGTTGTGGTTGTAGTAGTTGGAGTTGTTGTGGTAGTGGGAGAAGTTGTGATAGTCTGAGAAGTTGCAGCAGGAGTTGTGGTAGTGGGAGTTGTGGGTGTTGTAGTGGGAGATGCGATAGTGAAAGTTGTGGTTGTAGTAGTTGGAGTTGTTGTTGTTGTTGTTGTGGGGGTTGTGGTAGTTGCAAGGGGAGTTGTGGTAGTGGGAGTTGGGATTGGAGTTGTGGGTGTGGCAGTAGTAGTTGTTGTCGTTGTTGTGCTTGTGGTAGTTGTATGGGGAGTTGAGGATATGGGAGTTTGAGTAGTTGTTGTGATAATAGGAGTTGAGGTAGTGGGAATTGTGGGTGTTTTAGTGAGAGTTGTGATAGTGGTAATTGTGGTTGAAGAAGTTGGAGTTGTTGTGGTGGTGGGGGTTGTGGTAGTTGTCGTGGGAGTTGTGGTAGGTGAAGTAGTTGTGTTAGTGGGAGTTATGAATGGAGTTGTGGGTGTGGCAGTGGTAGTTTTTGGCGTGGGGGGGCTACGGTAGTTTCAGTGGGAGTTGTGGTCGTGGTAGTTGGAGTAGTTGTTGCAGTAGTGGTTGGATTAGTTGGAGTTGTAGTGGTGATGGGGGTACTGGTAGTGGGAATTAGAGTAGTTGCATTAGTTGGTGTGGTAGTGGGAGTTGTCGGTGTTGTAGTGGGAGACTTGATAGTGGGAGTTGTGGTCGTGGTAGTTGGAGTTGTGGTAGTGATAGTTTTTGTGGGAGCTGGAGTTGTGGGTGTTGTAGTGGGAGATGCGGTAGAGGTAGTTGTGGTTGTAGTAGTTGGAGTTGTTGTGGTAGTGGGAGAAGTTGTGGTAGTATGAGAAGTTGCAGCAGGAGTTGTGGTAGTGGGAGTTGTACTGGAAGTAGTGGGAGTTTTGGTAGTGGGAGATGGGGTTGCAGTAGTTTGAGTTGATTTGGTGGGGGTTGTGGTAGTTGTAGATGATGTTGTGTTTATGGGAGTTGGAGTTGTTGTGGTGGTAGTGGGAGAAGGATAGTCGCATCTCTTGAGGTTTTTCTTGAAGACCAATCCCTCTGGACACTTTTGGAGGTGCGCTGCATTAGGGCCACAGTTGTAAAAAGTACCTGGGTCTGAGGGATTTGGGAACAGCCCCGCTGTCACTCCATCACAGGCACCTTTACCACTATTTATAGCAGTGGGAGTTGCGGTAGTTGGAGTTGTAGTGGTAGTGGTGGTTGTAGTAATTGGAGTTGTGGTAATGATAATTAGAGTAGCTGTGGTGGTAGTTTGAGCTGTGGGTGTTGTAGTGGGAGATGCTTTAGTGGTAGTTGTGGCTGTAGTAGTTGGGGTTGTGGTGGTTGGGGTTGTGATTGTTGTAATGGGAGTTTTGGTAGTGGGAGTTGTGATTGGAGTTCTGGGTGTTGCAGTGGTAGTTGTAGCTGTTGTTGTTGTGGGAGTTGTGGGAGTTGCTGTTGTGGTTGTTGCTGTGGTATTGGATGTGGTAGTTGTGATTGGAGCTGTGGGTGTGGTAGTTGTGGTTGTAGTAGTTGGAGTTGATATGGTGGGGGTTGTGGTAGTTATGTTTATGGGACTTGGAGTAGTTATTGTGGTAGTGGGTGTAGTTGTGCTAGTGGGAGTTTTGATTGGAGTTGTGGTAGTGGGAGTTGTGGTTGTAGTAGTGGGAGTTGTGGTTGTAGCATTTGGAGTTGTGGTAGTTGGAGTAGTTGTGGTGGTAGTGGGAGTTGTCGGTGCGGTAGTGGTAGTTGTTGTAGTAGTTGTAGTAGTTGTGGTAGTGGGAGTCATTGCTGTGGCTGTGGTAGTTGTTTCGCAAGTGCTGTTTTTTTTATTGAATTCCTTTCCACCTGGACACTTTCGGATCACTGGTTCTGAACAGTCATAATAAGTAGTTTTGTCCGAGGGATTGGGGAACAGCCCCGTCGTCTGTCCATTACAGGCACCTCGAACACGACTTGTAGTAGTAGGAGTTGTGGTAGTAGGAGTTGTGGTCATTGTAGTTGGAGATGTTGTTGTGATAGTAGGAGTTGTACTCGTGGGAGATGTATTGGTAGTAGTTGGAGTTGTTGTGGTGGTGGGGGTTGTGGTAGTTTTAATGGGAGTTGTGGTAGTTGGAGTTGTGATTGGAGCTGTGCTTGTGGCAGGGGTAGTTGTTGGCGTTGTTGTTGTGGTAGTTTGAGTGGGAGTTGTTGTCGTGGTACTTGTTGTGGTAGTGGGAGTGGTTGTGGTAGTTGAGATTAGAGCTGTGGGTGTGGTACTTGTAGCAGTTGGAGTTGTGGTAGTTGTATAGGGAGTTGTGGTTATGGGAGTTGGAGTCGTTGTTGTGGTAGTGGGGATTGTGGGTGTTGGAGTGGGAGTTGTAGTCATGGTAGTTGGAGTAGTTGTTGTGGTAGTGGGAGTAGTTGTGGTAACAGGAGTTGTGGTAGTGGGAGTTGTGCTGGAAGTAGTGGGAGTTGCGGTCGTTGGAGTTGTGGTAGTGGTAGTAGGAGAATTTGGGTTGGTAGTGGGAGCTGTGATTGTAGTTGTGGGTGTGGCAGTGGTAGTTGTTGGCGTTGCTGTTGTGATGGGCGTTGTGTTAGTTTCAGTTGGAGCTGCTGTCCTGGTAGTTGGAGTAGTTGTTGTGGTAGTGGTTGTGGTAGTTGAAGAAGTTATGGTTTTAGGAGTTAGAGTAGTGGTCGTGGTAGTGGGAGTTGAGGTCGTAGTAGTTGGAGTTGTTGCGGTAATGGGTTGTGGAGTAGTTGTTGTTGTGGTAGTTGGAGTTGTGGTTATGGTAGTTGAAGTAGTTGTTGTCGTAGGGGGAGTTGTATTCGTTGTAGTTGGAGTTGTTGTTGTGGTAGTTGGAGTTGAAGAACCTAAAAAAACACGAACATTGGGGTAAATGCTTTAAAAGCTTCTCGAGCATCATATCATCAATTTGTATCACTACGCTTAACCACTTGGATTACTTAACAGAAACATAAAGGAAGTTTACGAGAATACATTGGTCAATAAAAGCTGATAAACTCATTAATTAAATCAAAAATATAAATCACTACTTCAATACACACAGTTTTTACAATTTCTTACTTTGAACGAGGAGAGAATTCAGCTGGCTGATGAAGGGACTTTTGCTCTGGTTACAGAACTTTCCACTGAAGTCATCCAGGTCCAGAGACCAAACAAAGGCTCCCCCAAAGTTTTTTGATTTTAGGTAACTGACCTGAGAGGATGAAGAGGAAAATACTTCTGCATGTTAACAAAACACAGTACGCGTCCAAACAGATTTCCGAGTCTTTCAGACTATCGTTATAACAAAATTTAACAGATGGTTACCTTTGTACTAATGCTGAGTGTGTCATCAAATCCGACCCACTGGTTTTCTGTGATGGCATATGGAACTTTCTGATCAGGAATCCTTTGGACCATCTCTCCTTCAGTATAAAGACAAGTCTGAAAAGAAGCATCACATTACACATATAGATGGAAAGAATTACAGTTTATAGACATTTATTGAGCGTTCAGACCAAACAACGCGAAATTGAACCTCACGTTATGGGCCTGGTTTTGGAATCACTGGGCAAATGAGATGAATATTTCCAGAACTTCATTCTTAGTGTTTTACAGTAACGGGTTGTATCCTACGTTACGTGTCCACAGACCACAAAAATTGGTCTGTCCTCAATTTCTGATTCTTGGTTCATCACAAGGATATTTGAAACACTTTCAACTTGTAGCTGTAACCCAACTGTGTATAAAGGTTGGTTCACGCTTGGCCTGATCCCACCTTTATTGTACAATAAAAAATATTAATATAAATTACTTACATTCACAGCTCATAGTAATAAAATATTACCTCATAATAGGCCCAGAATCCTTCTTCACCAGTGTAGCAGCCTTCTTCACCAGTGCCGCTGGCTGGAGCTCCAACATCACTGGATGCAGAGGAGAGGGAAAAAGCTCGCCCATATGCAGCTAGTCCCAAATTCAGCAATTGTGCAGGTGCTCCCTTGTCCACCCAATACTGCATGGCAGAGTCCTAACGTGTGTGTGTGTGTGGGGGGACACAATAGAGATGAGAGTACATCTTTTCATAAATAGAGGTTCAGACAATCTAAGTATGAATATTGGTATTTACAGTATTATAGTAGATTTTGTCTCCAGTATCGTGGGATCCCCTGAATAAGGGACTGTGATGTCCAGTGACATTTTCCCAGGGGCCGTGAAAGTCATACGTCAGCACATTGAGGAAGTCCAGGTCCCTGTTAGAATGCAGAGGAAGTCATGTTGACCAAAGTGTTTTGACATTTAATCATGGATGTAAGGTAAATATTTATGAAATAAAAGATTAGTTTACTTGGTAATGTTTTTGACTTCATAACTGGCATCAATGACCTCTCTCTCAGCAGAGACACTTGCAGTGAGGATTAATCGATCACGATTATGTTTCTTTCCTTCAGTCTCAAAGGCAGCATTGAGCTCCTACTCAACAAAAACAAACAAACATAATTCAGTCAAGTCTAGCATCCTATAAAAACAGATCCTATGGCATATTTCTTTGAGTTTCAGAGGAAAAGGTCTGACCTTGCACAACAGTGTAAATGTCAGCTTGTTGTCTGGGTTGCCTCCTGCTCCCACAGGGTACATCCAGTCCAGGTTTAACCCATCAAACTGAAATATTCTCAGTAGTGCGACAGCAGACTGGATGAATGTTATTCTCTTTTGTGTGGTTGACACCATCGTAGTGAATCTGAAAACATTTAACACAGGGCTCTTAATATCCACTTAATTATAATTTAGAGTTATTAATGTCACCTATGGATCGTATGAACTGTGTCTGTTCTAAATGATGATTGTAAACGATATGTATTTTTCACCTGCCCAAGCAGGTATCATTTGAATGTGGAAAGTTGCCCCGTGCTCTCTCTTCTCCTTCGCCCTCTCCCTCTTAGCTACTGATCAAGTACACCTGTGTGCCGACCGGCGGGGGTGCTGATTGGCATAGAAGATCGGGCCAAGAGGTGTTAATGAGGCGGGACGAATCGATGGAAAAAGGCGGGTGCAAGGCCAACGCAGCAACGAAAAAAGAGAAGAGGACTCTGCATTCTGAGAGGGAAGACTACCATCTCGAGTTACACTATGGTTGAGTGACTAATTTAAACAGTTTGTGTTCCCCTCCTCTTCAAGTGGATCAGCCGTCTCTCATAGTCTGTGTCTTTGTGCGCCTCCTCTTCAAGTGGAAGTGTGCGGAGCGACAGTGCTGCGGTTCGCCGGGACATGGTCAATCAGTGTGCGTGGAACGTCAGCACCAGTGACGTCATCAAATTCCCGGGGATCCCTACTAGGCCAACAACACAGACTGGTCGAGGGTTTCGTTCGAATTTTTTTGTGCCACCGATCAAGACTCGTGAACATTGACTTTCCTTCTTATTGTATTTTGTTATCTTATTCCCCTATTGCTTTCCCCTCTTATGAGATGTTAGAATGTATTTATTAATTCTCTCTGCTATAGATTAATTTAGATGTGGTAAAGGCTACGAATTGGCCACCTAAAGCAATATAATATCCTGCTCGGAAAAGGAGGGGGGTAGACCCTCAGGTGTCCTTCATGTTGGTATCTGCCGCCTGATCTAATCCATGTATTATGCAGGATTTCCAAATCACAACAAAAACACATGAATGGACGTAGCATTACAAATACCAACATACTTTAGTACTGCTTACACTTGTTTTTTTTGGTCTCATGAAAATGTTAAATTTGTGAACATATGTATATAAAGTGCTGTGAAAAGGTATTTTCTCCCTTCCTGTTTTCTTATTTTCTTGCATATTTGTCACACTTAAATGTCACAGATCGTCAATCAAATTAGAAAATTAGACAAAGATAACCCAAGTAAATGCAAAATGCAGTTTTTATATGATGATTTAATTTATTAGGGAAAAAAAGCTGTACAAACCGTGTGACCATGTGAAAAAGTAATTGCCCCCTCTTGATAAATCCTGAATGAACTGTGATTAACCAAATTTTTTGGAAAGCTGAGTTTAATTTCACTCGCCACACCCAGGCCTGATTACTGTGGGACCTGTTGAATCAAGAAATAACTTCAAAAGAGCCTGTCTGACAAATTGAAGTTGGCTAAAAGATCTCAAAAAGCAACACATTTTTTTTTATATCCTCTGAACAGTCACCACTTACATTCTGCTCCCCGAATCATACAAATACACTTACTTCACATATACTTATCTTATTTAATATTCCCCACTTCTTCACCCTGAAAACTGTTGCTTCATTTGAATTTATTTGACTATGTTATATTTTATACATATATTCAGATTATTTTATTTAATATTCCCAACTCTTTCACCCTGTTAACTGCTGCTTCATTTAACTTTTACTTTAATTTGACTATGTTATATGTTATACATATATTCATATTACTTAATTTAATATTCACTTGACTGTGTTATATGTTACAATGTTATGTTATATGTTATGTTACATACGATATTATTATTTTTTTCATTTTGTAAAGTCGCATACTGCGTAGATGTTTGCCTGCCATGTCATAAGAATTTCACTGCTCCGATGACGCTGTCATTGGTGCATGTGACAATAAACTTTGATCTGATTTGATTTAATATTAATATTTGTTTGATGATCTGAATCATTTAAGTGTGACAAATATGCAAAAATATAAAAAATCAGCTAGGGGGCAAATACTTTATAACAGCACTGTACGTATGTATCTATTGAAGTATAACTTACTTTTCTTTGTTAAAGGTTTGGCCGCCAACAGCCAACAGGGTTTTGAGTGAAGGATTTCTGTGGGAGCATAACATTTTTGTAATTAATGGAAAATAAAAAGTTTACATGATTTTTTAAATATGAACAAGCTAAAGTTCTAACCTGGTTTTGAGACCATTGAACAGTTGATAGCGAAATATGTCTGCTCTTCTAGTGGGGACCAGCTCATTGGAATCATTGATGTCAGAGAAGGCGTAGATCAGATGGGTACATTTGTTCGGATCGATATCCTCAATCCTGAACTTCCCGGCGTCTGCTCTATCTTCGGCCAAGCTGTTAAAGTAACACACCAGCCTTTCTGAAGAGCCTGAGACATGAATAAAGACAAGTTTGAATTAGAATGAATTGGTTTTCAAAGACAGCAGTTTTATCAAACTGTCCTCAATTGTTCACGTAGGAACCTTATTTATTTGATAGAAGAACTGTTATGATTAATAAGTGCCACTTACCCAAGCTGGCGAAGACCAGGCAGAGACCTTCAAAGATAAAGAGTGGATCAATATGTGGTTAACTTTCAAAGTTAACTGGTCAGTTTATCCAAATCCAGATGTAATTTGGACCTTTTGACCACATTTTAAAATAGATGTTATAACCCCAACCATAACCCCAAAAAACAGGTGATTCCTAAGGGTCAACTTTTTTTTTGTGGCTCTAAGCTGATAGGATTAAAAAAAAATTCTGGTTAAGTGGAATATTAAAGATAGTGTTTTACATGGTTAGTGAGCCTTACCTGCTGTCAGAATTATGTTGCACATGCTGTCACTATATGGAAAGAAAAGAAAAAAATAATAACACTATTATGAAATAAAAACATGGTATTCAATCAAATCTTCACCCTGAGCCCTAAAAAATGCATTTCATTTCAGGATTTTACTTAATTCTAGTTAGATACTAAGTATATGCTTTCATAATCATTTACACGTTTTTAACTGCATTTGAACCAATCCCAAAGATTATTATCATACAACACTATGTTCAGTGCTAAACAGAATGAAAATCAATACAAAAATATCAATACAATTTAATGAAGCTCAATAACAACCATTATGATCATAATCACACAATCTCACCGCGTGAGTGGGTTAGAGAGCCGGTATAGTACAGCAGCGGCTAAATCTGTCGTAATGTGGTACAATGAAATCCAAGCAGAAGGGATACTTACAAAGGTTATGGTGAAAGAAGCATCTACTGTCTCCACTGTGACTGATGGAGGACTGATGGATTTCTGGCTGTTAATTTGGGTAAATACTTCCTAGTATTAGTAGTTACATTGGGTGTGGGTAGTTGATGCATTTTTGCAATTTCCAAATAATTATACCCTGATTGAGATGTGGCCAAAAGACAGTTTAATTAACCGACGTCAGGAGACTTTTACTTCTTTTTCACATTCTCAAACTGGATATCTATTCTGAGGAACCAAAACAATTAAAAATACCTACAAAGTAAAAAGTTATTCAACAGCATTCAAGCAGTTTTTTTTCTTTTAGTTATTATTATTATTACGTTTTACACACTGAAGATATAATGGATAATTATGAGAAGAGGGATGTGTGACAGAATTGTCAAACTGAGGCCAGAGACATGGCCATGGCCAGTCTGTTTAAATGGTTTGAGAATCAACAAATCCATCTTATGTCCCTCAGGCGTCATCTGTGAACAGAACAAGGCAAGAATAACTGGAGATAAGCAACAGCAGCATCATCATCATTATAAAAGGTATGTCTAATTACACATTGCAAAACTAAACCAGGAAGAACACACCCACACTTAAGGTTAATTTGGAGAACAAAAGAAATAGAATTTACATATAAGAAGTATCATTACACCAGGAATGTCCAGAAACGATTATATAAACACACAGTGACACACACTCCCGACTGGTTAAGAAACACCTACCTATTATCTTTTTGTTATTCCCCCATGTTAATAAATTGTGCTGAACCGAGGATTAACAAACATTAATATATATATACAATCATAATATATACAGCACTGGTTTTATGTATAGAGTGAACTACAACACTGTGTAATGAACTAAAGATGTGATTCCTCGTACACATTAGTTTGTGTTTTCATTCGCTCACACAAAGCAAGTTTATCTATATAGGACATATCCAACACCGGTAGCGTGTGTTTTGCATAAGACGACACGCTGTAACAAATAGAAGTGAAAGATGCAAGAGAAAAGTTAAAATGACCAGTGGTGAAGTAAAAAGTAGTTTGAGACACAAGTTATATCACAACGATCTATGGATACAGATTATCTTGTCATGGTGTCGTGGCCTCCTGGCACCAACCTGTCTCTGAAATTCTATGTATCCGGCCATGTTCAATACACTTCAATTCAAATCAACCTTTTGTCATCAAAGGGCAATTCTAAGACAAATGGAGCAAGACAAGGTGAGTAAAAACAAGAAGTAAGAGTAGTGAATATGACTGAAAGGATAAACGACTATAAAAACTAGGAACGTGGATAAATCATGACTGATTAAAGTGATCGTAGTGCATTGAGGTATTATGTACAGCTAAGATGAATGAAGAATATATGTACAGGACCAGGTAGCAGCAGATGAATCAGTGTGATCAGGGACCAATCTTTTTAAAGTATTAGACTTCAAGATATTCTACATATGAAATCTGGAACCTTTGTTCACGAGACGCGAGGCTGACTCAGGGTAAGACTCTCTCCAGTAAAAACCACATGGACCAAAGCTGTCACTTTCGGACACTGAATTCGACTGGAAATTGCGAATGTATCTCACTTCAGAAAGCAAGTAAAAAGATTGCTGACTTTTAGGAGGACATCCATTTTTAGGATGAGCTGCGATTTTTTCCAACCGTTTCACCGCCTTGTCAGATGACTCTCGGACACATCCAGCAGATCTGTCTGCAGCACGCTTCTTGGGATCATTCTTTGAAAACAGTACCTGTCAGCCTTGAGTCCCTCCTCAGCCAAGCTGTTGTTTTAAAAAAAATGCTTTACTTGTTGCCCCATTACCACAAAGGAATATTGTACTTTGAGGCTACTATGTTCAAATTTACTAGACCAAGGACAGCTCCAGTCCTTGGTCTAGTAATTTATTGCACTGCCAAACCAAATGTAAATTTTTCAGCTGAATTCTCAGAACTCTTATCTATCATTGTTTTAAACTATGATAGAGCTATCATTGTTGGTCATATTGATATCCACATTAATTACCCAACCAATGATTTTGCAACAGAATTTTTTAACATTACAGTCTTTTAATATATATATATATATATATAATATAGTCCAACATGTTACTGCTCCAACTCATAACCTCGGCCATACATTAGATCTAGTCGTTACCCTCAGTCTGAGCATCACTTACTTGATCTAAGAGGATGAATTTGTCTCTGACCATTTCTGTGTTCAGTTTGACTCCCTGTTGGTCCTGTCCTATTTACGCTCTACATGCTCCCATAAGGAAATGTCATCAGCCGTTTGTATGTGACATCATATCAACCAACCTGTCCCTGTTGGTTGTCCCTTGGTCAAAGCTCGCCATTCAAGGGCATTCTCCGTCAGGGCTCTGAGGCTCTGGTACTCCCCGTCTGATGAGATTAGGCAGGGATCATTTCTGTCTTTCATCGGTTCTGCTTTACATGAAAGCTGAGTGTTCAGTATATCAGCATACAATTAAGAATTAAGGTTTAGTTTCAGGTTTGATCTATACATCCGCCACAAAACAAGACTTTTCTAGACTAAATAAAAGGAAACACTTCACATTGGGATTTTTCACATCAATGACACATTCATTATGTGATATCTCTGTTATGAGACAAACAAAAGAAATGATTGATGAGATTGTGATATGGGAATTGTTTAATGGAATTGAGTGAAGGGTCTTCTTTCCCACAGTCACTTTTATCTCATTAGAATCTGACATACAAATAACAACCAACCAATAATCAAACTTTAAAAAACTAAACAAAATGGGAGAAACCGTCATTTTTTACCCATGATTGAATTATTTATTGAGCAGTATTGATTAAAATGTATCATAGTTGAGCTCACAATATATAATTATTTTATGCACCACCATTGTCACCGTTTAAGACAAATCCGTTCAGTTGAGGGCTAAAAAAAGACCAAAATTAACACGTCCATGCAAGCGGGTTAGATACACCTACACAACATACAGTGTGTATGCATCAACCATATAATGAAGCATATGAGGTTAGATAAATGATAAAGGAAAGGACACTGAAAACATAGATACAGGTACGATTTAAGGACAGTATCAGGACAACAGCTGTAATGACACAGTGCAGTTGTTCGTATGACATGTTAATAATTAAAAATAATTCATGTTTTTTATTAAACATACATGGATTAGAGGAGATTTGATTGGTGATGGGGAGATTATGGAAATAAATCTGTAAATGTCCATAGATTTGTCTATAATGTTAATGATAAAGTATAAATTGTGTTTTTAAATTATGTGTAGATTAGTGAGGCTGAAAACAAACAACTGAATGAGCATAAATAATTGTAATTATACGAATTTGTAATAGTGACTACTTCAGTTGTTAAGGATACATATTAAAATATAACTTGCAAGCCTTCAAGGTTATTTGCATGCGCTGTCTTTTTTCTTGAATTCCTTTCCCTCTGGACACTTTAGGAGCGCTGGTACTGAACAGTCATAATAAGTAGTTTTGTCTGAGGGATTGGGGAACAGTCCCTCCTTCTTTCCATTACAGGCACCTTGAAGACAATTTATAGTTGTAGGAGTTGTGGTAGTGGGAGTTGTGGTTGTAGTAGCTGGAGTTGTGGTTGTAGTAGCTGGAGTTGTGGTAGTGATACTTGGAGTGGTTGTGGTGGTAGTGGGAAAAGGATAGTCACATCTCTTGAGGTTATTGTTGAAGACCAATCCAGCTGGACAGTTTTGGAGGTGTGCTCCATCATGGCCACAGTTGTAAAAAGAACCCGGGTCTGAGGGATTGGGAAACAGCCCCGCTGTCGCTCCATTACAGGGACCTTTACCACTATTTATAGCGGTGGGAGAAGGATAGTCACATCTCTTGAGGTTATTGTTGAAGACCAATCCAGCTGGACAGTTTTGGAGGTGTGCTCCATCATGGCCACAGTTGTAAAAAGAACCCGGGTCTGAGGGATTGGGAAACAGCCCCGCTGTCGCTCCATTACAGGGACCTTTACCACTATTTATAGCGGTGGGAGAAGGATAGTCACATCTCTTGAGGTTATTGTTGAAGACCAATCCAGCTGGACAGTTTTGGAGGTGTGCTCCATCATGGCCACAGTTGTAAAAAGAACCCGGGTCTGAGGGATTGGGAAACAGCCCCGCTGTCGCTCCATTACAGGGACCTTTACCACTATTTATAGCGGTGGGAGAAGGATAGTCACATCTCTTGAGGTTATTGTTGAAGACCAATCCAGCTGGACAGTTTTGGAGGTGTGCTCCATCATGGCCACAGTTGTAAAAAGAACCCGGGTCTGAGGGATTGGGAAACAGCCCCGCTGTCGCTCCATTACAGGGACCTTTACCACTATTTATAGCGGTGGGAGAAGGATAGTCACATCTCTTGAGGTTATTGTTGAAGACCAATCCAGCTGGACAGTTTTGGAGGTGTGCTCCATCATGGCCACAGTTGTAAAAAGAACCCGGGTCTGAGGGATTGGGAAACAGCCCCGCTGTCGCTCCATTACAGGGACCTTTACCACTATTTATAGCGGTGGGAGAAGGATAGTCACATCTCTTGAGGTTATTGTTGAAGACCAATCCAGCTGGACAGTTTTGGAGGTGTGCTCCATCATGGCCACAGTTGTAAAAAGAACCCGGGTCTGAGGGATTGGGAAACAGCCCCGCTGTCGCTCCATTACAGGGACCTTTACCACTATTTATAGCGGTGGGAGAAGGATAGTCACATCTCTTGAGGTTATTGTTGAAGACCAATCCAGCTGGACAGTTTTGGAGGTGTGCTCCATCATGGCCACAGTTGTAAAAAGAACCCGGGTCTGAGGGATTGGGAAACAGCCCCGCTGTCGCTCCATTACAGGGACCTTTACCACTATTTATAGCGGTGGGAGAAGGATAGTCACATCTCTTGAGGTTATTGTTGAAGACCAATCCAGCTGGACAGTTTTGGAGGTGTGCTCCATCATGGCCACAGTTGTAAAAAGAACCCGGGTCTGAGGGATTGGGAAACAGCCCCGCTGTCGCTCCATTACAGGGACCTTTACCACTATTTATAGCGGTGGGAGAAGGATAGTCACATCTCTTGAGGTTATTGTTGAAGACCAATCCAGCTGGACAGTTTTGGAGGTGTGCTCCATCATGGCCACAGTTGTAAAAAGAACCCGGGTCTGAGGGATTGGGAAACAGCCCCGCTGTCGCTCCATTACAGGGACCTTTACCACTATTTATAGCGGTGGGAGAAGGATAGTCACATCTCTTGAGGTTATTGTTAAAGACCAATCCAGCTGGACAGATTTGGAGGTGTGCTCCATCATGGCCACAGTTGTAAAAAGAACCCGGGTCTGAGGGATTGGGAAACAGCCCCGCTGTCGCTCCATTACAGGGACCTTTACCACTATTTATAGCGGTGGGAGAAGGATAGTCACATCTCTTGAGGTTATTGTTGAAGACCAATCCAGCTGGACAGTTTTGGAGGTGTGCTCCATCATGGCCACAGTTGTAAAAAGAACCCGGGTCTGAGGGATTGGGAAACAGCCCCGCTGTCGCTCCATTACAGGGACCTTTACCACTATTTATAGCGGTGGGAGAAGGATAGTCACATCTCTTGAGGTTATTGTTGAAGACCAATCCAGCTGGACAGTTTTGGAGGTGTGCTCCATCATGGCCACAGTTGTAAAAAGAACCCGGGTCTGAGGGATTGGGAAACAGCCCCGCTGTCGCTCCATTACAGGGACCTTTACCACTATTTATAGCGGTGGGAGAAGGATAGTCACATCTCTTGAGGTTATTGTTGAAGACCAATCCAGCTGGACAGTTTTGGAGGTGTGCTCCATCATGGCCACAGTTGTAAAAAGAACCCGGGTCTGAGGGATTGGGAAACAGCCCCGCTGTCGCTCCATTACAGGGACCTTTACCACTATTTATAGCGGTGGGAGAAGGATAGTCACATCTCTTGAGGTTATTGTTGAAGACCAATCCAGCTGGACAGTTTTGGAGGTGTGCTCCATCATGGCCACAGTTGTAAAAAGAACCCGGGTCTGAGGGATTGGGAAACAGCCCCGCTGTCGCTCCATTACAGGGACCTTTACCACTATTTATAGCGGTGGGAGAAGGATAGTCACATCTCTTGAGGTTATTGTTGAAGACCAATCCAGCTGGACAGTTTTGGAGGTGTGCTCCATCATGGCCACAGTTGTAAAAAGAACCTGGGTCTGAGGGATTGGGAAACAGCCCCGCTGTCGCTCCATTACAGGGACCTTTACCACTATTTATAGCGGTGGGAGAAGGATAGTCACATCTCTTGAGGTTATTGTTGAAGACCAATCCAGCTGGACAGTTTTGGAGGTGTGCTCCATCATGGCCACAGTTGTAAAAAGAACCTGGGTCTGAGGGATTGGGAAACAGCCCTGCTGTCGCTCCATTACAGGGACCTTTACCACTATTTATAGTGGTAGAAGTTGTGGTAGTAGGAGTAGTTGTAGTGGTAGTTGGAGTAGTTCTGGTGGTAGTGGTTGGTGGAGTTGTGGTTATAGTAGTTGGAGTAGATGTAGTGGTTGTGGGAGTTGTGGTTGTAGAAGTTGTAGTTGGGGTTGTAGTAGTTGTAGTTGTTTCGCAGGTGCTGTTTTTTTTCATGAATTCCATTCCATCTGGACACTTTAGGAGCACTTGTCCTGCACAGTCGTAATAAGTAGTTTTGTCTGAGGGATTTGGGAACAGCCCGGTTGTCTGTCCATTACAGGGAGTTGTTGTGGTGGTAGTTGTAGAAGGATACTCACAGCGTTGACAGCTTTTCTTGAATTCCAATCCATCTGGACACCTTTGGAGTTGCGCTCCATAAGGGCCACAGTTGTAAAAAGAACCTTTGTCTGAGGGATTGGGGACCAGCCCGGCTGTCACTCCCATACAGGGACCTTTTGCACAAAACAGAAACAGCAAACAAATTTACTACGAATAAACATAAATTCAATAAAATCTGATAATACTTGTTAATTAAATCAAAAGTCATTACGTCACTACATACACTTTTTGGAATTTCTTACATTGAACCAGGAGAGAATTCAGGTGGCTGATGAAGGGACTTTTGCTCTGATTACAGAACTTTCCACTGAAGTCATCCAGGTCCAGAGACCAAACAAAGGCTCCTCCAAATTTCTTTGCTTTTAAGTAACTGACCTTTGAGGATGAAGAGGAAAATACTTCTGCACGTTAACAAAACACAGAATACGTCCAAACAGAGTTCTGAATCATTTTCATCGTTATAACTAATTTAACAGATGTTTACCTTTGTACTAATGCTGCGTGTGTCATCAAATCCGACCCACTGGTTTACTGTGATGGCATATGGAACTTTCTGATCAGCAATCCAGTGAACTGTAGCCCCTTTAGTATAAAGGCAAGTCTGAAAAGAAGCATCACATTTAACATATAGATGCAAAGAAATAGAGTTCAGACCTTTATGGTGCGTTCAGACCAATCATGACACAAAATTGAACCCCACGTTATTGGCCTGCTTTTGGAATCACTGGGCAACGGACATAACTAACTGAGTAAGGCAGCTAATGCTCGTACTCTAATCTTGGTTGACAAAAAAGTGCAACCCATAGCTGGAATTAAATGAGAAATATTCCCAGAACTTCATTCTTTGTGTTTTTACAGTAACGGGTTGTATCCAAAATTATGTGTCCACAGACAGTGAAAATTGTGTTGTGCTCAATTTCTGAATCTTGGTTCATCACAAGGATTATTTGAAACACTTTTAACTTCTGTAACTGTAAACCCACTGTATGTAAAGGTTGGTTCATGCTTGGCCTGATCCCACGTATATTATACAATAAACATTAATAATATAAATTACTTACATCCACAGCTCATAGTAATGTGATAATACCTCATAATAGGCCCAGAATCCTTCTTCACCAGTGTAGCAGCCTTCTTTACCAGCTCCGCTCGCTGGAGCTCCAACATCACTGGATGCAGAGGAGAGGGAGAAAGCTCGCCCATATGCAGCTAGTCCCAAATTAAGCAATCGTGCAGGTGCTCCCTTGTCCACCCAATACTGCATGGAAGAGTCCTAAAGTGTGTGTGTGTAGGTGTGTATGTGTGTGTATGGGGGGGAGACAATAAAGTTGAGACTGCATATGTTCATAGATATGGGTTCAGACAATCTATGTATGAATCGTGGTATTTACAGTATTATAGTAGATTTTGTCTCCAGAATCGTGGGATCCCCCGTATAAGGGACTGTGATGTCCTGTGACTTCTTCGCAGGAGCCATGAAAGTCAAACGTCAGCACATTGAGGAAGTCCAGGTACCTGTTAGAATGCAGAGGAAGTCATGTTGACCAAAGTGCTTTGACATGTAATCATGGGTTTAATGTAAATATTTATGAAATAAAAGGTTAGTTTACTCTGTAATCTTTTTGACTTCATAACTGGCATCAATGACCTCTCTCTCAGCAGAGACACTTGCTGTGAGGATTATTCGATCACGGTTATGTATGTTCCCTTCAGTCTCAAAGGCAGCATTGAGCTCCTACTCACAACAACAAAAAAACATAGTTCAGTCAAGTCTATCATCCTATAAAAACAGATCCTATGGCATATTTCTTTGAGTTCCAGATGAAAGGGTCTGACCTTGCACAACAGTGTAAATGTCAGCTTGTTGTCTGGGTTGCCTCCTGCTCCCACAGGGTACATCCAGTCCAGGTTTAACCCATCAAACTGAAATAGTCTCAGTAGTGCGACAGCAGACTGGATGAATGTAGTTCTCTTTTGTGGGGTTGACACCATCATAGTGAATCTGAAAATATTTAACACAGGGCTCTTTATATACACTTAATTATAATATGGAGTTATTAACATCTTCAGTGGGCTACCATAAAATAATAAAAAAGCAGGATACAAGTAAAAAGCATATACAAATATAAAATCTTATTGCATGATCATTGTTCCCAGTTTGCATTCGCTGCAGTGGTTTGGCACAAACCATATGCGCTGCTTCATCTAAACCATGTATTATGCTGGATGTGCAGTACATGAATGGACATAGCATTACAAATACCAACATACTAGTGCTGCTCACATTTGTGTATCTATAAAAGTATAACTTACTTTTCTTCTTTAAAGGTTGGGCCACCAACAGCCAACAGGGTTTTGAGTGAAGGATTTCTGTAGGAGCATAACATTTAATTAGTTATTGGAAAATATATTTTTTTTTACATGATTTTAAAGCTAAAGTTCTAACCTGGTTTTGAGCCCATTAAACAACTGATAGCGGAATATGTCTGCTCTTCTTGTGGGGACCAGCTCATTGAAATCATTGATGTCAGAGAAGGCGTAGATCAGATGGGTACATTTGTTCGGATCGATATCCTCAATCGTGAACTTCCCGGCGTCTGCTCTATCTTCGGCCAAGCTGTTAAAGTAACACACCAGCCTTTCGGAAGAGCCTGAGACATGAATAAAGAAAAGTTTGAATTAGAATGAATTGGGTTTCAAAGACAGCAATTATATCAAACTCTCATCTTATTTATTTGATAGAAGAACTGTTATGCTTAATAAGTGCCACTTACCCAAGCTGGCGATGACCAGGCAGAGACCTTCAAAGATAGAGAGTGGATCATTATGAGGTTAACTCTTAAAGTTAACTGGTCAGTTGATCACTTTTTGAAATTTCCTCGAAAAGTATTTTACTTGGTTAGTGAGCCTTACCTGCTGTCAGAATGATGTTGCACATGTTGTCACTGTATGGAAAGTAAAGAAAGAAAGTATCAAATATATTTTTATAAACAATATTATGTAATAAAAACATCATATTAATAAAAATCTTCACTCACACTACATTTCATTTGAGCATTTTTAAGTTATTCTACTGAGTTTCTTAATACATGTTTTTAAAATTATTTTTAAAGAATTTTAAAATACACAACCAGGTTTGATCTGAGCTAAACAGAATGAAAATCAATCAAAAAAGATCAATAAAATATAATAAAACTCAATGATAATCATCATACTCATAATCACACAATCTCAGAGCCTGAGTTGGTTAGAGAGCCGGTATAGTACAGCAGTGGTTAAATCTGATGTAATTTGTTACAATGAAATCAAAGCAAAGGGATACTTACGAAGGTAATGGTGAAAGAAGCCTCTACTGTCTCCACCGCGACTGATGGAGGACTGATGAGTTTCTGGCTGTTAGATGGGTATATAGCGCCTAGGGAGTGGTAGTTACATTGGGTGTGGATAGTGCATTGTTGAAATGTCCAAATAATTATACCCTGATGGAGATGTGGACCAAAGATAGTTTAATTACCTGATGTCAGGTGACGGGGGAACATTTAGTACATTTAAAAACGTCTACAAAAAAATTCAACAGCAGAAAGAGGCAAGGATACGTGGAGATGAACAACAGCAGCATCATCATCATTATAAAAGGCATGTCTAATTACTCAGGGTAAAACTAAACCAGCAAGAACACACCCACACTAAAAGTTAGCTTTGATTACAAAAGAAACATAATTAACCAATAAGAAGTATCATCACACAAGGCATGTCCAGAAACAATTACATAAACAAACAATGGCACGCACACCCAACTGGGTTAGAAACACCTACCTATTATCTTTGTGTACTTCCTCAATGTTAAGAAATTGTGCGGAACTGAGGATTAACAAACATTAATATATGTTTACAAACATAATATATACAGCATTGGTTTTGTGTATAGAGTGAACTAAAACACACAAGTTTATTTATATAGGACATATCAAACTCCGGTGAAGTGCTTTGCATAATATGACACGCTGTAACAAATAGATGTGAAAGTTGACAGAGAATAGTTAAAAAGACCAGTGGTGAAGTGAAAAGTTGCTTGAGACACAAGTTATATCACAACGATCTATGGATACAGATTATCTTGTCATGATGTTAGGCCTCCTGTCACCAACCTGTCTCTGAAATTCTATGAATCTGGCCCTGTTCGATACACTTCAATTCAAATCAACCTTTTGTCGCCGAAGGGCAATTCTAAGACAAATGGAGCAAGACAAGATGAGTAAAAACAAGAAGTAAGAGTAGTGAATATGACTGAAAGGACGGTCAAAAGTATAAATACTGACTGATGTGATAATAGTGGATTGAGGTACTATGTAGACCTAAGGTGAATGAAGAATATATGTACAGGACCAGGTACCAGCAGATGAATCAGGGACCAATCTGTTTAAAGCAGGGGTTTTCAACGGGTTTTGTCCCAGGGACCACCATTCTGACTAGAAAGTAATCTGCGGCCCACTGCTGTGCCTACACGCGCATGCCTATGTGTGTGTGTGTGTGTGTGCATGCATTTGGATAGAAGGAAGTTTTAACATTTGGTATTCCACGTTGGTTTTATTTAAAAACCTCAAATAAATCTAGAAATAGACGTAAAAAACGGTTGATATTCAGTGCTTAAGAATTGTAAACAGGCCCACGGCTGCGCGTGCTAGAATGGTACTCCGCAGGGCTTTGGAGCGTTCAGCGTCAGGTATAAACCCGGCTTTAGAGCCTGCATGTACTCATTTTAAGTAATTATTATTTTAGTTTTTACAAACACGATCGCTGTAGTAAAGCGCCAGCTCTCACAGATCAGAGGCCAGGATCGTGAGTTTCAGAACAGTTTGCACCGCTACCTGTCCTGGCTACGGCCACTAGTACCACTTCTGGCTAGCTATACTGCGTCTCACCCACCAGCTACCAGGTATTTGCACAAATAAATATTCTAGTTTTGAGGCTACTATGTTCAAAATTAGTAGACCAAGGACAGCTCCAGTCCTTGGTCTAGTAATTTATGCACTGCCAAACCAAATGTTAATTTTACTCCTGAATTCTCTGAATTCTCATTTATCTATGATTTTTCTCTGAGTATTTCTGTGTTCAGTTTGACTCCTTGTTGGTCACATCCTATTTTCGAACTACATGCTTATGGGATAAGGAAAATTCATCAGCCGTTTTAATAGACATCATATCAGTCCTACGTCGATGACACCAAAATATATTTGGACTGTCCTAGCAGGGCTCAGAGGCTCTGGAACTTCCTCATGGACAAAAGAGGGTAGATGAACAACGACAAGAACGTCAAGAGGAACCAGAACAAGAGCAGTAAGACAGCAAGAACAGAAACCACACAAGAAGCAAGACAGCGAGAAGAATGACAAGAACAAGAACAAACCAGTAAGAACAACAAGAACAGCAACACAAGAAGCAAGGAGAGCAACAACACGAGAAGCAAGAACAAACCTGTGAGAAACAACAAACGATCCGACAAGGACAAAGAGAAGAACAGAGGCTTATATACACAGAGGGGAAAGGCAGGGGCAATTAAACACAGGTGAAAGAAATCAGGACTGGGGAAGACAATCACTGACAGGAAGTAAATACAGGAACAACAGACAAGGAACAGAGACTACAAAATAAAACAGGACATTTCAAAATTACAAATCTGTTGATACTGAATGCTGAAAACATTTGGCAGCAGTATTTTTTAGTCGTCATGTTGAACAGGTTGTTGTGTCAGGGGGACATCCGGTGGCTTTCGGATGAGCTGCAGATCTTTCCGACCGCTTCAGCGCCTTGTGTGTTGACTCTCGGACACGTCCATCAGATCTGTCTGCAGCACTTGATCTCCCATCTCGGATCATTCTTTGAAAACAGCACCTGTCAGCCCTGAGCCCCTCCTCAGCTTTTTGAAAAATGCTTTACTTGCTGCCCCATTACCACAAAGAAATATTCTAGTTTGAGGCTACAATGTTACACATTACTGACACAACCAATGGTTTTGCAACTGAATTTTGTAACATGACAGAGTGATTTAAAAAAGTCCAATATGTGACTGGTCCAACTCATAACCACGGCCACACATTAGATCTAGTCTTTACCCTCTGTTTGAGCATCAATTCCTTGATCTTAGATGAAGTATTTGTCTTTGACCATTTCTGTGTTCAGTTTGACTCCCTGTACCACGATGACCACAAAAGCATCTCAACTACTAAAAGATCACACATTTCAATTGAACATAGTGCCTCAATATTTTGATCAAATGACTATTGCAATACGTCGGTATATCTGCAATTGCCGTTAGATGTTCAGGTCATATCTCTCAGATAGACAAATCTTTGTTTCCATTGGAAGTAACATCCTTGGCCCCACTGATGTGTGGAGTGCCACAAGGTTCCATTCTTGGTCTGATCCTATTTTCTCTCTACATGCTCCCATAAGGAAACGTCGTCAGCCGTTTTAATGTGACATATCATTCCTATGTCGATGACAGCCGTGTGAGTGTCCTAAAAGAGTGCCTTTCCGCCATTAAAGAATGGATGTCCCATAACTTTCTTCAGTTAAATTTAAAAAAATCAGAAATTATAATCTTTGTTACAAACCAGCTAGCAGGCAGACCCATATCATTTCTTGGTCCCCTGGCAGCCAATATTTCTTTAATTTAAATTCATCTGAACTTCAAAACACGTGTTAATCAAATCATTAAATTCTGCTACTTCTAAATCTTCAAATCGGTTCTATCTCTCCCTGACTGAGAAAAGCTAAAACATGCCTTTGTTTTTTTCCTGCCTGGATTAATAAACAAAATCCTGTATACATGCCTGAGCCAAACCTTAGGAACTCGTTTGGAGCATGTTCAAAATGCTGAAGCTCGTATTATGACAAAAACAAACCTTAGGTTCCCTATCAAGCCAATCTTTATGTCCCTTAACTGGTTACCAGTTAAATTCAGTAATGATTTTAAGATTCTTTTAATAACGTTTAAAGCTTAACATGGGCTGGCCCCTACATACATTTTGCGGCTCTTGACTCCCCAGATTCCAGGTCGTGACCTGAGATCAGCCAACTTGTCCCTGTTGGCTGTCCCTTGGTCAAAGCTCGCTACTCAAGGGTGTTCTCAGTCAGGTACTCCCTGCCTGATGAGATTAGGCAGGGATCATTTCTGGCTGTCATCAGTTCTGCTTTACATGAAAGCTGAGTGTTCAGTATATCAGCATAGAATGAAGAATTAAGGTTTAGGTTCAGGTTAGTTCTATACATCCGCCACAAAATAAGACTTTACTTGAATAATTAAAAGGAACACACTTCACATTGTGATTTTACACGTCATGACACAATCATTATGGATATATCTGTTATAAGACAAGCAAAAGAAAAGATTAGAGAAAATTTCATGGATTTGAGTGAAGGGTCTTCTTTCCCAGTGTCCCTTTTATCTCATAAGAATCTGACAAATAACAACCAACCAATAATCAAATTTTTAACAAAACTGAACAAAATGTGACAAACTGTCATTTGACCCATGATTGAATTATTTATTTAGAAGTATTGATTCAATCAGTCAGTTGAGTGTTAAACCAACAAGAACATATCCATGCAATAGGGATAGATACACCTACACAACATACAGTAGTATGCATTAACCATATAATGAAGCAAATTAAGTTAGATAAACGACAAAGGAAAGGAGACCAAAAACATACATACAGGTACGATTTAAGGATGGTATCAGGACAACAGTTGTAATTACAAAGTACAGTTGTTTGTACGACATGTTAATAATTAAAAATAAATAATGTTGTATATTAAAGATACATGGATTAGAGGGCATTTGATTGGTGATGTGGAAATTATGGAAATAAATAAGTTAATGTTTGCAGTTTCATCTATAATGTTAATGACAAAGTATAACTTTACTCAATTAACTCCCCTGAATGATCATGAGAAATTGTACTTATACAAATTTGTAATAGTGACTAATTCAGTTGATAAGGATAAATATTAAAATATAACTTGCAACTCTTATTAAGGGTTCAGGCCTTTACCACTATTTAGCGGTGGGAGAAGGAAAGTCACATGTCTTGAGGTTATTGTTGAAGACCAATCCAGCTGGACAGTTTTGGAGGTGCGCTCCATCATGGCCACAGTTGTAAAAAGAACCCGGGTCTTTGGGATTGGGAAAGAGCCCCGATGTCGCTCCATTACAGGCACCTTTACCTCTATTTATATCAGTAGGAGTTGTGGTTGTAGTTGTAGTTGTGGTAGTGGTAGTTGGAGAAGTTGTGGTGGTAGTGGTTCTGGGAGTTGTGGTAATAGAAGTTGTTATTGTTGTAGTGGGAGTTGTGGTTGTAGTAGTTGGAGCCGTGGTAGTTGTAGTTGGAGTAATTGTGGTGGTAGTGGTTGTAGGAGTTGTTGTTGTGGTAGTTGGAGTAGTTGTGGTGGTAGTGGTTGTGGGAGTTGTGGTAGTGGGAGTTGTGGTTGTAGTAGTTGGAGCTGTGGTAGTTGTAGTTGGAGTAATTGTGGTGGTAGTGGTTGTAGGAGTTGCTGTTGTGGTAGCGGTAGTTGGAGTAGTTGTGGTGGTAGTGGTTGTGGGAGTTGTGGTAGTAGGAGTTGTTGCTGTGGTAGTGGGAGTTGTGGTTGTAGTAGTTGGAGCTGTGGTAGTTGTAGTTGGAGTAATTGTGGTGGTGGTGGTTGTAGGAGTTGCTGTTGTGGTAGCGGTAGTTGGAGTAGTTGTGGTGGTAGTTGGAGAAGCTGTGGTGGTTGTGGATGTGGGAGTTGTTGTAATAGGAGTTGTTGTTGTGGTAGTGGGAGTTGTGGTTGTAGTAGATGGAGCTGTGGTAGTTGGACTTGGAGTAGTTGTGGTGGTAGTGGTTGTGGAAGTTGTGGTAGTAGGAGTTGTTGTTGTGGTAGTGGGAGCTGTGGTAGTAGTAGTTGTGGTGGTTATGGGAGTTGTTATGGCATTGGTAGTGGGAGTAGTTGTGGGAGTTGTGGTTGTAGTAGTTGGAGCTGTGGTAGTTGGAGTAGATGTGGTGGTAGTGGGAATTGTGGTAGTAGGAGTTGTTGTTGTGGTAGTGGTAGTTGGAGTTGTTGTAGTTCGAGTGGTTGTGGTGGTAGTGGGAGTTGTGGTTGTAGTAGTTGGAGTTGGAGTAGTTGTGGTTGTAGTGGTCATTGGAGTTGTGACGGCGAGAGCTGTGGATGTAATAGTTGAGGTTGTAGTAGCAGGAGTTGTTTTTGTGGTAATGGGAGTTATGGTTGTAGTAGTTGGAGCTGCAGTCGTTGGAGTTGTGGTGGTAGTGGTTGTAGTGGGAGTTGTGGTTGTAGGAGTTGTTGCTGTGGTTGTAGTAGTTGGAGTTATGGTTATGGTAGTAGTTGTTATTGTAGGTGGAGCTGTTGTAGCAGGAGCGGTTGTCACTGTAGGTGAAGTTGTGGTAGAAAGAGTTGTTGTTGTGGTAGTGGGAGTTGTGGTTTTTTTAGTAGTTGGAGTTGTGGTAGTAGTGGTCGTGTGAGTTGTGATGGCTGGAGCTGTGGTTGTAGTGGTTGGCGTTGTTGTGGTCGTAGCTGGAGTAGTTGTTGGAGTTGTGGTCGTGGTCAAGTGAGTAGTTGTGGTGGTAGTGGGAGTTGCGGCCGTGGTAGTCGGAGTAGTTGTTGTCATTGTAGTTGAGGTTGTGGTAGCAGGAGTTGTTGTTATTGTAGATGTGGCTGTGGAAGCAGCAGTTGTGGTCATTGTAGGTGGAGCTGTTGTAGCAGGAGTTGTTGTCATTGTAGGTGGAGCTGTGGTAGCAGGAGTTGTTGTCATTGTAGGTGGAGCAGTGGTAACAGGAGTTGTTGTCGTTGTAGGTGGAGCTATGGTAACAGGAGTTGTTGTCGTTGTAGGTGGAGCAGTGGTAACAGGAGTTGTTGTCATTGAAGGTGGAGCTGTGGTAACAGGAGTTTTTGTCGATGTAATTGGAGCTGTGTCAACAGGAGTTGTTGTCATTGTAGGTGGAGCTGTGGTAACAGGAGTAGTTGTTGTCATTGTAGATGGAGCTTTGGTAACAGGAGTTTTTGTCGATGTAGTTGGAGCTGTGTTAACAGGAGTTGTTGTCATTGTAGTTGAGGTTGTGGTAGCAGGAGTTGTTGTTATTGTAGATGTGGCTGTGGAAGCAGCAGTTGTGGTCATTGTAGGTGGAGCTGTTGTAGCAGGAGTTGTTGTCATTGTAGGTGGAGCTGTGGTAACAGGATTTGTTGTCATTGTAGGTGGAGCAGTGGTAACAGGAGTTGTTGTCGTTGTAGGTGGAGCTATGGTAACAGGAGTTGTTGTCGTTGTAGGTGGAGCAGTGGTAACAGGAGTTGTTGTCATTGAAGGTGGAGCTGTGGTAACAGGAGTTTTTGTCGATGTAATTGGAGCTGTGTCAACAGGAGTTGTTGTCATTGTAGGTGGAGCTGTGGTAACAGGAGTAGTTGTTGTCATTGTAGATGGAGCTTTGGTAACAGGAGTTTTTGTCGATGTAGTTGGAGCTGTGTTAACAGGAGTTGTTGTCATTGTAGGTGGAGCTGTGGTAACAGGAGTTGTTGTCATTGTAGGTGGAGCAGTGGTAACAGGAGTTGTTGTCGTTGTAGGTGGAGCTGTGGTAACAGGAGTTGTTGTCATTGTAGGTGGAGCTGTGGTAACAGGATTTGTTGTCATTGTAGATGGAGCTGTGGTAACAGGAGTTTTTGTCATTGTAGATGGAGCTGTGGTAAAAGGAGTTGTTCTCATTGTAGGTGGAGCTGTGGTAGCAGGACTTGTTGTCAATGTAGTTGAGGTTGTGTTAGCAGGTTTTGCTGTCATTGTAGTTGAGGCTGTGGTAGTTGAGGGTGAGGAACCTAAAAATCAGGAACATTGGGTTAATGGCTCTAAAAATGTCTTGATCATCATTTCATACATTTGTATTACTGAGCGTAATTACTTAGATTTCAAAACAGAAATACCAAACAAGCATACTTCGAGAAAACATTAAGTTAATAAAAGCTGATAAAACTTGTTAATTACATATAAAACATAAATCACTACCTCACTACACAAACTTTTATAATTTCTTACTTTGAACCAGGAGAGAATTCAGGTGGCTGATGAAGGGACTTTTGCTCTGGTTACAGAACTTTCCACTGAAGTCATCCAGGTCCAGAGACCAAACAAAGGCTCCTCCAAAGTTGTTTGCTTTTAGGTAACTGACCTGAGAGGATGAAGAGGAAAATACTTCTGCATGTTAACAAAACTCAGAATACGTCCAAACAGAGTTCTTAGTCGTTTGCATCGTTACAACTTAATTAAACTGATGGTTACCTTTGTACTAATGCTTTGTTTGTCATCGAATCCAACCCACTGGTTTTCTGTGATGGCATATGGAACTTTCTGTTCAGGAATCCTTTGGACCAGCTCCCCTTCAGTATAAAGGCAAGTCTGAAAAGAAGCATCACATTTCACATATATGCAAAGAAATAGAGTTCAGACCTTTATGGAGCGTTCAGACCAAACAAGACGCAAAATTTAAACTCACGTTATTGGCCTGCTTTTGGAATCACTGGGCAACGGACAGAACTAACTGAGTAAGGCAGCTAATGCTAGTACTCTAATTTTGGTTTCATAGTAAAGTGCAACCCATAGCTGGAATTAAATGAGATGAATATTTCCAGAACTTCGCTATTTGTGTTCTACAGTAACGTTTTGTATCCTACGTTATGTGTCAACAGACAACGGAAATTGTTCTGTCCTCAATTTCTGATTCTTTGTTCATTACAAGTATTATTTGAAACACTTTCAACTTGTTTAGCTGTAACCCCACTGTGTTGGATCATGCTTGGCCTGATCCATCCTCTATTGTTCAATAAACACTAATAATATAAATTACTTGCATTCACAGCTCATAGTAATACAATAATACCTCATAATAGGCCCAGAATCCATCTTCACCAGTGTAGCAGCCTTCTTCACCAGTGCCGTTGGCCGGAGCTCCAACATCACTGGATGCAGAGGAGAGGGAAAAAGCTCGCCCATATGCAGCTAGTCCCAAATTAAGCAATTGTGCAGGTGCTCCCTTGTCCACCCAATACTGCATGGCAGAGTCCTAACGTGTGGGGGGGAACAATAAAGATGAGTGGGAATTTTTTCATAGAGGTTGGGGTTCACACAATCTATGTATGAATCGTGGTATTTACAGTATTATAGTAGATTTTGTCTCCAGTGTCGTGGGATCCCCTGAATAAGGGACTGTGATGTCCTGTGACATTTTCCCAGGGGCCGTGAAAGTCATACGTCAGCACATTGAGGAAGTCCAGGTCCCTGTTAGAATGCAGAGGAAGTCATGTTGACCAAAGTGCTTGAAATGTAATCATGGGGGTCAGGTAAATATTTATGAAATAAAAGATTAGTTTACTTGGTAATGTTTTTGACTTCATAACTGGCATCAATGACCTCTCTCTCCGCAGAGACACTTGCTGTGAGGATTAATCGGTCACGGTTATGTTTCTTCCCTTCAGTCTCAAATGCAGCATTGAGCTCCTACTCAACAACAACAAAAAAACATAGTTCAGTCAAGTCTATCATCCTATAAAAACAGATCCTATGGCATATTTCTTTGAGCTCCAGACGAAAGGGTCTGACCTTGCACAACAGTGTAAATTTCTGCTTGTTGTCTGGGTTGCCTCCTGCTCCCACAGGGTACATCCAGTCCAGGTTTAACCCATCAAACTGAAATATTCTCAGTAGTGCGACAGCAGACTGGATGAATGTAGTTCTCTTTTGTGGGGTTGACACCATCATAGTGAATCTGAAAATATTTAACACAGGGCTCTAAATATCCATTTAATTATAATATGGAGTTATTTACATCTTTAGTAAGCTACAATAAAATATTAAAAAACAGGACAGACAAGTAGTAGTCATATAAAAATATATAAGCTTATTAATGATCATTGCTCCCAGTTTGCATTCGCTGCAATTCGTTGGCACGAACCATATGTGCTGTTTCATCTAAACTTTTGACAAAGCAGCACATATGGTTTGTGGTTTAGATTCTAAACCATGTATTATGCACAATGTGAAGTTCACAAAAAACAACATGAATGAACATAGCAATACAAATATCAATATACTTTAGTGCTGCGTATACTTGTTTCTGGACTCATAAAAATGCCCAAATGTGAAATTTTTTGTACGTATGTTTGTACTTATGTATCTATAGAAGTACAACTTACTTTTCTTTGTTAAAGGTTGGGCCACCAACAGCCAACAGGGTTTTGAGTGAAGGATTTCTGTTGGAACATAACATTTAAGAAATTATTGGTAAAATAAGAAGTTTTACATGATTTTAAAAATATGAACAAGCTAAAATTCTAACCTGGTTTTAAGCCCATTAAACACCTGATAGCGAAATATGTCTGCTATTTTGGTTGGGACCAGCTCATTGAAATCATTGATGTCAGAGAAGGCGTAGATCAGATGGGTACATTTGTTCGGATCGATATCTTCAATCCTGAACTTCCCGGCGTCTGCTCTATCTTCGGCCAAGCTGTTAAAGTAACACACCAGCCTTTCGGAAGAGCCTGAGACATGAATAAAGAAAAGTTTGAATAAGAATGAATTGGTTTTTAAAGACAGCAGTTTTATCAAACTGTAATCTTATTTATTTGCTGAAAGAACTGTTATGATTAATAAGTGCCACTTACCCAAGCTGGCGATGACCAGGCAGAGACCTTCAAAGATAAAGAGTGGATCATTATGAGGTTAACTTTCACAGTTAACTGGTCAGTTCATCTAAATCCATGTGTTATTCGAAACATTGTGGCCACATTTTGAAATTTTCCTCCAAAAATCTGGTGATTTCAAATGTTTCACCTTTTCTTTTTTTCACTTAAAGTAAAAAAAATGTGTTTTTAAGATCTTGATGACTGGAATATTTAAGAGCGTGTTTTACTTGGTTAGTGAGCCTTACCTGCTGTCAGAATTATATTGCACATGTTGTCGCTCTATGGAAAGAAGGAAAGAAAGTATATATTTTTATAAACAGTATTGTGAAATCAAAACTTGGTACAAATCTTCACTCTGAGCACTCAGATCCATTTCATTTATTTTCAGCACTTTCACTTCATTAATTAATTAATTAGTTAAAAAATTATATATTTTCATAAATATGTTCATGTTTTGAACTGCATTATAAGCAAGACCTTAATGTTTAAGCTTTTCAGTGTAATAATGCTATCTATGCTGATTTGCTTAGTATTGTTTCATTTTTAGATATACACACAGGATGAGTTCAGCTGTGAGGGTGGGCTTCTGACAAAGCTATGAATTCATCTCAGAAATATGTCCCCTGTCTTAAAGGTTATGAGTTCAGTATCCACTGCCACTAGGTGTCACTCTTGCACAACAATCTCAGACCAATAGCTCCATTTGCCACAACTCCTCCCCCATCTTCAAGAGCTCAACAAACACGTTCTCAGCCCAGTGAAATTGGCCCATGAACACAAAACACACCAACACATCGGAATAAATGTACCCGATGTGCTGAAGAGTCAACTTAAAGAAAAAGATTCAGTGTAAAGGGGTAAAATGGATCCAGCCTCTGGTCCTGTCAGTGTCGAAGCCTCAGTGTGAGACTTCTGCTGGTAATTTTTTTTTGAAAAGTCGTGCCAGGACTGCACTCACTATTACCTGTATGGGTGCTATCAGCTAGTTAGCATGGGTGTGCTCTACCCTACACAAATATAAGGTGCAACCACGTCCGGTTCAACAGCACCATGATTTCCGGGTGTGTTTTTAGTGTTGGTGCACGATGACAGATGCCACACAGCTGAAAAGGTTTGAATATTAGCATTTCCATTAGTGTCATATTTAGACCACAGCTGATAAGATCTTTTCACTAAGATGCACACACACGCCATCACATGAATAAGGTAATGTAATGTAATATGTATATAGATATATATATGTATAAAACCTTTTAATACACAACATATAGATTAATAGAAAGTGACTAAACGTGGACCTGTGGAAATCTGAAACCAATCCACAGGTACAAGATGAGGTCGCGGGTCCTTGGTTTTAAGTTCACCCAGGTAAAGGGACTCGACCCTGACTTGACTTGGAATCTTCTTTGGTGACTCAGAGTGGGACTTAAACACCACAGGACAACGTCTTGAGATGTAGTGACCTGACGATAACACAGGTGGTGAGTGTAACTTGTTGAAGTTTGGATATAGTTAAGTCATGCAGCTGTCTTCATATACCACAAGCTTGGGCAATTCATTTGTGCTGTTCAAAAATGCTGTACAGCTGGAAAGATAATCTCGAACATTGATCTTAATTAACCCCTGAACCCATGCCAGTTTGAAAGTAGAGGGGGAAAACTGTCATTGGAACACAAGCTTCTGTTTGTACCTTTACAAAGTCATAACCGAAATTATAGGATTTCTTTTCATTTACCTTTTCTTCTGGTAATTGTATTCAACAAATCAGAGCACAAATCAGCATCTGGAAGATGCTGATTTAAGAATAAAACCTTTTGTATTACAACAGCACACAATCAAACCTTTAACAAATTAAAGTTAAATAAAAAAGGTGTTAATAATTTAGAGAAAAATGTAACGATACAGCTTAAATATTGAAAGCATACGGAGTGGAAAGCAAACAGCGCTCACTCAGGATCCACCCACGAAATCTCTAGCCTAAATATCAGATCTTTTTTATTTTATTTTGTTTTATCCAAAAGAATTTATCGTACACAGCCAGGTTTGATCTGAGCTAAACAGAATGCAATCTAGAATATCATATCATAAAGCTTGATAACAATCATTATGTTCATAATCACACAATCTCAGCGCGTGAGTTGGTTAGAGAGCCGGTAAAGTACAGCAACGGTTTAATCTGTAGTAATGTGGTATAATGAAATCAAAGCAAAGGGAATACTTACAAAGGTAATGGTGAAAGAATCATCTACTGTCTCCGACCTTGACTGATGGAGGACTGATGAGTTTCTGGTTGTTAAATTGGGTAGACAGTGCCTAGGGAGTGGTAGTTACATTGGGTGTGGATAGTGCATTGATGCAATGTAATTGAACCCTAATGGAAATGTGGACAAAAGACGGATTAATTACCTGACGTCAGGTGACGGGGGAGCATTTAAGACATTTAAAAATGGGTTGATCATTGATCATCAAAAAATTATGTAAATAATTACAAACTATTCAACTGCATTCAAGCCGTTTTTTTTCTTTTAGTTAATTTCACTCTGAAGCTATAATGGATAATTATAAGAGGAGGGATGTGTGACATGAATTACAAACGGAAACCAGAGACATAGACAGTCTGTTTAAATGGTTTAAGAATCAGCAAATCCATCTTATGTCTCTCAGGCGGCAAATATATCATAATGAAAAGATCATACTCAGTTTTCACAACCAGTTGTTAACCTCCTGAAATCAACAGACGTTTGACACGTAAAAGTACAACAACTGTTAAACGTAGACCCACAATATATGAACGGAAAAAGGCCAAAATAAGTGGACATGAGCAACAGCATCATCATCATCATCATAAAATGCATGTCTAATTAAACAATTAAAACTAAGCCAGTAAGTGCACACCCACACTTAAGGTTAGCTTGGATAACAAAGGAAACTGTAATTTACATCAAAGAAGTATCATCATACAAGGCATGTCAAGAAACAATTCTATAAACACACAATGGCACACACACCCAACTGGGTTAGAAACACCTACCTGCCTTATTGTTGTTATTCCTCCATGTTAAAGAATTGTCCAGAACTGAGGATTAACAAACACTGTTTGGAATGAAATACAGCTACTGGAAATATATACACAACTGGTTGTGTGTGTAGACTGAACTAAATCACTGTGTCGTGAACTAAAGATGTGATTCCTCGTACACGTTAGTGTGATTACATCAGTACGCTCTTCCTTCAAAACTTGCATGAGCAGGAAAGTTGAATCACTTAATTAGTGTTTGGTGTCTTATAAAAGGACATACCAATCTATTTGAGGATAATTGAATTGTTCATACCTGTGGTTTTAATTGTTTCAAACTCATTTGACGTCATCATCAGTACAAAACTGACATCATCACCTCCTCCCCTGGTCTGCATACGCCTCCAAGCCTTCGTAGTTTGTGATCACTTCACAGTACGATGGATTCAGGAGATGCTCGCTCAGGTTAAACTGGTTGAGCGTCTCCTTGCATCAAGTGCCCTCACTGTGGCCTCACTCGACACCTTCAGAGCATTAATGGATATTAACATATATCGTGTTTTTGCGTGTGCTCCCAACACAAAGCTGTTATAGAGAAGTCAGGACCCAACACAATTTTTGTTGGCGTACATTTGTGGGAACATTTGCCCAACAGGTTCTGCTTCATGATTTAATTCTTCCTCCTCCCTGGGTGTTAGGCAAGAATAAGTTGAGATGAACAACAGCAGCTTCATCATTATAAAAGGCATGTCTAATTACACAGTGTAAAACTAAGCCAGTAAGAACACACCCACGCTAAAGGTTAGCTTGGATAACAAAAGAAACTGTAATTTACATCTAATAAGTATTATCACACAAGGAATGTCCAGAAACAATCCCATAAAAACTTAATGGCACACACACCCAACTGGGTTAGAAACACCTACCTATCATCTTATTGTTAGTCATCAAGGTTAACAAATTGTGCAGAACTGAGGATTAACAAACACTGTTTGGAATGAAATACAGCTACAGGAAATATAAAAAGCACTGGTTTTGTGTGTAAAACACTGTAATGAGCTAAAGATGTGATTCCTTGTACATGTCAGATTGTGTTTCATTGGCTCACACAAAATCAAGGTTATTTATACAGGCCATTTCCAACACCGGTGAACAAATAGATGTGAAAGATGCCAGAGAATAGTTAAAAAGACCTCTGGTTAAGAGAAAAACTTTTTTCTTTTTAAGTCTGGCCACCATTTAATTCAACCAAACATGTCCTTTGAAATTTAGATTTTGCTAAACCTAAGGAATGTGAAGTGCTATACAGGCTTTTAACTCCCTGATGGTTCAGCTAAAAATTATTAGTATAGTATTAATATAAAGAGAAGCATGTAGAGTGTGTTACATACTTACAAGTTTGCTAGATAAGCCCTAAAATAGATGTGTGAAAGGAGTGTGTGGTATATTGAATGGGTACAAAAAATTAGATTTTGTTCTTTATTTTTTCTTTTCTATTTTTTGTTAACGGTATCTTTGAACAAAACAAGGAAGTTAAAAAAAATTATCCAAACAATGTTATTCTGACGTACATTTACTTTCAGTATTAAAACTGAATCATTAATTGTATTTTTAAATGCAGGGCTATTTATATCAATACGCGCTTTCTTCAAAAGTTGAATGAGTAGGAAAGGTGAATCACTTAATTAGAGTTTCAACCTCATTTAACTTCATCATCAGTTCACAAGTGACATCAGCACCTCCTCCCCTGGTCTGCATACGCCTCCAAGCTTTCGTAGTTTGTGGGTTAGGGTTACGTCACAGTGCATGGATACAGGGTTAGGGTTACTTCACAGTACAATGGATTCAGGAGATACTTGCTCAGGTTTAACTGGTTGAGCGTCTACTTACATCAAGTGCCCTCACTGTGGCCTCAGTCGTCACCTGCAGAGCATTAATAGGAAATATTGTGTTTTTGCGTGAGCTCCCAACACAAAGCTCTTATCGAGAAGTCAGGACACATCTCAATTGTTTTTGGCTGACTTTTTTGGGAACATTTGTCAAACAGGTTCTGCTTAATTTAATTCTTCCTCCTCCCTGGGTGTTAGGTACATGTTGTTTCACACTTATAATAGTTCTGTACTGAGGCACCAACGTGACACAAGGTGATGCTTGATATTTAGTGGTTTTTCTCTGCATTACATAAAGAATATTTTATCATGATAATGTAGCCTACTAGAGAGCAGAGTGGCAGACCTGGAACAGTACACAGTATACAAAATTAATAATGGGATTGTCTCTGGCCACACACACAAGTACATGCATCCTTCCCATATCATCCTTTACAGTACATCTTATATTCAGCCTTGTGTAGAAAACATGTTCAAGTTGGGTGTAAACTAGCGGTAGGATGAGTGTCAATGTTAAGACCATATATTGTTTTCTTTTGGGAGATGTGCAGGGCTCCCTGGTGTCTGCACCGACTTGGTGGCGCTACTGATGTTACGAAACGAGACGGGTGGACCCCCAGAGCGGAGGTAAAACACAGCACGGAGGTGCTGCGTTCATATACGTTTATTTAACGTGGGACAAGGTGGATAGAAGGGGTGCTGATGGCTCCGTGAGTTCTTCAGCGCAGAGGAGAAGCAGGAGAGCAGGACGAGAGGGTGCTGATGGCTCCGGGAGTTCTTCAGCAGGAAGGTGAAGCAGGTGAGCAGGATGACGGGGTAGCTGGAGGAAAGGAGAGCAGACACGGGGATTAGCGGAGAGCAAAAACACAGGGGAATCAGACTAGGTGCCGAGAACGAGAAACTACCACTGTAGTGACAAAGACAATCTGGCGATGACTCGGCGCCCAGCCAGGGCAGATATAGTGAGCAGTTGATGAGTGCAGGTGCGCCTGGTGAGCCGAGTCATCTAGGGAGACGAGCTGCACCTGCGGGGAAAGGAGAGAAGAGAGGAGGAGGGGCACTGGAGGCACAGAGAACTGTGACAACTGACGGGCTGTGCGCCTTCTCCTCTCATCGGAGCTGTCCGTGATCCCTGCATCCGTAGCCAGGGACTGTTTATATTCATTTATCGCAAGTCCTATCGTCATCGCGACATTAAACAAAGTTATCGCATATCGCATGTTGTTCTTATATTGTGCTGCCCTAATGCGATGGATTCATTGCTGAGAACATCGCCACATACCACAAAATGCACCTCCAACTGAATCCACACAGCAAGTAACCTGCGTAATATCTCGCAGATTGTTTTGCACCGTTTGCCGCTAGCGAGTGCCAGTGGAGACTTCATTGGCACTCCTAACGTGGCTACTGGCACTTGGGCTTTGTTTACTGTGGACGGCCACTTCACTTTGGCTGCTTGAAATATTCTCTTCCCGATACTGTCCTTTCTTCAGAATAATTCCAGTTTGGAGCCACGATTGTAGTGTTTTTGAAACGTCAATTAAATATTAATACTACTATAATATTTCTGAGATTCTTCTGCATCCCACTAGAGGGAGCTTGCGTACGACTGTTGGTATGTGTACCTTAGTTTAGGAATCAGTGCCCTGAATAAATTGTATGGTAATAAAAGACAGTTATTACAATATAAAGCATGTGACTCAGACCAGAATCTTTGTTTTCATTCACACCAGGATTTACATATATAGTGTGACTTATAATATCTGGACAAGTTTTTAATGATTTGATAAAGTGATCATGGAAGAATCTTCCTGAACAAAGCGTTGTGCACTGGTTGGTTTTGCATAATGTAACTTCCTGATCATCCTGAGCGATTTCTCTCACCAGGCGCTGGAAAGGCAGCTTGCGGATCAACAGCTCGAGCGGCATTTGTGGCATTTCCATTGATATATTTAGGGAGTGAATAAAGTCGTTAAAACAGAGAAGTACCGTCATGTAATCCATTTATTTCAACAATGTAACTGTATTCTAAATACCATCTATTTAAATTGTAACTGTAACGGAATACAGTTACTAATACGTGACACCGCTACATGTATCCGTTACCCCCCAACACTGGTCATTAAAGGGAGACCTATGGATACTTGTCTTTGGTATTAAAGGATCAGATCCCGTTCCAGTTAGCTCTGAATATATCATGAGAAAGTCTGCAACCCTTCTAGCACGTACAGTGATATTATTAAACTGGAAGCTCCAACAAACTCTCTTCATATACAGGAAGATATCCTCTTTTTCCACAACATTTAATAAAATTAATTTTTTCATCCACAATTTGTTTTCTCTTTTTCTGATTAATTGTCTCTGGATACGTCCCTCAGGTCTCTCACGTCATATCTGAAAGGAATCCACAGTACACCATAGTATTGTCTGATATGTGTAACTAGCGTTGAGTCCTGCACCTTCAGACTCTGCTGTTATGTTTCATACATGTGAATAGGAATGTATCTGATCTAAATTTGTTGTCTATTTTCTATGAATTGATAAATTCATTGCTTATTTTGTTATGTATTTGATACTGTTCCTCTTATTAAAAATAGTTGTAAAAAAAGATTTGAATTATAATCTTTTGTCGTCTGCAATATAAAGGGTATGCAGCACGGAATTAAATTGAGTGAAGGGTCTTATCTTATGTCCACCGTACTGGGCCGTTTATCTCATAAGAATCTAACAGACAAATAACCATCCAATAATCAAACTTCAAACAAAACCTGAACTAAATATGGGAAAGTTTCATATGTTACTCATTATTTAATTATTTATTGAGTAGTATTGATTCAAATTATCAAAGTTAAGATCACCTTAGAGAATAATTTTATACACAACCCTTGTGCCACCATATAAGACAAATCTTTTCAGTTGAGGGCTAGACAAAGACCAAAATGAACATATCCATGCAATAGGGTTAAATACACCTACACAACATATGCATCAACCATAGAATGAAGCAAATTAAGTTAGATAAGGGAAAGGAGACTGAAAACATAGATACAGGTATGATTTAAGGACAGTAACAGGACAACAGTTGTAACGACACAGTACAGTTGTTCGTATGACATGTTAATAAATAAAAATAATAATGTTTTTTGTTAAACATACATACATTAGAGGAGATTTGATTGGTGATGGGGAGATTATGGAAATAAATCTGTAAATGTTCATAGTTTCGTCTATAATATTAATGATGACGTATAAATTGTGTTTTTCAATTATATGTAGATTAGTGAGGCTGAAAACAAACAATTGAATAATCATAGGAAATTGTAGATATACTAATTTGTAATAGTGACCACTCCAGTTATGAAGGATACATATTCAAATATAATTTGCAACTCTTTAAGGTTATTTGCATGCGCTGTCTTTTTTCTTGAATTCCGTTCCAACTGGACACGTTAGGAGCTCTAGTACTGAACAGTCGTAATAAGAAGTTTTGTCTGAGGGATTGGGGAACAGCCCCGTCTTCCTTCCATTACAGGCACCTTTAACATCAAATATAGTAGTAGGAGTAGTTGTAGTAGGAGTTGTTGTAGTGGAAGTTGGTGTTGTGGTAGTGGTAGTTGGAGTAGTTGTTGTTGTCGTTGGAGTTGTTGTAGTGGTAGTTGGGGTTTTGGTAGTTGGAGTAGTTTTTGTGGTCGTTGGAGTTGTTGTAGTGGTAATTGGAGTTGTTGCAGTGGTAGTTTGGGTTGTGGTAGTGGTAGTTGGAGTAGTTGTCGTTGGAGTTGTTGTAGCGTAGTTGGGGTTGTGGTAGTTTGAGTAGTTTTTGTGGTCGTTGGAGTTGTTGTAGTGGTAGTTGGGGTTGTGATAATGGAAGTTGGAGTAGTTGTGGTCGTTGAAGTTGTCAAACTGGTAGTTGTGGTCGGTGGAGTAAGAGTCATTGTAGTAGGAGTTGTGGTAATGGTAGTGGTAGAGGTAGTTGGGGTAGTTGTTGTGGTAGATGGAGTAGTTGTGGTTGTTGTGGTTGTGATAGTGGTAGTTGGGGTTGTGGTAGTGGTAGTTGGTGTAGTTGTTGTGGTCGTTGGAGTTGTGGTTGTAGTAGTTGGGGTTGTGGTAGTGGTAGTTGGAGTAGTTGTTGTCGTCGTTGGAGAAGTTGTTGTAGTAGTTAAACGTGTGGTCGTAGTTGGAATAGTTGTGGTCGTTGGAGTTGTTGTAGTTGTAGTTGTGGTAGTGGTAGTTGGAGTAGTTGTGGTCGTTGGAGTTGTTGTAGTTGTAGTTGGGCTTGTAGTAGTGGTAGTTGTAGTTGGGGTTGTGGTTGTTGGAGTTGTTGTAGTGGTAGTTGGGCTTGTGGTAGTGGTAGTTGAAGTAGTTGTGGTCGTTGAAGTTGTAGTGGTAGTTGGAGTTGTGGTAGTGGTAGTTGGAGTAGTTATTGTGGTCGTTGGAGTCGTTGTAGTGGTAGTTGGGCTTGTGGTAGTGGTAGTTGGAGTAGTTGTTGTGGTAGTTGGAGTTGTGGTAGTTGGTGTAGTTGTTGTGGTCGTTGGAGTTGTGGTAGTAGTAGTGGTAGTTGGAGTAGTTGTTGTGGTCGTTGGAGAAGTTGTTGTAGTAGTTAAAGGTGTGGTCGTTGTTGGAATAGTTGTGGTCATTGGAGTTGTTGTAGTTGTAGTTGTGGTAGTGGTAGTTGGAGTAGTTGTGGTCGTTGGAGTTGTTGTAGTTGGGGTTGTGGTAGTTGGAGTAGTTGTTGTGGTCGGTGGAGCTGTGGTAGTGGTAGTTGGAGTCATTGTTGTGGTAGTTAAAGGTGTGGTAGTAGTTGGAATAGTTGTGGTCGCTGGAGTTGTTGTAGTTGGGCTTGTGGTAGTGGTAGATGTAGTTGGGATTGTGGTCGTTGGAGTTGTTGTAGTGGTAGTTGGGCTTGTGGTAGTGGTATTTGGAGTAGTTATTGTGGTCGTTGGAGTCGTAGTGGTAGTTGGGCTTGTGGTAGCGGTAGTTGGAGTAGGTGTTGTGGTCGCTGGAGTTGTTGTAGTGGTAGTTGGGCTTGTGGTAGTGGTAGTTGGAGTAGTTGTTGTGGTAGTTGGAGTTGTGGTAGTTAGTGTAGTTGGGGTTGTGGAAGTGGTAGTTGGAGTAGTTGTTGTGGTCGTTGGAATTGTTGTAGTGGTAGTTGGGCTTGTGGTAGTGGTAGTTGGAGTAGTTGTTGTGGTAGTTGGAGTTGTGGTAGTTGGTGTAGTTGTTGTGGTCGTTGGAGTTGTGGTAGTAGTAGTTGGGGTTGTGGTAGTGGTAGTTGGAGTAGTTGTTGTGGTCATTGGAGAAGTTGTTGTAGTAGTTAAAGGTGTGGTCGTAGTTGGAATAGTTGTGGTCATTGGAGTTGTAGTTGTAGTTGTGGTAGTGGTAGTTGGAGTAGTTTTGGTTGTTGGAGTTGTTGTAGTTGTAGTTGGGCTTGTGGTAGTGGTAGTTGTAGTTGGGATTGTGGTAGTGGTAGTTGTAGTTGGGATTGTGGTAGTTGGAGTTGTGGTAGTGGTAGTTGGGGTTGTGGTAGCGGTAGTTGGAGTAGGTGTTGTGGTCGTTGGAGTTGTTGTAGTTGGGCTTGTGGTAGTGGTAGTTGTAGTTGGGGTTGTGGTCGTTGGAGTTGTTGTAGTGGTAGTTGGTCTTGTGGTAGTGGTAGTTGGAGTAGTTGTTGTGGTCGTTGGAGAAGTTGTTTTAGTGGTAGTTGGGCTTGTGGTAGTGGTAGTTGGAGTAGTTGTTGTGGTAGTTGGAGTTGTGGTAGTTGGTGTAGTTGTTGTGGTCGTTGGAGTTGTGGTAGTAGTAGTTGGGGTTGTGGTAGTGGTAGTTGGAGTAGTTGTTGTGGTAGTTGGAGTTGTGGTAGTTAGTGTAGTTGGGGTTGTGGAAGTGGTAGTTGGAGTAGTTGTTGTGGTCGTTGGAATTGTTGTAGTGGTAGTTGGGCTTGTGGTAGTGGTAGTTGGAGTAGTTGTTGTGGTAGTTGGAGTTGTGGTAGTTGGTGTAGTTGTTGTGGTCGTTGGAGTTGTGGTAGTAGTAGTTGGGGTTGTGGTAGTGGTAGTTGGAGTAGTTGTTGTGGTCATTGGAGAAGTTGTTGTAGTAGTTAAAGGTGTGGTCGTAGTTGGAATAGTTGTGGTCATTGGAGTTGTTGTAGTTGTAGTTGTGGTAGTGGTAGTTGGAGTAGTTTTGGTTGTTGGAGTTGTTGTAGTTGTAGTTGGGCTTGTGGTAGTGGTAGTTGTAGTTGGGATTGTGGTAGTGGTAGTTGTAGTTGGGATTGTGGTAGTTGGAGTTGTGGTAGTGGTAGTTGGGGTTGTGGTAGCGGTAGTTGGAGTAGGTGTTGTGGTCGTTGGAGTTGTTGTAGTTGGGCTTGTGGTAGTGGTAGTTGTAGTTGGGGTTGTGGTCGTTGGAGTTGTTGTAGTGGTAGTTGGTCTTGTGGTAGTGGTAGTTGGAGTAGTTGTTGTGGTCGTTGGAAAAGTTGTTTTAGTGGTAGTTGGGCTTGTGGTAGTGGTAGTTGGAGTAGTTGTTGTGGTAGTTGGAGTTGTGGTAGTTGGTGTAGTTGTTGTGGTCGTTGGAGTTGTGGTAGTAGTAGTTGGGGTTGTGGTAGTGGGAGTTGGAGTAGTTGTGGTCATTGGAAAAGTTGTTGTAGTAGTTAAAGGTGTGGTCGTAGTTGGAATAGTTGTGGTCGTTGGAGTTGTTGTAGTTGTAGTTGTGGTAGTGGTAGTTGGAGTAGTTTTGGTCGTTGGAGTTGTTGTAGTTGTAGTTGGGCTTGTGGTAGTGGTAGTTGTAGTTGGGATTGTGGTAGTTGGAGTTGTGGTAGTGGTAGTTGGGGTTGTGGTAGCGGTAGTTGGAGTAGGTGTTGTGGTCGTTGGAGTTGTTTTAGTGGTAGTTGGGCTTGTGGTAGTGGTAGTTGGTGTAGTTGTTGTGGTAATTGAAGTTGTGGTAGTTGGTGTAGTTGTTGTGGTCGTTGGAGTTGTGGTTGTAGTAGTTGGGGTTGTGGTAGTGGTAGTTGGAGTAGTTGTTGTGGTCGTTGGAGAAGTTGTTGTAGTAGTTAAAGGTGTGGTCGTAGTTGGAATAGTTGTGGTCGTTGGAGTTGTTGTAGTTGTAGTTGTGGTAGTGGTAGTTGGAGTAGTTGTGGTCTTTGGAGTTGTGGTAGTTGTAGTAGGGATTGTGGTAGTGGTAGTTGTAGTTGGGGTTGTGGTCGTTGGAGTTGTTGTAGTGGTAGTTGGGCTTGTGGTAGTGGTAGTTGGAGTAGTTGTGGTCGTTGAAGTTGTTTTAGTGGTAGTTGGGGTTGTGGTAGTGGTAGTTGGAGTAGTTATTGTGGTCGTTGGAGTCGTAGTGTTAGTTGGGGTTGTGGTAACGGTAGTTGGTGTAGGTGTTGTGGTTGCTGCAGTTGTTGTAGTGGTAGTTGGGCTTGTGGTAGTGGTAGTTGGAGTAGTTGTTGTGGTAGTTGGAGTTGTGGTAGTTAGTGTAGTTGGGGTTGTGGAAGTGGTGGTTGGGGTTGTGGTAGCGGTAATTGAAGTTGTGGTAGTTGGTGTAGTTGTTGTGGTCGTTGGAGTTGTGGTTGTAGTAGTTGGGGTTGTGGTAGTGGTAGTTGGAGTAGTTGTTGTCATCGTTGGAGAAGTTGTTGTAGTAGTTAAAGGTGTGGTCGTAGTTGGAATAGTTGTGGTCGTTGGAGTTGTTGTAGTTGTAGTTGTGGTAGTGGTAGTTGGAGTAGTTGTGGTCGTTGGAGTTGTTGTAGTTGTAGTTGGGCTTGTGGTAGTGGTAGTTGGAGTAGTTGTGGTCGTTGAAGTTGCTGCAGTTGTTGTAGTGGTAGTTGGGCTTGTGGTAGTGGTAGTTGGAGTAGTTGTTGTAGTAGTTAAAGGTGTGGTCGTAGTTGGAATAGTTGTGGTCGTTGGAGTTGTTGTAGTTGTAGTTGTGGTAGTGGTAGTTGGAGTAGTTTTGGTCGTTGGAGTTGTTGTAGTTGTAGTTGGGCTTGTGGTAGTGGTAGTTGTAGTTGGGATTGTGGTAGTTGGAGTTGTGGTAGTGGTAGTTGGGGTTGTGGTAGCGGTAGTTGGAGTAGGTGTTGTGGTCGTTGGAGTTGTTTTAGTGGTAGTTGGGCTTGTGGTAGTGGTAGTTGGTGTAGTTGTTGTGGTAATTGAAGTTGTGGTAGTTGGTGTAGTTGTTGTGGTCGTTGGAGTTGTGGTTGTAGTAGTTGGGGTTGTGGTAGTGGTAGTTGGAGTAGTTGTTGTGGTCGTTGGAGTTGTTGTAGTGGTAGTTGGGTTGTGGTGTGGTAGTTGGAGTAGTTGTGGTCGTTGGAGTTGTGGTAGTTGTGTAGTGGTAGTTGGAGTTGTGGTAGTGGTAGTTGGAGTAGTTGTTGTAGTAGTTAGTGGTGTGGTAGTGTAGTTGGAGTAGTTGTGGTCGTTGGAGTTGTTGTAGTTGTAGTTGTGGTAGTGGTAGTTGGAGTAGTTGTGGTCGTTGGAGTTGTTGTAGTGGTAGTTGGGGTTGTGGTAGTGGTAGTTGGAGTAGTTATTGTGGTCGTTGGAGTCGTTAGTGTTAGTTGGGGTTGTGGTAGCGGTAGTTGGTGTAGGTGTTGTGGTCGCTGGAGTTGTTGTAGTGGTAGTTGGGCTTGTGGTAGTGGTAGTTGGAGTAGTTGTTGTGGTAGTTGGAGTTGTGGTAGTTAGTGTTGTTGTCGTGGGTTGTGGTAGTGGTAGTTGGGGTTGTGGTAGTGGTAATTGAGAGTTGTGTGGTAGTTGTGTGTAGTTGTTGTTGTGGTCGTTGGAGTTGTGGTTGTAGTAGTTGGGGTTGTGGTAGTGGTAGTTGGAGTAGTTGTTGTGGTCGTTGGAGAAGTTGTTGTAGTAGTTAAAGGTGTGGTCGTAGTTGGAATAGTTGTGGTCGTTGGAGTTGTTGTAGTTGTAGTTGTGGTAGTGGTAGTTGGAGTAGTTGTGGTCGTTGGAGTTGTTGTAGTTGTAGTTGGGCTTGTGGTAGTGTTAGTTGTAGTTGGGGTTGTGGTCGTTGGAGTTGTTGTAGTGGTAGTTGGGCTTGTGGTAGTGGTAGTTGGAGTAGTTATTGTGGTCGTTGGAGTCGTTGTAGTGGTAGTTGGGGCTTGTGGTAGTGGTAGTTGGAGTAGTTGTTGTGGTAGTTGGAGTTGTGGTAGTTGGTGTAGTTGTGGTCGTTGGAGTTGTGGTAGTAGTAGTTGGGGTTGTGGTAGTGGTAGTTGGAGTAGTTGTTGTGGTAGTTGGAGTTGTGGTAGTTGGTGTAGTTGTTGTGGTCGTTGGAGTTGTGGTAGTAGTAGTTGGGCTTGTGGTAGTGGTAGTTGGTGTAGTTGTTGTGGTAGTTGGAGTTGTGGTAGTTGGTGTAGTTTGTTTGTGGTCGTTGGAGTTGTGGTAGTAGTAGTTGGGGTTGTGGTAGTGGTAGTTGGAGTAGTTGTTGTGGTCGTTGGAAGTTGTTGTAGTAGTTAAAGGGTTGTGGTCGTAGTTGGAATAGTTGTGGTCGTTGGAGTTGTTGTAGTTGTAGTTGTGGTAGTGGTAGTTGGAGTAGTTTTGGTCGTTGGAGTTGTAGTTTTAGTTGGGCTTGTGGTAGTGGTAGTTGTAGTTGGGATTGTGGTAGTTGGAGTTGTGGTAGTGGTAGTTGGGGTTGTGGTTGTGGTAGCGGTAGTTGGAGTAGGTGTTGTGGTCGTTGGAGTTGTTGTAGTGGTAGTTGGGCTTGTGGTAGTGGTAGTTGGTGTAGTTGTTGTGGTATTGAGTTGTGGTAGTTGGTGTAGTTGTTGTGGTCGTTGGAGTTGTGGTTGTAGTAGTTGGGGTTGTGGTAGTGGTAGTTGGAGTAGTTGTTGTCGTCGTTGGAGAAGTTGTTGTAGTAGTTAAAGGTGTGGTCATTGGAGTTGTAGTTGTAGTTGTGGTAGTGGTAGTTGGAGTAGTTGTGGTCGTTGGAGTTGTTGTAGTTGTAGTTGGGCTTGTGGTAGTGGTAGTTGTAGTTGGGGTTGTGGTCGTTGGAGTTGTTGTAGTGGTAGTTGGGGCTTGTGGTAGTGGTAGTTGGAGTAGTTGTGGTCGTTGAAGTTGTAGTGGTAGTTGGGGTTGTGGTAGTGGTAGTTGGAGTAGTTATTGTGGTCGTTGGAGTCGTTGTAGTGGTAGTTGGGCTTGTGGTAGTGGTAGTTGGAGTAGTTGTTGTGGTAGTTGGAGTTGTGGTAGTTGGTGTAGTTGTTGTGTCATTGGAGTTGTGGTAGTAGTAGTTGGGGTTGTGGTAGTGGTAGTTGGAGTAGTTGTTGTGGTCGTTGGAGTTGTGGTAGTAGTAGTTGGGGTTGTGGTAGTGGTAGTTGGAGTAGTTGTTGTGGTCGTTGGAGAAGTTGTTGTAGTAGTTAAAGGTGTGGTCGTAGTTGGAATAGTTGTGGTCATTGGAGTTGTTGTAGTTGTAGTTGTGGTAGTGGTAGTTGGAGTAGTTGTGGTCGTTGGAGTTGTTGTAGTGGTCCTTGGAGTTGTTGTAGTGGTAGTATGAGTAGTTGTTGTTGTTGGAGTTGTGGTAGTTAAAATTTGGGTTGTGGTAGTGGTAGTTGGGGATGTGGTAGTGGGGGTTGTGGTGGTTGGAGTTGTGGTAGTTGGGGTTGAGGTAGTGGTAGTTGGAGTAGTTGTTGTGGTCGTTGGAGAAGTTGTTGTGGTAGTTGGAGGTGTGGTAGTAGTAGTTGGAATAGTTGTGGTCATTGGAGTGGATTTAGTTGTAGTTGGGGTAGTTGTAGTTGGAGTAGTTGTGGTCGTTGGAGTTGTTGTAATGGTAGTTGGGGTTGTGGTAGCTGTAATTGGAGTAGTTATTGTGGTCGTTGGAGTTGTAGTGGTAGTTGGGGTTGTGGTAGTTGGAGTAGCTGTTGTGGTAGCTGGAGTTGTGGTCATGGTAGTTGGGGTTGTATTAGTGGACGTTAGAGTAGTTGCTGTGGTAGTGGTAGTTGGAGTTGTTTTAGCTGTTGTTGGAGCTGTTGTAGTGGCAGCTGGAGTTATGGTAGTTGTAGTTGGGGTTGTTGTAGTTGGAGTAGTTGTAGTTGGAGTAGTTATTGTGATTGGTGTGGTGGTAGTGGTAGTTGTTGTGGTCGTTGGACTAGTTGTTGTCGTTGTTGGAGGTGTGGGGATGGTAGTTGGTGTAGTGGGTGTGGTCGTTGGAGTTGTTGTAGTGGTAGTTGGGGTTGTGGTAGTGGTAGTTGGGGTTGTGGTAGCGGGAGTTGGAGTAGGTGTTGTGGTCGTTGGAGTTGTTTTAGTGGCAGCTGGAGTTATGGTAGTTGTAGTTGGGGTGGTTGTAGTTGGAGTAGTTGAAGTTGGAGTAGTTATTGTGATTGGTGTGGTGGTAGGGGTAGTTGGAGTAGTTGTTGTCGTTGTTGGATGTGTGGTGATGGTAGTTGTTGTAGTGGGTGTGGTCGTTGGAGTTGTTGCAGTTGTAGTTGGGGTTGTGGTAGTGGTAGTTGGGGTTCTGGTAGCGGTAGTTGGAGTAGGTGTTGTGGTCGCTAGAGTTGTTGTAGTGGTAGTTGGGCTTGTGGTAGTGGTAGTTAGAGTAGTTGTTGTGGTAGTTGGAGTTGTAGTAGTTGGTGTAGTTGGGGTTGTGGAAGTGATAGTTGGAGTAGTTGTTGTGGTCGTTGGAGTTGTTGTAGTGGTAGTTGGGGTTGTGGTAGTTGTGAGTAGTTGTTGTGGTCAGTTGGAGTTGTTGTAGTGGTAGTTGGGCTTGTGGTCGTGGTAGTTGGAGTAGTTGTTGTGGTAGTTGGAGTTGTTGTAGTGGTAGTTGGGCTTGTGGTAGTGGTAGTTGTAGTAGTTGTTGTGGTCGTTGGAGTTGAGTTGGGGATGTGGTAGTTTGGGTTATGGTGGTTGGTGTTGTGGTAGCTTTGGTTATGGTAGTTGTTATTGGAGAAGTTGTTGTGGTTGTTGGGGTTGTGGTAGTGGTAGTTGGAGTGGCTGTTGTGGTATTTAAATTTGGGGTTGTGGTAGTGGTAGTTGGGGTTATGGTGCTTGGTGCTGTGGCAGCTTTGGTTATGGTAGTTGTATTTGGAGAAGTTGTTGTGGTAGCTGGAGTAGTTGTTCTGGTTGTTGGAGCTGTTGTCGTGGTATTTGGGGTTGTGGTAGTGGGAGTTGGAGTAGTTGTTATGGTAGTTGGAGTTGTGGTAGTCGGACTAGTTATTGTGGTTTTTGGCATAGTTGTTGTGGTTGTTGGAGTTGGGGTTGTGGTAGTTGGAGTAGTTGTTATGGTAGTTGGAGTTGTGGTAGCTGGATTAGTTATTGTGGTTGTTGGCATAGTTGTTGTGGTTGTTGGGGTGGGGGTTGTGGTAGTTGGAGTAGTTTTTGGAGTTGTTTTACTAGTTGGTGTTGCTGTTGTAGTACTTGGCGTTGTTGTCGTAGTAGTTGGGGTCTCTGGAAAAGTTGTAGTGGTAGTTGGGGTTGTGGTTGTTGGAGTTTTGGTAGTGGAAGTTGAAGAACCTAAAAAAACAAGACCGTTGGGGTTATTGCTATAAAAGCTTCTCGATCATCACATCATACACTTTTATTGCTCAGGAGTGCTACGTAGATTTTTAAACAGAAACAAGTTTGCTACGAGCAAACATCAAGTCATGAAAGCTGATAAAACTCGTGAATTTAAAAAAAAATCACTACCTTACTACACACAATTCATAAAATGTCTTACTTTGAACCAGGAGAGAATTCAGGTGGCTGATGAAGGGACTTTTGCTCTGGTTACAGAACTTTCCGCTGAAGTCATCCAGGTCCAGAGACCAAACAAAGGCTCCTCCAAAGTTGTTTGCTTTTAGGTAACTGACCTGAGAGGATGAAGTGGAAAATACTTTTGCATGTTAACAAAACACAGAATACGTCTAAACAGAGTTCTGAGTCGTTTGCATCGTTATAACTAAATTTAACAGATGGTTACCTTTGTACTAATGCTGCGTCTGTCATCAAATCCAACCCACTGGTTTTCTGTGATGGCATATGGAACTTTCTGATCAGGAATCCTTTTGACCAGCTCCCCTTCAGTATAAAGGCAAGTCTGAAAAGAAGCATCACATTTTACAAATAGAAGCAAAAAAATTGAGTTAAGACCTTTATGGAGCGTTCAGACCAAACATGACGCGAAATTTAACTTCACGTTATTCAGAACTAACTTGTAACGGTTTGTATCCTACGTTACGTGTCCACAGAGAGTGAAAATTTGTGTGTCCTCAATTTCTGATTCTTGGTTCATCACCAGGATTATTGGAAACACTTTCAACTTGTGTAGCTGTAACCCCACAGTATGAAAAGGTTGGTTCATGCTTGGCCTGATCCCACGTGTATTGTACAATCAACACTAATAATATAAATTACTTACATTCACAGCTCATAGTAATATAATAATACCTCATAATAGGCCCAGAATCCTTCTTCACCAGTGTAGCAGCCTTCTTCACCAGTGCCGCTGGCTGGAGCTCCAACATCACTGGTTGCAGAGGAGAGGGAAAAAGCTCGCCCATATGCAGCTAGTCCCAAATTAAGCAATTGTGCAGGTGCTCCCTTGTCCACCCAATACTGCATGGCAGAGTCCTAAAGTGTGGGGGGGACGATAAAGATGAGAGTGCATCTTTTCATAGATAGGGGTTCAGACAATCTAATTATGAATCATGGTATTTACAGTATTATAGTAGATTTTGTCTCCAGTGTCGTGGGATCCCCTGAATAAGGGACTGTGATGTCCTGTGACATTTTCCCAGGGGCCGTGAAAGTCATACGTCAGCACATTGAGGAAGTCCAGGTCCCTGTTAGAATGCAGAAGAAGTCATGTTGACCAAAGTGTTTTGACATATAATCATGGGTGTAAGGTAAATATTCAAAGAAATAAAAGATTAGTTTACTTGGTAATGTTTTTGACTTCATAACTGGCATCAATGACCTCTCTCTCCGCAGAGACACTTGCTGTGAGGATTAATCGGTCACGGTTATGTTTCTTCCCTTCAGTCTCAAAGGCAGCATTGAGCTCCTACTCAACAACAACAAAAAAACATAGTTCAGTCAAGTCTATCATCCTATAAAAGCAAATCCTTCGGCATATTTCTTTGATTTTCAGAGGAAAAGGTCTGACCTTGCACAACAGTGTAAATTTCTGCTTGTTGTTTGGGTCGCCTCCTGCTCCCACAGGGTACATCCAGTCCAAGTTTAACCCATCAAACTGAAATAGTCTCAGTAGTGCGACAGCAGACTGGATGAACGTTGTTCTCTTGTGTGTGGTTGACACCATCGTAGTGAATCTAAAAATATTCAACACAGGGTTCTTAATATCCACTTAATTGTAATTTGGAGTTATTAACATCTTTAGTGGGCTACCATAAAATAATAAAAAAGCAGGACACACAAGTAAGAACCATTTAAAAATATAAAAGCTTATTAAATGATCATTGCTCCCAGTTTGCATTCGCTGCAGTGGTTGGCATAAACCATATGTGCTGCTTCATCTAAACCATGTATTATGCAGGATGGGCAAATCACAACAAAAACACAGGAATGGACATAGCATTACAAATAGCAACATACTTTAGTGCTGCTTACACTTGTTTCTGGACTCATAAAAATGCCCAAATGTGAAATTGTTGTACGTATGTTTGTACGTATGTATCTATATAAGTATAACTTACTTTTCTTTGTTAAAGGTCGGGCCACCAACAGCCAACAGGGTTTTGAGTGAAGGATTTCTGTGGGAGCATAACATTTTAGTAATTATTTAAGAAAAAAAAGGTTGGACATGATTTAAAAATTGTGAATATACTAAAGTTCTAACCTGTTTTTAAGCCCATTAAACAACTGAAAGCGGAATATGTCTGCTCTTCTTGTCGGGACCAGCTCATTGAATTCATTGATGTTAGAGAAGGCGTAGATCAGATGGGTACATTTGTTCGGATCGATATCCTCAATCGTGAACTTCCCGGCGTCTGCTCTATCTTCGGCCAAGCTGTTAAAGTAACACACCAGCCTTTCGGAAGAGCCTGAGACATGAATAAAAAAAAGTTTGAATTAGAATGAATTGGTTTTCAAAGACAGCAGTTTTATCAAACTCTCATAAATTTTTCACTTAGGAACCTTATTTATTTGCTGGAAGAACTGGTTTGATTAATAAGTGCCACTTACCCAAGCTGGCGAAGACCAGGAAAAAACCTTCAAAGATAAAGAGTCGATCATTATCAGGTTAACAGTCATTTCATCCAAATTCATTTGGGACTTGTGACCACATTAAAAAAAAAGAATCCTGAAAAAACCTGGTGATTACAAAGGTTTCATCTTTTCTTTTCGTCACTTAAAGTATAAAAATGTGTTTTTAAGATCTGGTTGAGTTGAATAATTAAGAGAGTGTTTTACTTGATTAGTGAGCCTTACCTGCTGTCAGAAGGATGTTGAACATGTTGTCACTCTATGGAAAGAAAAGAAAGAAAGAATGAACATTTTATAAACATTATTCATACAAATCTTCACTCTTAGCACTCAACATTCATTGCATTTCATTTCAGCATTTTCTCTTTATTCTAGTTCCATATTAATTATATGTTTTTATAAATATTGTCATTTTGTAACTGATTTTGAATTGTTTTAGCTCTTCAGTCCAATACTGCTGTTAATGCTGATTTGCTTTGCATTGTGTCATTTTTAGATATACACACAGGATGAGTTCAGCTGTGAGGGTGGGCCTCCGAAAAAAACAGAAATAGTTAACGCTTCTTGAAGGTTATGAGTTCAGTATCCACTGCCAGTAGGTGTCACTCTTCCAGCCGAATCTCAGACCAAATGCTCCATAGGCCACAACTCCCCCCCATCTTCAAGAGCTCAACAAGATGTTGCCAGTAGTCTTAGAATTTATGCACGGATGCAGGCTATATGGTCTATGAGTGTTCCATAGCCCAGTGGAAGTGGTACATTGTGAACCAACTGCTGCATTGTAATATAGCATTTCCCTTGAAAACTCAGATCTTTTTCATTTTATTTCATGTTTAATCCCAAAGAATCTTATCGTACACAACCAGGGTTGGAACTGAGCTAAACAGAATGTCAATTGAAAATCAATCAAAAAAGATCAATACAAACTAATTAAGCTCAATAACCATCATTATGATCACAATCACAAAATCTCAGCACATGAGTTGGTAAGAGAGCCGGTATAGTACAGCAGCGGTTAAATCTGTAATAATGTGGTACAATGAAATCAAAGCAGAAATGATACTAACAAAGGTAATGGTGAAAGAAGCATCTACTGTCTCCACTGTGACTGATGGAGGACTGATGAGTCTCTGTCTGTCAGATTGGGTATATAGCTCCTAGGGTGTGGTAGTAACATTGGGTGTGGCATTGATGCATTGTCCAAATAATTATACCCTGATGGAGATGTGGACAAAAGAAAAAAATTCCTCAGCATGTTCAATATTTTCGATAAAAGAAGTATCATCACACAAGGGATGTCCAGAAACAATTATATGAACACACATTCACAACTGGGTTAGACACACTTACAAGCCCGAAGGGCAATTCTAAGGCAAATGTAGCATGTCAAGATGAGTAAAAACAAGAAGTAAATGTAGTGAATATGACTGAAAGGACGGACTAAAGGATAAATACTGACTGCTTAAAGTGATCGTAGTGCATTGAGGTATTATGTACAGCTAAGGTGAATGATGGCTATATGTAAAGAACCAGGTAGCAGCAGATGAATCATTCTGATCTGGGACCAATCCAACTAAATTCAATTAATTCAACTTAAACTTCTCATTGTTTGCGCTATTTGTTGAGGGGTGCCGATCAATTTCCAGCACACTAGCCCTGTGGGAATTACATTTGTTTGCAGCTAATTTGCAACAGTGAAAACAGCATTTGACCAATTATGGATCGAAACTCATATGTTGACACTGAATGCTGAAACCATTTAGAAGCAGTATTTTTTAGTTGTCATGTTGATCAGGGTGTTTTTTCACGTTGTGCCTATTTTAAACAAAAAAGCTTTCTCGAGCATTTTCATCTCAGACATTCTCTTTAAAATTCTTCCAATGTGCCCAAGGTAGGCAAAACAAGGGACTCGACAAAAAACATAATTGAGTGCAGGCTCTTTCCAACCTTAATTCCTTTTATATTGCAGAATAGTTCATCTTCTAATACAGAGAGTGTTTCTGGCTCATACCTTCACCAACAGTTATGAAAACACATTGAAATTCACTGGATCCATATTTTTAACAAGAAACAATTCAATTATAATATTGAATGTTATAGAGAAATATTAAAGTTTTCAGGGCCTTTGTGATGCTATCATGTTATTCATGAGATACACTGCTGTTTATCAGGGCTGTAGATGAGCAGCTGGGAGATGGAAAGATACACATACATAAATACGATAATAATAATAACAATTTCAATAGGGCCTCCCACCATCGGCGCTCAGGCAATAATTACACAAATTAGCAATGACTCATACTGGAATCAATTTAATTATACAGCGTACCAAGTTAATGGAAAAAAAACAAAAAACAAAACAGATGCGTTACAAAGACTTCGCTGGTACATTGTGAGACTACGCTCCCTGCGTCAGAGCTCCTCCCTCTTCCTCCTGCTTCAGAGCACAGTCACACACATGCCAAGTGAAAAGAAGGATAAATAATCTTTAATCTTTGCAATTTCAGGTTGAACAATCTTCCAACATGTTTCTTCAGGATAAGTTAGTGGACTCACTTCAATTTGTTCGAGGTGCTTTTTGGATGGGTCGTGCGAAGAAGAAATCCAAGGCACTATATGTTTTAGCAATTCCAGTGTTTCTATGATCATGCCATGGTCGTCATATTAAATAAACTTAAATCATAACATATTTCGATATCGTTTATACTGTCTCTTTCTCAAAACATTTGACATTCACTACATGGAGAGGGGGTGGTCTAGTGGCAGAAATTTGGACTATGGGCAGAAAAGGTCTCTGGTTCGTCTCTGGTTCGACTCCACGGAGAGACATCAAAAGACAAACCTGGATTGATCTGCCCAAAAATCCAAGAGGATTCTTCCTACCCTGTCTAGTGCCCCTGAGCAAGGCACCTTACTCCCCCAACATCTGCTCCCCGGGCGCCGTACAGGGTCGCTCGCTGCTCTGTGTGTCCTGCACCAGATGGGTCAAAAGCATGAGTGTGCCTGTGCATGTCTGTAAATGTGTTTGGGACTAATAAATGCATCTTAATCAATCATCTTGCATTCAGTATATATTGTATATACAAAATATACTTGTGTATACTATATATACAAATATATATATAGACATAGAAAAATCCTAGGCAATAACTATAAATGTTTATATTATCTGTCGTCTCTCTATCTCACTTTCTATTATAAACATATTTCCACGTTAAGTTTAACATTTTTATTGTAATCATATATTTTTATGGATTTTATTTCACTCATAAAACTCTAAATTTATGAGTATTGTTTGGCACATTTCCTTGTACCTGACAATAAAGGTATCTTCAATTAAATGTTCAAGTCTTGGGTATCATTCAAAACAATTATTATTATTAATTATATAATTAAACATATTCATAATCTGGGAGTTTAACCCCCTGAAAACTAGTTTAAATATATTCATCAAGGAAATTACACAGACAGATATAATTGACTATATTTAGTATTATATATTGAGAGCAATTAATAACAATTTTTGAAACTAACAATTTAGTAGCACTTAAATTTCACTTACTTATAGCACTTTGTAGTTTTGCTTTGTTTGAAATTGTACTTTTTTGATTCTTGTTTTCCTGGGTCTGTACCCTAGGGGTTGAATGCACTTTGGATAAAAGCGTCAGCTAAATGAAATATAATGTAATAGCACAAAACACTGAAAAGCTGTCATCAGGAGTGTGTTAACGCTCCAGGAGTGGGTGCGATTCAGGACATACCGGGGCTGAGGTATAATTTATGGCATTCCTTATACTAATTAAAATGCTAGTTAATTAAGCTGGAACTACACAGCCTTGTCATTAAGTCGTAAAAGGAAGCGAGGACGTCAGAGTGAGAGCAGTAGTGAGCATGATGACTAAGTTAATGATAGAGTCTACTCTCATATTTCAAGCTACCAGCAGCTCCTGTTGAACAGCTACTAAAGTTAAGTAACATATTTTCTAAGAACATCAGACCCGGTAATTAGGCCATGGCACGGCCTTCAGCTATAGGGCCACCAAGTGAAGGGGCATCTATAGCAGGTAGGAATATTCACCTCTGTTGAGTAAGTTATGTTTCCATCTGTGTTTATCTGTGTTAATAAGTAGGATTACACAAAAACTCCTGGACAGACGACCACGAAATTTGGGGGAAGAATTAACTCATAGAATGCTGGCGCAGGAGGTAGACAGCTCATATCACAGCTCAAGCCGAAGTGTCCTTGGGCAAGATGCTGAACCCCAGAAAAGGCCCCTAATCGATGTTGAATGCACTAACTAATTGTAAGTCGCTTTTTGCTCAGATCTTATTATTTGTTTGTTCAGAGATTATATGATTATTAATACTAATCAATTATTGTAATAATCACAGTATAATACGAATTAGCGTACATATCCTATGGCTTTCATCCCACTGTGTGCTGTTTCAACACTCACCTGTGAGCAAACGCCCGAGACTGAGCTGCACAATGAACTCGAACAGCACTCAGGGAAGAGCAAACGACCGCCAAGCACAACAATCACTTTATGGAACCAAATTAAAATCCACTACATCTACATCAGATTGCTCAAACTCAACTGTCTCCTTAACATGCCTGATTTTTTCCATCAAGATCTGTGAATTAAATGTTGAAAAAACATCCTGGATCCAAATGTACATCGAAATCGAATCAGTTCTTCCTTGGGTCATGCCCCCGCCCCTCCACGTAATTAGAGGCCGGAACTGAAATAAATGTATGGAATTCCAAAAGAGACAAGGAGAGTATTAGAAAGTATCAAAGAGTGTCTCCATGCTGAACAGTGAACTTTTATGTCGACAGTAACTACAAACATCAGAAGTGATGTCAGGTACAGGACACACACATGAATTGTATATGTAGATTTCAACATTGTGTTGTAACTGTGTTCAGTACAGATCCCAGTGCTCTACATGCTGACTGAGCTAGAACCTTACAGCCTCTTGAGATGTCATGCACTCGTCCGGCCTCGTGCCAAGTTCTGTCTTTTTATCAGTAAATCAAATCAAGTTTATCTATAAAGCTCATTTGAAAAACAACCAGAGTGGAGCAAAGCGCTGCACAATAGAAAAAAAAATTATAAGAGGAGATAATGACTAAATCAAAGAATTACACATTTATATTATAATATAGTTATTGCCATTGACTGACATAAAAATTGATCACATTTTCTAATGCTGTCTGAATGTTAGTGACGTTCCTGTGCCCTATATAGTGCAACGATTATTTACTGAGTATACTGTAAATTACTGTATACTTAATAGAATTTTACACCACACAAAACATGAAATTAATGATTTTTTTAAACCTCACTATTAATAACCACAGCATGTGAAATGACTAAGAATGTTGAAGCTTTTAGGGCCAATCACAACATTTGCAGCTCTGGCGAAAGACTAAAGTATGGGGGCAGTTTTGTATCCAAGTGATGCCGTTGGCACAACTGTAAAAAGAACCTGGGGCACCAGGTTTGGCATAAATCCCTCCGGGCTTTGTAGCACAGAAGTTGTCTGGAGTACTAGGTGATGTGGGGATTGTGGGGATTGTGGGTCTGGGATGAGGGGTAACGTATGAAGGGTCTTTGGTTGGAGTCACTTGAGTCTGAGGTGTTTCTGTGGCGGGAGGGGGAGGAAGATCTGCAGAAATAAGGATATGTCATTTGTCGTCAGCTGGGCTCGGAATTTATTGTTGATGCATATGAAAGGAAAAAATGTTGCGTGTCATTTTGTGTTTACCTGAGGCCAAAAGAGAACGAAGATAATTGATGAGGGTGTAGTTTCCTTGTCGACAGAACTGTCCATGGAAGTCGTCAAGATCCAGAGCCCAGACAAAGGCTCCTCCAAACCTGTTGTCTTTTAGGTAACGAACCTAGATAAGTAACAACAGACACTTTCAAGAAAACAAATCTATTCAAACCTTGTCTGTCTGTAACGTGTCCTCGAAGAAAAAAAAACTACCTTGGTCTCAAAACTTTCTTTGTTGTCATATCCGACCCACTCATTGTTTTTAATGGCATAGGGAACTTTCTGGTCCTCAATCAATTGCACACTCGCCCCTTGAAGAAAAGTGCAAATCTTAAAAGAGAGTTAAATTCTAAATACCTGCTCTCTGATAGAAGACCAAAAAAGCAACCGGTTGCACCTCATAATAGGACCAGAAGCCAGCCTCCCTCGTGAAAGCACCAGCAGGTGCGGGACCACTGGTCGGTGCTCCGACCGCACTGGACTGAGACGACAGTCGAAAGGTTCGCCCATATGTGGCAAACCCCATATTGAGCTTTTCCACAGGAGTTCCCTTGTCCCGCCAGTACTTCATGGCAAAGTCCTGAAATGTAAATGAAAAGAGTCGGGCAGAAATCAAGTTTTCATCCATTTTTTTTGCATATTTTAACCCTATTTTCAGAGAATGTGCAAGTGTTTCCTGTTATGTGAATTTAAAGAGCTGGCCTAATTGAGAGAAACCAATGCTAAGGAGACGGTTCTATTGGCCCCTATATTTGCTCAGAGATTTTGCTGTTGCCCCCAGTGGGTAATGTGTTGACACACGATATCCAGTGGTTTTTTGAGATCGGATGTTATTGCTAGTCTTCATCTCTCCAGGTGAGAAGAAGCCTTAAATCACATTCTTCGTGCACATTTTGATTATTTTGCTTAAACTGTTTCCAATCTGAGATAATCAATGCACCAACTCTTCCAGAGGACTAGACAACCTTTATTTTTTTTTGCAATATTTCAAATATACATATTGGCTATGCACATAAAAACAGGAAGATGTAAAAACTACCTCAGATAATAATAATAACAAATACATGTTTGCATTCATGATACAGCTGAACATGAATCTATGTACTCACCGTATTTAAGTAAACGTTGTCCCCGGTGTCATGGGACCCTTTGAACAACGGGCTGTTATGTCCAGTCACCCTTTCCCAGGTTCCGTGAAAATCGTAGGTCATCACATTGATAAAATCCAGGTACCTGATGAAATACAAGTAAAGGCCTATATATGCTTCTCCGTTTTTTCGAAAACGGACGGACACGGACAGAGAAACGCCCACTCCGAGCGCCTCGGAGAGCTTTTCGTGCACCTCTGATTTTTCTAACTACACGTCGGCATGACGGGCAGCCTACGGATAGCCCGTGGCTGTGATTGGTCAGCTAACGACATTTCCGGACCTCAAACTTCCTGTTTCATTCCCTATAGCGCAATAAACCCAAACACAACTATGATTCTATGATTAATGTGACAAGTGTGTTAAGCCAGTGGAGATGTCCGGCTGACGGTTGCTGGTTAGAGCACTAACGGCATGTGTGTACGGTCACATACGGTTATAAAGCCCTTTCATAACGGTGCTAGCGGCGCTAGCCCCCATGCTAACTGAAAAAAACCCGCTGACTTTAATTATAATAAACGGCTGTCATGACACTGTGTCTCAAACACCATCATGTCAGAAGCAAACACTTGGTAGTAGTTAGTATCGGGAGTCCCTGCTGACTGTGTGTGGAAGCTGGGAGGGGAGCTAGCTGCCTCCGTGTAGCTTCAAGCTGTGGAATTAGCAACGCAGTTCGGAAACAAGACCGGGGAACCGCTGCGCTAAGACACGATAACATAAACATTATGACCCGCAGGGTGTCACTTTATTTCAGCAAAAACTGTCGCGCCATCAACAGCCTTTGTCTGTTAGTTGTCATCGTTCGCTGTGTACGAGACTCCGGCAGGACGTCAATAAACCAGCGTGGACTTCTTCTACACACCTCATGAGGTAGGCTTCTCTAAGCTCGTCTTCCGTTGCGCCACCTAATGGTCTGGCGGTGAATTGTTTTCAGTACAAAAAGGCTTGCACGACTATAAATCAAAAAGTGTCCGTCCGATCCGTCCGTCCGTCCGTCCTTGACGGACTCGGAGAAGCATACAGAGGCCTTAAGAGTCACTCATACAAGATGGCAGCTGATCATAATGTGCAGAGGAACATATTGGTGTATAGGGCTGAACGATTAATTGCATTAGCGATGTAATTGCGATTTGATAAAACGCGATTTTCTAATCGCAACGTGCGCGATTTAAACGTGCGAAAGCAAGTAGGGCACCGGGCTGCTGTCCTCACCCGCGGTAAGAATGCCGCGGGACCACAAAACTCCTCTGATCCAGAAGTTAGCGAAGCATGCCTGCATCACCTACAGGGTCCTAACGTCTTCGGCCGACGGGGCGGACACACAGAGCAAGCTCATCTCGAAGGTGACCGCGGGGCGGGCGGCGGACCTGAAAATCGCTCCCCGCTAAAGCAAGCCGAGCTCCGGGGTGGCGGGGCTCCAGAGCCCCCCGGTCATCTACACGCACATCTGCGACACGGAGGTGTTCAGCATGGGGCTGTTCCTGCTGTGGCTCGGCGCCTCCACACCGCTGCACGACCACCCGGACATGAACGGGAATCTACGGAGCTGCTGATCCTCGAGCTGCCCTTTCATCCAGCCGGCCCGCTGCATCCGCGGACACAGAGCTTAAACTGCTGCTGCTCCGCTGACTATAACAACGCCTCATTCCTACACTTATAAAATTCAATTCAATGTGGAAGTAATCCAAGTATTCAGAATACGTTACTCAGATTAGTTAATGTAACGAAATACGTTACAGATTATATTATTGTACAGTAAATGTATTTAATATTGTGTTGGTCATATTTAAATCATCCATTACGGGGTATTTTTTTTTGGGGGGGGGGTGTAAAATGAAAAAAATCGCCTATTAAATCGCAATCGCAATATTTGGGGGAAAAAATTGCAATTAGTTTATTTCCCCAAATCGTTCAGCCCTATTGGTGTACTTTGCCAACTCTGGAATTTCGTAGCCTTTATCGATGGTTTCTTTCCCAGCAGGCACAGCAGCAGTGATAAGTAATCTGGGTGTGCCGGCCGCTGTCCTCTCGGCCTCGTAGGCCTCCAGGAGTTCCTGAAAGCAAGTCACCAGTCATCAAAGTCACGTCGTGCTTCATGTGAAACATCAGCTAAACATCTGCACAGTAATTCTGGATCTGACCTTGCATAACAAAGTGAATCTCTGCCGGTCCTCGGGAGGGCTTTCTCTCGAAGCGGGGTATTCCCAGTCCAGGTCCAATCCATCAAAACCAAACTTTCTCAGTAGTTTGATAGAGGACTGGATGAATTTGTTTCGGTTTGCTTGAGTTGATACCATGGTTGTGAATCTGGGCAGTATTTTGGAGACAGAAAGGTGAATGAGACATAATACAACATATATTGATCTACATTGATTTTTTTTACGCAAATCATCTCACTTTTGCGTTCCAAAGTTCCAGCCACCAACTGCCAACAGTGTTTTAAGAGTTGGATTTCTGTGAGAAGGTTCAAATTTAGTTGGAACAAATACTGATTTGACAACAAAATTCGACAGAGAACTTCGGACTGACCTCTGTTTGAGGCCATTAAAAGATTTATAGAGTTGGTCATCATTCCATTCTATGGTGACTAATTCATTTGCCTCATTAATACCACCAAAGGCATAGATCAGGTGAGTGCACAGGTTTGGGTCAACATCAGACGGCATAAACTTTCCATTGCCGGGTCTATACTGGGACCAGTTTGTGAAATAACACACCAGTCTGGCAGATGACACTTAACAAATAAAAAAATTAATTAATTATTTATTATTCCAGTACGAAATATTTCATAATTAAAAATGATTTCTGGCATTTACCACTGATTAATTCATGAACTCACCCATACTGCCGAGGGAAAGACAGAGACCTTTTAAAGAGAAAGAGTTAGTCCATTAACATTGCGTAAATAAAAGACAAGAAAACAATTCAAGAAAATAATCTTCTAGGTTTTTATCGCAACTTACCTGCAAGTAGAATTAGCTTGTTCATGGTGAACGTCCTCGGCCGAGCTCTTGCAGTCGAAAGTGAACACTGACTGAATTTATATTGCTGGTGGAATCTACACACACCACGTTAATCGTTAACCACAAACAAATTGTGTCACAAAAAGGTTTAGTACACAAAACTGTTGCGTCCTAAAAGTCAGTCAAATAACTGATTATTTGACCTTTAACCTCCCAAAGAAAACCTGTGCTTGAGAGAATATTTGTGGTTCAGATTATGGACAGATAAGTTCTTACTCAACGGGTACAGAGTCCATCGAGTGGTCAGCGTAGCAATCTTAAACAGAAAAATAAATAAATCAACATTCAGAGTCATGAAGAATTAGGTAGAAAAATTACCAGTTCTTTATTTACAATAGGGCATAACTGTGTTAGGAGTCAAATCAACAAAAGCTGTTACAGAAGGATTTATATGCTTTTTTTATGAGTGAAATATGAGCAACTTCAGGCACCTGCTCCTGAAGTTGCTGCCGTTGCTGCCCGTCCGACAGACGCCCCTGGTGGCATTCACTGGGACCAGAGAAGAAGTTTGCTACTGTGAGCTGGGAGAACACTTGATGCTGCCTGAGTGCACACAACTGAGCCATTAAGCACCTCACCTGCACAGTGCAGTGTATACACAGAAGTTCATTACCCTCTGGAGGACACACTTCAAAGGTACTTTGGTCTCCGAGTGCATATTCAACTGGGCTATTATGTGTTATGCTAACTTAGGTTTCATGAGAAGAACTTTGCCAGCCTTGGTGAATTAAACCATTTCATTTTCTGTTATTTAACCTGTGCTATGTGAGGAAGACTGCGGAACTCTTTATTAAAGTCTATGGTGACAGGAAAATCCCTGGAAGTATTTGAGTGTGTTCCAAGTATCAGGCTGGTGTACCTGTCTGGTACTTGAGGGAACACCCAGTGATGACACCGTTGGGTTCCGCTGGCAGGTCCCAGTCCACGTAAATACTGTCCAGATGTCGCTGTTGGATCCTGAAGGAACTGGGAGCAGATGGTACTACAGACGAAAACACAGCAGGAGACAATTAACCTGAGATTTGGAAATGAACATTATTCACCATTTGCTCGTGGAGCAAATGTTTGACAATGTTGCCTGGCCTTTTTCCTAAGTGGCAGTATACAACTCTCAACTCTGCATTGCCCTCTAGTGGATGTATTGGTTGTGAGAAGTGACACTGAACAAGGTCTGAAACAGATATATCTCTTTTGTACTTAAAATGTTCTTCTTCTGTACATATATTTAGGGTTAAATGAAAAGCCCACAATTTTATTTTGTGTTATTTAAGCTTCCATGGGACAGCACCTAAATGTGCTTTAAAAATAAACTTGACTATATCACAATCTCGTCCTACCTCCTTCAGGTGTGGAGAAGTGTATGTGATCTCCATGTTGTTCCTCCATGCACCCACACCCTTCAAATGTGGGTACATGGAGGAACCCACATTGATGACCCTGAACTCGTAGTAGATGAAAGGTGCCAGATGCAGAATGACGGAGTTGAGGTTTCCTGGGTATGTTGACAGGTTTCTCCACTTCCCTGGTAACCAGGCATCATCGTCGTACTGCAATAAGTACTCTGTAAAAAAATATTTAAAGATTAAGATTGTTTATTTACACCAAACACATGCACAGACATGCACAGACACACTCATGCAATGGTAGGTACATTTATCCTCTGCTTTTAACCCATCTGGTGCAGGACTCACAGATCAGTGAGCAGCCATGTACGGCGCCAAGGGAGCAGATGTCTGGGGAGTATACAAGGTAGGGAGAATCCTCTTGGATTTTTGAACAGATCAATCCAGGTTCGTCTTTTGTTGTTTCTCCGTGGAGTCGAACCAGAGACGAACCAGAGACCTTTCTGCCCATAGTCCAAGTTCTCTAAAAACACTGTTTTTATTTATGTGGGTCTATTAAGTTTTGCGGCCCCTACCAGTGACGGGGTTGTGGTTAGTGTCCCCAGGAACCCAGCTCAGTCTGACGGTGCGCTCATATGGATCAGACAACTCCAGACTAGTGGGAGGATCAGGACGGTCTACACACAAAAAAAGGCATGAACAATTAAAAAGCCCAACACACTGTATACGGTCAAATATCACCTGATTTACACGTGTCATACCCATCACGATCAGGCAATTTCTGGTCCAGCTCACTCTTGATGACACAGGTGTAATCGCCCCAACGAATTGAAATGGAGCACAGATCTGGACAAAGGGGCCAATCAAAGATTCTTTTCACTTATTTCCAAGGGAATAATGAATGGATCTTTATAACACAACAATGGGGCATAGTTACGGGAGTGACATTTGAAAAAGGACTCACCTCCAGCCGAGACTGAGCAGCTTTTTGTCTTTCATCCAGCTGGTTGTGACAGGAGTGCTGCTATACGCTTTCACCCCACACTCGATTCGCACGTCGCTTCCACGGATCACTTTCATACTCTGTGGTCTCGTCACGATCAATGTGGGCTCTGAGGAGAACCGTAAGGTGTATCCATGTAAAGTTGTATTCTTGATACAAAAAGAGTTATAGTGTGAAACAGTGTGATGCTAAAATATTTCTGAGATTCTTCTGCGTTCCACTAGAGGGAGCTTGCGTACAATTGTTGGTATGCGTACCGTAGTTAAGAATCAGTGCCCTAAATAATTTAAAAAGACTATTATTACCGTACGAAGCATATGACTCAGACCAGAATCGTTATTTTCATTCACACCAGGATTTACATATATAGTGTGACTAAGAATATCTGGACAAGATTTTAATGATTTTGGTAAAGTGTTCATCGAAGAATCTTCCTGAACAAAGCGTTTACAGTTTAGAGTTGTGCACTTTTTGGTTTTGCATAATGTAACTAAATACAAAGTGTGCATGCATTAAATGTCAGATGCACTATCTGTCATTATCAGTGTGGGGAAGGATACTTTCAAAACGTATTCAATTACAGACTACATGCCCAAAAATGTAATCTGTATCGTATGCCGTTACATTAACTAGTCTGAGTAACGTATTCTGAATACTTGGATTACTTCCACATTGAATTGCATTTTAAGGTGTCGGAATGTGGCGTTGTTATAGTCAGTGGAGCAGCAGCAGTTTAAGCTCTCTCTCTGCGGATGTGACCCTCTTGGAGTAGATGGCGCACAGGTTGGTGTCCTCAGACAGGCCGACCAGGTAAGCCTCGCTGGCCTCCTGCAGAGCCATGACAGCGGAGCTCTGGAAGCGCAGGTCGGTCTAGAAATCCAAAGTGATTTCTCTCACCAGGCGCTGGAAGGGCAGCTTGCGGATCAGGAGCTCTGTACATTTCTGGTAGCGACGGATCTCTCTCACAGCCACTGTCCCGGGCCTGTAACGGTGAGGCTTCTTCACATCCCCGGTGGTCGGGGCACTCTTACGAGCAGCCTTGCTAGCCAGCTGCTTCCTGGGGGCTTTGGCTCTGGTGGATTTACGAGCGGCATTTGCGGCCTTTCCATTGATTTATTTAAAGAGTGAATAAACTCGCAAAACAGAGAAGTACTGTCATGTTATCCATTGATTTCAACAAATTAACAGTATTCTGAATACCATCTATTTAAATTGGAACTTTAACGGAATACAGTTACTCATAATTTCGGGAGACCTATGGATACTTGTCTTTGGAATAAAAAGGATCCGATCCCATTCAGACAAGCTCTGAATATTTCATGAGAAAGTCTGCAACCCTTCTAGCACATACAGTGATATTATTAAACTGGAAGCTCCAACCAACTCTCTACCTATACAGGACGATATCTTCTCTTTCCACAACATTTCCTAAAATGTATTTATTCATCAACAAATTGTTCTCTCCTTTTCTGATTAATTGTGTCTGGATACGTTCCTCAGCTATCTCACATCATATCTTACGTGAATTCACAGTACACCATAGTATTGTTTGATATGTGTAACTAGCGCTGAGTCCTGCACCTTCAGGCTCTGCTGTTATGTTTCATACATGTTAATAGGAATGTATCTGTATTTGTGTCTATTTTCTATCAATTGATATATTAAATGCTTGTTTTGTTATTTATAGGATTCTCTTCCTCTTATTCTCCCTTTTCCCTGATGAATTATTGGCTCAATGTCAAAAATCCCAATCAAAAGAGTTGTAAAAAAATATTTAAATTTGAATGTTTTGTCATATGCAATATAAAGGGTATGCAGCACGGAGTTAAATTGAGTTAAGGGTCTTATCTTATTTCCAAGGTACTGGGCTGTGTATCTCATAAGCATCTAACAAACAAATAACAACCAACCAATAATCAAACTTTAAACAAAACCTATACTAGATATGGGAAAGTTCATATGTTACTCATGATTGAATTATTTATTGAGTAGTAGTGTGTCAAATTTATCAAAGATAAGATCACCTTATAGAATAATTGTATACACAACCCTTGTGCCACCAAATAAGACAAATCTTTTTAGTTGAGGGCTAGACAAAGACTAAAATTAACATATCCATGCAATGGGGTTAGATACACCTACATAACATACAGTGTGTATGCATCAACCATAGAATGAAGCAAATTAGGTTAGATAAAGGAAAGGACACTGAAAACATAGATACAGGTACAATTTAAGGTGAGTATCAGGAAAACAGTTATAACATATCAGTACAGTTGTTCGTATGCCATATAAATAAATACAAATAAATAATGTTTTTTATTTAACATTCATGGATTAGAGGAGATTTGATTGGTGATGGGGAGATTATGGAAATAAATATGTAAATGTTCATAGTGTCGTCTATAATGTTAATGTTAAAGTATAAAATGTTTAGATTTATGATGCTAAAACCCACACTTGAATAATAATAGGAAATTGTAGTTATACTCATTTGTAAAAGTGACTACTGCAGTTGATGATAATAAATATTAAAATATAACTTGCAACTTTTTAAGGTTATTTGCATGCGCTTTTTCCTTTGTTTTATACCTCACCACGTGCACTCATTTTGCACAGTCTTAATAAGTAGTTTTGTCTGAGGGATTGGAAAACAGCCCTGTCGTCTGTACCCTACATAGTAGCTGGGGTTGTGGTAGTTGGTGTAGTTGGGGTTGTGGAAGTGGTAGTTTGAGTGGTTGTTGTGGTCGTTGGAATGTTGTAGTGGTAGTTGGGTGTTGTGGTAGTGGTAGTTTGGAGTAGTTGTTGTGGTTGTTGGAGTTGTGGTAGTTGGTAGTTGGGGTTGTGGTAGTGGTAGTTGGGGTTGTAGTGGTTGGAGTTGTGGTAGTTGGGGTTGTGGTAGTTGGAGTAGTTGTTGTGGTCGTTGGAGCTGTGGTAGTGGTAGTTGAGTAGTTGTTGTGGTAGTTAGGTGTTGTAGTAGTTGGAATAGTTGTGGTGGCTGGAGTTGTTGTAGTTGGGGTTGTGGTAGTGGTAGTTGTAGTTGATTGTGGTAGTTGGAGTTGTGGTAGTGGTAGTTGGGGTTGTGGTAGCGGTAGTTGGAGTAGGTGTTGTGGTCGTTGGAGTTGTTGTAGTGGTAGTTGGGCTTGTGGTAGTGGTAGTTGGAGTAGTTGTTGTGGTAGTTGGAGTTGTGGTAGTTGGTGTAGTTGTTGTGGTCGTTGGAGTTGTGGTAGTAGTAGTTGGGGTTGTGTAGTGGTAGTTGGAGTAGTTGTTGTGGTAGTTGGAGGTTGTGGTAGTTGGTGTAGTTAGTTGTGGTCGTTGGAGTTGTTGTAGTTGTAGTTGTGGTAGTGGTAGTTGGAGTAGTTGTGGTCGTTGGAGTTGTTGTAGTTGTAGTTGGGTTGTGGTAGTTGTATATGGGGTTGTGGTCGTTGGAGTTGTTGTAGTGGTAGTTGGGTTGTGGTAGTGGTAGTTGGAGTATGTTGTGGTCGTTGGAGTTGTTGTAGTGGTAGTTGGGGTTGTGGTAGTGGTAGTTGGAGTAGTTATTGTGGTCGTTGGAGTCGTTGTAGTGGTAGTTGGGGTTGTGGTAGCGGTAGTTGGAGTAGGTGTTGTGGTCGCTGGAGTTGTTGTAGTGGTAGTTGGGCTTGTGGTAGTGGTAGTTGGAGTAGTTGTTGTGGTAGTTGGAGTTGTGGTAGTTGTGTAGTTGGGGTTGTGGTAGTGGTAGTTGGAGTAGTTGTGGTCGTTGGAGTTGTTTTAGTGGTAGTTGGGTTGTGGTAGTGGTAGTTGGAGTTGTGGTAGTTGGTGTAGTTTTGTGGTCGTTGGAGTTGTGGTAGTGGTAGTTGGGGTTGTGGTAGTGGTAGTTGGAGTAGTTGTTGTGGTCGTTGGAGAGTTGTTGTAGTGGTAGTTGGGGCTTGTGGTAGGGGTAGTTGGAGTAGTTGTTGTGGTAGTTGGAGTTGTGGTAGTTGGTGTAGTTGTTGTGGTCGTTGGAGTTGTGTGGTAGTTGGGGTTGTGGTAGTGGTAGTTGGAGTAGTTGTTGTGGTCGTTGGAGTTGTGGTAGTAGTAGTTGGGGTTGTGGTAGTGGTAGTTGGAGTAGTTGTTGTGGTAGTTGGAGTTGTGGTAGTTGGTGTAGTTGTTGTGGTCGTTGGAGTTGTGGTAGTAGTAGTTGGGGTTGTGGTAGTGGTAGTTGGAGTAGTTGTTGTGGTCGTTGGAGAAGTTGTTGTAGTAGTTAAAGGTGTGGTCGTAGTTGGAATAGTTGTGGTCATTGGAGTTGTTGTAGTTGTAGTTGTGGTAGTGGTAGTTGGAGTAGTTGTGGTCGTTGGAGTTGTTGTGGTAGTTGGGGTTGTGGTAGTGTAGTTGGAGTAGTTGTTGTGGTCGTTGGAGTGTTGTAGTGGTAGTTGGGGTTGTGGTAGTTAGTTGGAGTAGTTGTTGTGGTCGTGGAGTTGTTGGTAGTTGGGGTTGTGGTAGTGGTAGTTGGAGTAGTTGTGGTCGTTGGAGTTGTGTGGTAGTTGGGGTTGTGGTAGTGGTAGTTGGAGTAGTTGTTGTGGTCGTTGGAGTTGTTGTGGTAGTTGGGTTGTGGTAGTGGTAGTTGGAGTATGTTGTGGTCGTTGGAGTTGTTGTAGTGGTAGTTGGGGTTGTGGTAGTTGGAGTAGTTGTGGTCGTTGGAGTTGTTGTAGTGGTAGTTGGGGTTGTGGTAGTGGTAGTTGGAGTAGTTGTTGTGGTCGTTGGAGTTGTGGTAGTGGTAGTTGGGGTTGTGGTAGTGGTAGTTGGAGTAGTTGTTGTGGTAGTTGGAGTTGTGTGTAGTTGGTGGTTGTGGTAGTTGGTAGTTGTGGTCGTTGGAGTTGTTGTAGTTGTAGTTGTGTAGTGGTAGTTGGGGTTGTGGTAGTGGTAGTTGGAGTAGTTGTTGTGGTAGTTGGAGTTGTGGTAGTTGGTGTAGTTGTTGTGGTCGTTGGAGTTGTGGTAGTAGTAGTTGGGGTTGTGGTAGTGGTAGTTGGAGTAGTTGTTGTGGTCGTTGGAGAAGTTGTTGTAGTAGTTAAAGGTGTGGTCGTAGTTGGAATAGTTGTGGTCGTTGGAGTTGTTGTAGTTGTAGTTGTGGTAGTGGTAGTTGGAGTAGTTGTGGTCGTTGGAGTTGTTGTAGTGGTAGTTGGGGTTGTGGTAGTGGTAGTTGGAGTAGTTGATTGTGGTCGTTGGAGTTGTTGTAGTGGTAGTTGGGGTTGTGGTAGTGGTAGTTGGAGTAGTTGTTGTGGTCGTTGGAGTTGTTGTAGTGGTAGGTGTGGTCGTTGTTGGATAGTTGTGGTAGTTGGAGTTGTTGTAGTTGTAGTTGTGGTAGTGGTAGTTGGAGTAGTTGTGGTCGTTGGAGTTGTTGTAGTTGGGGTTGTGGTAGTTGGAGTAGTTGTTGTGGTCGTTGGAGTTGTGGTAGTGGTAGTTGGGTAGTTGTTGTGGTAGTTGGGTGTTGTGGTAGTTGGGTAGTTGTGGTCGTTGGAGTTGTGTGGTAGTTGGGGTTGTGGTAGTGGTAGTTGGAGTAGTTGTTGTGGTCGTTGGAGTTGTTGTAGTGGTAGTTGGGGTTGTGGTAGTGGTAGTTGGAGTAGTGTTGTGGTCGTTGGAGTTGTTGTAGTGGTAGTTGGGGTTGTGGTAGTGGTAGTTGGAGTAGTTGTTGTGGTCGTTGGAGTTGTAGTGGTAGTTGGGTTGTGGTAGTGGTAGTTGGAGTAGTTGTTGTGGTAGTTGGAGTTGTGGTAGTTGGGTAGTTGTTGTGGTCGTTGGAGTTGTTGTAGTGGTAGTTGGGGTTGTGGTAGTGGTAGTTGGAGTAGTTGTTGTGGTAGTTGGAGTTGTGGTAGTTAGTGTAGTTGGGGTTGTGGTAGTGGTAGTTGGAGTAGTTGTTGTGGTCGTTGGAATTGTTGTAGTGGTAGTTGGGCTTGTGGTAGTGGTAGTTGGAGTAGTTGTTGTGGTAGTTGGAGTTGTGGTAGTTGGTGTAGTTGTTGTGGTCGTTGGAGTTGTGGTAGTAGTAGTTGGGGTTGTGGTAGTGGTAGTTGGAGTAGTTGTTGTGGTCATTGGAGAAGTTGTTGTAGTAGTTAAAGGTGTGGTCGTAGTTGGAATAGTTGTGGTCGTTGGAGTTGTTGTAGTTGTAGTTGTGGTAGTGGTAGTGGTAGTTGGAGTAGTTTTGGTTGTTGGAGTTGTTGTAGTTGTAGTTGGGCTTGTGGTAGTGGTAGTTGTAGTTGGGATTGTGGTAGTGGTAGTTGTAGTTGGGATTGTGGTAGTTGGAGTTGTGGTAGTGGTAGTTGGGGTTGTGGTAGCGGTAGTTGGAGTAGGTGTTGTGGTCGTTGGAGTTGTTGTAGTTGGGCTTGTGGTAGTGGTAGTTGGAGTAGTTGTGGTCGTTGAAGTTGTAGTGGTAGTTGGGGTTGTGGTAGTGGTAGTTGGAGTAGTTATTGTGGTCGTTGGAGTCGTTGTAGTGGTAGTTGGGGTTATGGTAGCGGTAGTTGGAGTAGGTGTTGTGGTCGCTGGAGTTGTTATAGTGGTAGTTGGGCTTGTGGTAGTGGTAGTTGGAGTAGTTGTTGTGGTAGTTGGAGTTGTGGTAGTTGGTGTAGTTGTTGTTGTCGTTGGAGTTGTGGTAGTAGTAGTTGGGGTTGTGGTAGTGGTAGTTGGAGTAGTTGTTGTGGTAGTTGGAGTTGTGGTAGTTGGTGTAGTTGTTGTGGTCGTTGGAGTTGTGGTAGTAGTAGTTGGGGTTGTGGTAGTGGTAGTTGGAGTAGTTGTTGTGGTCGTTGGAGAAGTTGTTGTAGTAGTTAAAGGTGTGGTCGTAGTTGGAATAGTTGTGGTCATTGGAGTTGTTGTAGTTGTAGTTGTAGTTGTGGTAGTGGTAGTTGGAGTACTTGTGGTCGTTGGAGTTGTAGTGGTAGTTGGGGTTGTGGTAGTGGTAGTTGGAGTAGTTATTGTGGTCGTTGGAGTCGTTGTAGTGGTAGTTGGGGTTATGGTAGCGGTAGTTGGAGTAGGTGTTGTGGTCGCTGGAGTTGTTATAGTGGTAGTTGGGCTTGTGGTAGTGGTAGTTGGAGTAGTTGTTGTGGTAGTTGGAGTTGTGGTAGTTGGTGTAGTTGTTGTTGTCGTTGGAGTTGTGGTAGTAGTAGTTGGGGTTGTGGTAGTGGTAGTTGGAGTAGTTGTTGTGGTAGTTGGAGTTGTGGTAGTTGGTGTAGTTGTTGTGGTCGTTGGAGTTGTGGTAGTAGTAGTTGGGGTTGTGGTAGTGGTAGTTGGAGTAGTTGTTGTGGTCGTTGGAGAAGTTGTTGTAGTAGTTAAAGGTGTGGTCGTAGTTGGAATAGTTGTGGTCATTGGAGTTGTTGTAGTTGTAGTTGTGGTAGTGGTAGTTGGAGTAGTTGTGGTCGTTGGAGTTGTAGTGGTAGTTGGGGTTGTGGTAGTGGTAGTTGGAGTAGTTATTGTGGTCGTTGGAGTCGTTGTAGTGGTAGTTGGGGTTATGGTAGCGGTAGTTGGAGTAGGTGTTGTGGTCGCTGGAGTTGTTATAGTGGTAGTTGGGCTTGTGGTAGTGGTAGTTGGAGTAGTTGTTGTGGTAGTTGGAGTTGTGGTAGTTGGTGTAGTTGTTGTTGTCGTTGGAGTTGTGGTAGTAGTAGTTTGGGGTTGTGGTAGTGGTAGTTGGAGTAGTTGTTGTGGTAGTTGGAGTTGTGGTAGTTGGTGTAGTTGTTGTGGTCGTTGGAGTTGTGGTAGTAGTAGTTGGGGTTGTGGTAGTGGTAGTTGGAGTAGTTGTTGTGGTCGTTGGAGAAGTTGTTGTAGTAGTTAAAGGTGTGGTCGTAGTTGGAATAGTTGTGGTCATTGGAGTTGTTGTAGTTGTAGTTGTGGTAGTGGTAGTTGGAGTAGTTGTGGTCGTTGGAGTTGTTGTAGTGGTCCTTGGAGTTGTTGTAGTGGTAGTATGAGTAGTTGTTGTTGTTGGAGTTGTGGTAGTTAAAATTTGGGTTGTGGTAGTGGTAGTTGGGGATGTGGTAGTGGGGGTTGTGGTGGTTGGAGTTGTGGTAGTTGGGGTTGAGGTAGTGGTAGTTGGAGTAGTTGTTGTGGTCGTTGGAGAAGTTGTTGTGGTAGTTGGAGGTGTGGTAGTAGTAGTTGGAATAGTTGTGGTCATTGGAGTGGATTTAGTTGTAGTTGGGGTAGTTGTAGTTGGAGTAGTTGTGGTCGTTGGAGTTGTTGTAATGGTAGTTGGGGTTGTGGTAGCTGTAATTGGAGTAGTTATTGTGGTCGTTGGAGTTGTAGTGGTAGTTGGGGTTGTGGTAGTTGGAGTAGCTGTTGTGGTAGCTGGAGTTGTGGTCATGGTAGTTGGGGTTGTGGTAGTGGTAGTTGGAGTAGTTGTGGTCGTTGAAGTTGTAGTGGTAGTTGGGGTTGTGGTAGTGGTAGTTGGAGTAGTTGTTGTGGTAGTTGGAGTTGTGGTAGTTGGTGTAGTTGTTGTTGTCGTTGGAGTTGTGGTAGTAGTAGTTGGGGTTGTGGTAGTGGTAGTTGGAGTAGTTGTTGTGGTCATTGGAGAAGTTGTTGTAGTAGTTAAAGGTGTGGTCGTAGTTGGAATAGTTGTGGTCGTTGGAGTTGTTGTAGTTGTAGTTGTGGTAGTGGTAGTGGTAGTTGGAGTAGTTTTGGTTGTTGGAGTTGTTGTAGTTGTAGTTGGGCTTGTGGTAGTGGTAGTTGTAGTTGGGATTGTGGTAGTGGTAGTTGTAGTTGGGATTGTGGTAGTTGGAGTTGTGGTAGTGGTAGTTGGGGTTGTGGTAGCGGTAGTTGGAGTAGGTGTTGTGGTCGTTGGAGTTGTTGTAGTTGGGCTTGTGGTAGTGGTAGTTGGAGTAGTTGTGGTCGTTGAAGTTGTAGTGGTAGTTGGGGTTGTGGTAGTGGTAGTTGGAGTAGTTATTGTGGTCGTTGGAGTCGTTTGTAGTGGTAGTTGGGGTTATGGTAGCGGTAGTTGGAGTAGGTGTTGTGGTCGCTGGAGTTGTTATAGTGGTAGTTGGGCTTGTGGTAGTGGTAGTTGGAGTAGTTGTTGTGGTAGTTGGAGTTGTGGTAGTTGGTGTAGTTGTTGTTGTCGTTGGAGTTGTGGTAGTAGTAGTTGGGGTTGTGGTAGTGGTAGTTGGAGTAGTTGTTGTGGTAGTTGGAGTTGTGGTAGTTGGTGTAGTTGTTGTGGTCGTTGGAGTTGTGGTAGTAGTAGTTGGGGTTGTGGTAGTGGTAGTTGGAGTAGTTGTTGTGGTCGTTGGAGAAGTTGTTGTAGTAGTTAAAGGTGTGGTCGTAGTTGGAATAGTTGTGGTCATTGGAGTTGTTGTAGTTGTAGTTGTAGTTGTGGTAGTGGTAGTTGGAGTACTTGTGGTCGTTGGAGTTGTAGTGGTAGTTGGGGTTGTGGTAGTGGTAGTTGGAGTAGTTATTGTGGTCATTGGAGTCGTTGTAGTGGTAGTTGGGGTTATGGTAGCGGTAGTTGGAGTAGGTGTTGTGGTCGCTGGAGTTGTTATAGTGGTAGTTGGGCTTGTGGTAGTGGTAGTTGGAGTAGTTGTTGTGGTAGTTGGAGTTGTGGTAGTTGGTGTAGTTGTTGTTGTCGTTGGAGTTGTGGTAGTAGTAGTTGGGGTTGTGGTAGTGGTAGTTGGAGTAGTTGTTGTGGTAGTTGGAGTTGTGGTAGTTGGTGTAGTTGTTGTGGTCGTAGGAGTTGTGGTAGTAGTAGTTGGGGTTGTGGTAGTGGTAGTTGGAGTAGTTGTTGTGGTCGTTGGAGAAGTTGTTGTAGTAGTTAAAGGTGTGGTCGTAGTTGGAATAGTTGTGGTCATTGGAGTTGTTGTAGTTGTAGTTGTGGTAGTGGTAGTTGGAGTAGTTGTGGTCGTTGGAGTTGTAGTGGTAGTTGGGGTTGTGGTAGTGGTAGTTGGAGTAGTTATTGTGGTCGTTGGAGTCGTTGTAGTGGTAGTTGGGGTTATGGTAGCGGTAGTTGGAGTAGGTGTTGTGGTCGCTGGAGTTGTTATAGTGGTAGTTGGGCTTGTGGTAGTTGGAGTAGTTGTTGTGGTAGTTGGAGTTGTGGTAGTTGGTGTAGTTGTTGTTGTCGTTGGAGTTGTGGTAGTAGTAGTTTGGGTTGTGGTAGTGGTAGTTGGAGTAGTTGTTGTGGTAGTTGGAGTTGTGGTAGTTGGTGTAGTTGTTGTGGTCGTTGGAGTTGTGGTAGTAGTAGTTGGGGTTGTGGTAGTGGTAGTTGGAGTAGTTGTTGTGGTCGTTGGAGAAGTTGTTGTAGTAGTTAAAGGTGTGGTCGTAGTTGGAATAGTTGTGGTCATTGGAGTTGTTGTAGTTGTAGTTGTGGTAGTGGTAGTTGGAGTAGTTGTGGTCGTTGGAGTTGTTGTAGTGGTCCTTGGAGTTGTTGTAGTGGTAGTATGAGTAGTTGTTGTTGTTGGAGTTGTGGTAGTTAAAATTTGGGTTGTGGTAGTGGTAGTTGGGGATGTGGTAGTGGGGGTTGTGGTGGTTGGAGTTGTGGTAGTTGGGGTTGAGGTAGTGGTAGTTGGAGTAGTTGTTGTGGTCGTTGGAGAAGTTGTTGTGGTAGTTGGAGGTGTGGTAGTAGTAGTTGGAATAGTTGTGGTCATTGGAGTGGATTTAGTTGTAGTTGGGGTAGTTGTAGTTGGAGTAGTTGTGGTCGTTGGAGTTGTTGTAATGGTAGTTGGGGTTGTGGTAGCTGTAATTGGAGTAGTTATTGTGGTCGTTGGAGTTGTAGTGGTAGTTGGGGTTGTGGTAGTTGGAGTAGCTGTTGTGGTAGCTGGAGTTGTGGTCATGGTAGTTGGGGTTGTGGTAGTGGTAGTTGGAGTAGTTGTGGTCGTTGAAGTTGTAGTGGTAGTTGGGGTTGTGGTAGTGGTAGTTGGAGTAGTTATTGTGGTCGTTGGAGTCGTTGTAGTGGTAGTTGGGGTTATGGTAGCGGTAGTTGGAGTAGGTGTTGTGGTCGCTGGAGTTGTTATAGTGGTAGTTGGGCTTGTGGTAGTGGTAGTTGGAGTAGTTGTTGTGGTAGTTGGAGTTGTGGTAGTTGGTGTAGTTGTTGTTGTCGTTGGAATTGTGGTAGTAGTAGTTGGGGTTGTGGTAGTGGTAGTTGGAGTAGTTGTTGTGGTAGTTGGAGTTGTGGTAGTTGGTGTAGTTGTTGTGGTCGTTGGAGTTGTGGTAGTAGTAGTTGGGGTTGTGGTAGTGGTAGTTGGAGTAGTTGTTGTGGTCGTTGGAGAAGTTGTTGTAGTAGTTAAAGGTGTGGTCGTAGTTGGAATAGTTGTGGTCATTGGAGTTGTTGTAGTTGTAGTTGTGGTAGTGGTAGTTGGAGTAGTTATTGTGGTCGTTGGAGTCGTTGTAGTGGTAGTTGGGGTTATGGTAGCGGTAGTTGGAGTAGGTGTTGTGGTCGCTGGAGTTGTTATAGTGGTAGTTGGGCTTGTGGTAGTGGTAGTTGGAGTAGTTGTTGTGGTAGTTGGAGTTGTGGTAGTTGGTGTAGTTGTTGTTGTCGTTGGAGTTGTGGTAGTAGTAGTTGGGGTTGTGGTAGTGGTAGTTGGAGTAGTTGTTGTGGTAGTTGGAGTTGTGGTAGTTGGTGTAGTTGTTGTGGTCGTTGGAGTTGTGGTAGTAGTAGTTGGGGTTGTGGTAGTGGTAGTTGGAGTAGTTGTTGTGGTCGTTGGAGAAGTTGTTGTAGTAGTTAAAGGTGTGGTCGTAGTTGGAATAGTTGTGGTCATTGGAGTTGTTGTAGGTGTAGTTGTGGTAGTGGTAGTTGGAGTAATTGTGGTCCTTGGAGTTGTTGTAGTGGTAGTATGAGTAGTTGTTGTTGTTGGAGTTGTGGTAGTTAAAATTTGGGTTGTGGTAGTGGTAGTTGGGGATGTGGTAGTGGGGGTTGTGGTGGTTGGAGTTGTGGTAGTTGGGGTTGAGGTAGTGGTAGTTGGAGTAGTTGTTGTGGTCGTTGGAGAAGTTGTTGTGGTAGTTGGAGGTGTGGTAGTAGTAGTTGGAATAGTTGTGGTCATTGGAGTGGATTTAGTTGTAGTTGGGGTAGTTGTAGTTGGAGTAGTTGTGGTCGTTGGAGTTGTTGTAATGGTAGTTGGGGTTGTGGTAGCTGTAATTGGAGTAGTTATTGTGGTCGTTGGAGTTGTAGTGGTAGTTGGGGTTGTGGTAGTTGGAGTAGCTGTTGTGGTAGCTGGAGTTGTGGTCATGGTAGTTGGGGTTGTGGTAGTGGTAGTTGGAGTAGTTGTGGTCGTTGAAGTTGTAGTGGTAGTTGGGGTTGTGGTAGTGGTAGTTGGAGTAGTTATTGTGGTCGTTGGAGTCGTTGTAGTGGTAGTTGGGGTTATGGTAGCGGTAGTTGGAGTAGGTGTTGTGGTCGCTGGAGTTGTTATAGTGGTAGTTGGGCTTGTGGTAGTGGTAGTTGGAGTAGTTGTTGTGGTAGTTGGAGTTGTGGTAGTTGGTGTAGTTGTTGTTGTCGTTGGAGTTGTGGTAGTAGTAGTTGGGGTTGTGGTAGTGGTAGTTGGAGTAGTTGTTGTGGTAGTTGGAGTTGTGGTAGTTGGTGTAGTTGTTGTGGTCGTTGGAGTTGTGGTAGTAGTAGTTGGGGTTGTGGTAGTGGTAGTTGGAGTAGTTGTTGTGGTCGTTGGAGAAGTTGTTGTAGTAGTTAAAGGTGTGGTCGTAGTTTGAATAGTTGTGGTCATTGGAGTTGTTGTAGTTGTAGTTGTGGTAGTGGTAGTTGGAGTACTTGTGGTCGTTGGAGTTGTAGTGGTAGTTGGGGTTGTGGTAGTGGTAGTTGGAGTAGTTATTGTGGTCGTTGGAGTCGTTGTAGTGGTAGTTGGGGTTATGGTAGCGGTAGTTGGAGTAGGTGTTGTGGTCGCTGGAGTTGTTATAGTGGTAGTTGGGCTTGTGGTAGTGGTAGTTGGAGTAGTTGTTGTGGTAGTTGGAGTTGTGGTAGTTGGTGTAGTTGTTGTTGTCGTTGGAGTTGTGGTAGTAGTAGTTGGGGTTGTGGTAGTGGTAGTTGGAGTAGTTGTTGTGGTAGTTGGAGTTGTGGTAGTTGGTGTAGTTGTTGTGGTCGTTGGAGTTGTGGTAGTAGTAGTTGGGGTTGTGGTAGTGGTAGTTGGAGTAGTTGTTGTGGTCGTTGGAGAAGTTGTTGTAGTAGTTAAAGGTGTGGTCGTAGTTGGAATAGTTGTGGTCATTGGAGTTGTTGTAGGTGTAGTTGTGGTAGTGGTAGTTGGAGTAGTTGTGGTCCTTGGAGTTGTTGTAGTGGTAGTATGAGTAGTTGTTGTTGTTGGAGTTGTGGTAGTTAAAATTTGGGTTGTGGTAGTGGTAGTTGGGGATGTGGTAGTGGGGGTTGTGGTGGTTGGAGTTGTGGTAGTTGGGGTTGAGGTAGTGGTAGTTGGAGTAGTTGTTGTGGTCGTTGGAGAAGTTGTTGTGGTAGTTGGAGGTGTGGTAGTAGTAGTTGGAATAGTTGTGGTCATTGGAGTGGATTTAGTTGTAGTTGGGGTAGTTGTAGTTGGAGTAGTTGTGGTCGTTGGAGTTGTTGTAATGGTAGTTGGGGTTGTGGTAGCTGTAATTGGAGTAGTTATTGTGGTCGTTGGAGTTGTAGTGGTAGTTGGGGTTGTGGTAGTTGGAGTAGCTGTTGTGGTAGCTGGAGTTGTGGTCATGGTAGTTGGGGTCGTTAGAGTAGTTGCTGTGGTAGTGGTAGTTGGAGTAGTTTTAGCTGTTGTTGGAGCTGTTGTAGTGGCAGCTGGAGTTATGGTAGTTGTAGTTGGGGTTGTTGTAGTTGGAGTAGTTGTAGTTGGAGTAGTTATTGTGATTGGTGTGGTGGTAGTGGTAGTTGTTGTGGTCGTTGGACTAGTTGTTGTCGTTGTTGGAGGTGTGGGGATGGTAGTTGGTGTAGTGGGTGTGGTCGTTGGAGTTGTTGTAGTGGTAGTTGGGGTTGTGGTAGTGGTAGTTGGGGTTGTGGTAGTGGTAGTTGGGGTTGTGGTAGCGGTAGTTGGAGTAGTTATTGTGGTCCTTGGAGTTGTTGTGGTGGTAGTTGGGGTTGTGGTAGCGGGAGTTGGAGTAGGTGTTGTGGTCGTTGGAGTTGTTGTAGTGGCAGCTGGAGTTATGGTAGTTGTAGTTGGGGTGGTTGTAGTTGGAGTAGTTGAAGTTGGAGTAGTTATTGTGATTGGTGTGATGGTAGGGGTAGTTGGAGTAGTTGTTGTCGTTGTTGGATGTGTGGTGATGGTAGTTGTTGTAGTGGGTGTGGTCGTTGGAGTTGTTGCAGTTGTAGTTGGGGTTGTGGTAGTGGTAGTTGGGGTTCTGGTAGCGGTAGTTGGAGTAGGTGTTGTGGTCGCTAGAGTTGTTGTAGTGGTAGTTGGGCTTGTGGTAGTGGTAGTTAGAGTAGTTGTTGTGGTAGTTGGAGTTGTGGTAGTTGGTGTAGTTGGGGTTGTGGAAGTGATAGTTGGAGTAGTTGTTGTGGTCGTTGGAGTTGTTGTAGTGGTAGTTGGGGTTGTGGTAATTTGAGAAGTTGTTGTGGTCCTTGGAGTTGTTGTAGTGGTAGTTGGGCTTTTGGTCGTGGTAGTTGGAGTAGTTGTTGTGGTAGTTGGAGTTGTTGTAGTGGTAGTTGGGCTTGTGGTAGTGGTAGTTGTAGTAGTTGTTGTGGTCGTTGGAGTTGGGGATGTGGTAGTTTGGGTTATGGTGGTTGGTGTTGTGGTAGCTTTGGTTATGGTAGTTGTCATTGGAGAAGTTGTTGTGGTTGTTGGGGTTGTGGTAGTTGGAGTGGCTGTTGTGGTATTTAAATTTGGGGTTGTGGTAGTGGTAGTTGGGGTTATGGTGCTTGGTGCTGTGGCAGCTTTGGTTATGGTAGTTGTATTTGGAGAAGTTGTTGTGGTAGCTGGAGTAGTTGTTCTGGTTGTTGGAGCTTTTGTCGTGGTATTTGGGGTTGTGGTAGTGGGAGTTGGAGTAGTTGTTATGGTAGTTGGAGTTGTGGTAGTCGGACTAGTTATTGTGGTTTTTGGCATAGTTGTTGTGGTTGTTGGAGTTGGGGTTGTGGTAGTTGGAGTAGTTGTTATGGTAGTTGGAGTTGTGGTAGCTGGATTAGTTATTGTGGTTGTTGGCATAGTTGTTGTGGTTGTTGGGGTGGGGGTTGTGGTAGTTGGAGTAGTTTTTGGAGTTGTTTTACTAGTTGGTGTTGCTGTTGTAGTACTTGGCGTTGTTGTCGTAGTAGTTGGGGTCTCTGGAAAAGTTGTAGTGGTAGTTGGGGTTGTGGTTGTTGGAGTTTTGGTAGTGGAAGTTGAAGAACCTAAAAAAACAAGACCGTTGGGGTTATTGCTATAAAAGCTTCTCGATCATCACATCATACACTTTTATTGCTCAGGAGCGCTACGTAGATTTTTAAACAGAAACAAGTTTGCTACGAGCAAACATCAAGTCATGAAAGCTGATAAAACTCGTGAATTTAAAAAAAAATCACTACCTTACTACACACAATTCATAAAATGTCTTACTTTGAACCAGGAGAGAATTCAGGTGGCTGATGAAGGGACTTTTGCTCTGGTTACAGAACTTTCCGCTGAAGTCATCCAGGTCCAGAGACCAAACAAAGGCTCCTCCAAAGTTGTTTGCTTTTAGGTAACTGACCTGAGAGGATGAAGTGGAAAATACTTTTGCATGTTAACAAAACACAGAATACGTCTAAACAGAGTTCTGAGTCGTTTGCATCGTTATAACTAAATTTAACAGATGGTTACCTTTGTACTAATGCTGCGTCTGTCATCAAATCCAACCCACTGGTTTTCTGTGATGGCATATGGAACTTTCTGATCAGGAATCCTTTTGACCAGCTCCCCTTCAGTATAAAGGCAAGTCTGAAAAGAAGCATCACATTTTACAAATAGAAGCAAAAAAATTGAGTTGAGACCTTTATGGAGCGTTCAGACCAAACATGACGCGAAATTTAACTTCACGTTATTCAGAACTAACTTGTAACGGTTTGTATCCTACGTTACGTGTCCACAGAGAGTGAAAATTTGTGTGTCCTCAATTTCTGATTCTTGGTTCATCACCAGGATTATTTGAAACACTTTCAACTTGTGTAGCTGTAACCCCACAGTATGAAAAGGTTGGTTCATGCTTGGCCTGATCCCACGTGTATTGTACAATCAACACTAATAATATAAATTACTTACATTCACAGCTCATAGTAATATAATATTACCTCATAATAGGCCCAGAATCCTTCTTCACCAGTGTAGCAGCCTTCTTCACCAGTGCCGCTGGCTGGAGCTCCAACATCACTGGTTGCAGAGGAGAGGGAAAAAGCTCGCCCATATGCAGCTAGTCCCAAATTAAGCAATTGTGCAGGTGCTCCCTTGTCCACCCAATACTGCATGGCAGAGTCCTAAAGTGTGGGGGGGACGATAAAGATGAGAGTGCATCTTTTCATAGATAGGGGTTCAGACAATCTAATTATGAATCATGGTATTTACAGTATTATAGTAGATTTTGTCTCCAGTGTCGTGGGATCCCCTGAATAAGGGACTGTGATGTCCTGTGACATTTTCCCAGGGGCCGTGAAAGTCATACGTCAGCACATTGAGGAAGTCCAGGTCCCTGTTAGAATGCAGAAGAAGTCATGTTGACCAAAGTGTTTTGACATATAATCATGGGTGTAAGGTAAATATTCAAAGAAATAAAAGATTAGTTTACTTGGTAATGTTTTTGACTTCATAACTGGCATCAATGACCTCTCTCTCCGCAGAGACACTTGCTGTGAGGATTAATCGGTCACGGTTATGTATGTTCCCTTCAGTCTCAAAGGCAGCATTGAGCTCCTACTCAACAACAACAAAAAAACATAGTTCAGTCAAGTCTATCATCCTATAAAAGCAAATCCTTCGGCATATTTCTTTGATTTTCAGAGGAAAAGGTCTGACCTTGCACAACAGTGTAAATTTCTGCTTGTTGTTTGGGTCGCCTCCTGCTCCCACAGGGTACATCCAGTCCAGGTTTAACCCATCAAACTGAAATAGTCTCAGTAGTGCGACAGCAGACTGGATGAACGTTGTTCTCTTGTGTGTGGTTGACACCATCGTAGTGAATCTAAAAATATTCAACACAGGGTTCTTAATATCCACTTAATTGTAATTTGGAGTTATTAACATCTTTAGTGGGCTACCATAAAATAATAAAAAAGCAGGACACACAAGTAAGAACCATTTAAAAATATAAAAGCTTATTAAATGATCATTGCTCCCAGTTTGCATTCGCTGCAGTGGTTGGCATAAACCATATGTGCTGCTTCATCTAAACCATGTATTATGCAGGATGGGCAAATCACAACAAAAACACAGGAATGGACATAGCATTACAAATAGCAACATACTTTAGTGCTGCTTACACTTGTTTCTGGACTCATAAAAATGCCCAAATGTGAAATTGTTGTACGTATGTTTGTACGTATGTATCTATATAAGTATAACTTACTTTTCTTTGTTAAAGGTCGGGCCACCAACAGCCAACAGGGTTTTGAGTGAAGGATTTCTGTGGGAGCATAACATTTTAGTAATTATTTAAGAAAAAAAAGGTTGGACATGATTTAAAAATTGTGAATATACTAAAGTTCTAACCTGTTTTTAAGCCCATTAAACAACTGAAAGCGGAATATGTCTGCTCTTCTTGTCGGGACCAGCTCATTGAATTCATTGATGTTAGAGAAGGCGTAGATCAGATGGGTACATTTGTTCGGATCGATATCCTCAATCGTGAACTTCCCGGCGTCTGCTCTATCTTCGGCCAAGCTGTTAAAGTAACACACCAGCCTTTCGGAAGAGCCTGAGACATGAATAAAAAAAAGTTTGAATTAGAATGAATTGGTTTTCAAAGACAGCAGTTTTATCAAACTCTCATAAATTTTTCACTTAGGAACCTTATTTATTTGCTGGAAGAACTGGTTTGATTAATAAGTGCCACTTACCCAAGCTGGCGAAGACCAGGAAAAAACCTTCAAAGATAAAGAGTCGATCATTATCAGGTTAACAGTCATTTCATCCAAATTCATTTGGGACTTGTGACCACATTAAAAAAAAAGAATCCTGAAAAAACCTGGTGATTACAAAGGTTTCATCTTTTCTTTTCGTCACTTAAAGTATAAAAATGTGTTTTTAAGATCTGGTTGAGTTGAATAATTAAGAGAGTGTTTTACTTGATTAGTGAGCCTTACCTGCTGTCAGAAGGATGTTGAACATGTTGTCACTCTATGGAAAGAAAAGAAAGAAAGAATTAACATTTTATAAACATTATTCATACAAATCTTCACTCTTAGCACTCAACATTCATTGCATTTCATTTCAGCATTTTCTCTTTATTCTAGTTCCATATTAATTATATGTTTTTATAAATATTGTCATTTTGTAACTGATTTTGAATTGTTTTAGCTCTTCAGTCCAATACTGCTGTTAATGCTGATTTGCTTTGCATTGTGTCATTTTTAGATATACACACAGGATGAGTTCAGCTGTGAGGGTGGGCCTCCGAAAAAACAGAAATAGTTAACGCTTCTTGAAGGTTATGAGTTCAGTATCCACTGCCAGTAGGTGTCACTCTTCCAGCTGAATCTCAGACCAAATGCTCCATAGGCCACAACTCCCCCATCTTCAAGAGCTCAACAAGATGTTGCCAGTAGTCTTAGAATTTATGCACGGATGCAGGCTATATGGTCTATGAGTGTTCCATAGCCCAGTGGAAGTGGTACATTGTGAACCAACTGCTGCATTGTAATATAGCATTTCCCTTGAAAACTCAGATCTTTTTCATTTTATTTCATGTTTAATCCCAAAGAATCTTATTGTACACAACCAGGGTTGGAACTGAGCTAAACAGAATGTCAATTGAAAATCAATCAAAAAAGATCAATACAAACTAATTAAGCTCAATAACCATCATTATGATCACAATCACAAAATCTCAGCACATGAGTTGGTAAGAGAGCCGGTATAGTACAGCAGCGGTTAAATCTGTAATAATGTGGTACAATGAAATCAAAGCAGAAATGATACTTACAAAGGTAATGGTGAAAGAAGCATCTACTGTCTCCACTGTGACTGATGGAGGACTGATGAGTCTCTGTCTGTCAGATTGGGTATATAGCTCCTAGGGTGTGGTAGTAACATTGGGTGTGGCATTGATGCATTGTCCAAATAATTATACCCTGATGGAGATGTGGACAAAAGAAAAAAATTCCTCAGCATGTTCAATATTTTCGATAAAAGAAGTATCGTCACACAAGGGATGTCCAGAAACAATTATATGAACACACATTCACAACTGGGTTAGACACACCTACAAGCCCGAAGGGCAATTCTAAGGCAAATGTAGCATGTCAAGATGAGTAAAAACAAGAAGTAAGAGTAGTGAATATGACTGAAAGGACGGACTAAAGGATAAATACTGACTGCTTAAAGTGATCGTAGTGCATTGAGGTATTATGTACAGCTAAGGTGAATGATGGCTATATGTAAAGAACCAGGTAGCAGCAGATGAATCATTCTGATCTGGGACCAATCCAACTAAATTCAATTAATTCAACTTAAACCTCTCATTGTTTGCGCTATTTGTTGAGGGGTGCCGATCAATTTCCAGCACACTAGCCCTGTGGGAATTACATTTGTTTGCAGCTAATTTGCAACAGTGAAAACAGCATTTGACCAATTATGGATCGAAACTCATATGTTGACACTGAATGCTGAAACCATTTAGAAGCAGTATTTTTTAGTTGTCATGTTGATCAGGGTGTTTTTTTCACGTTGTGCCTATTTTAAACAAAAAAGCTTTCTCGAGCATTTTCATCTCAGACATTCTCTTTAAAATTCTTCCAATGTGCCCAAGGTAGGCAAAACAAGGGACTCGACAAAAAACATAATTGAGTGCAGGCTCTTTCCAACCTTAATTCCTTTTATATTGCAGAATAGTTCATCTTCTAATACAGAGAGTGTTTCTGGCTCATACCTTCACCAACAGTTATGAAAACACATTGAAATTCACTGGATCCATATTTTTACTTGGTTCTGTATCAAATTGCGCACACTCATAAATATCTTACCTTAAATATTTACTTAATGTTTTATTTTTTCCATTAAATTCCATTCATTAATTGTTGAGAAATCAACATGAATGTTTAAAAGTGCCCTTCAGTGCTCTAGTGTTAAAGAAAGTGAAAATAACACAACCTTGTAGCTGGAGGTAATAATGTATATTTAGACTACTTTTAAACTGGGGAGTGATGATCAGCATGGTACACCTCCAAATCTGTAACTCACTCCACATGTGTGTTATATTTCCATGGTGAAGGGCTGTTGCTATAACCTCTGGCCTTACAGCTTTATAGCCGACAACTCATGAACACAAATAAATCATCTGAGAAATCCCCCAAAATCTCATGATCTCTTTTTTTCTGCAATGAAAGACAATAACAGAAGAGTAGCATTTGCCCTAAGGTTTTTTTTCTTCTCTCTGTAAACCTGTTGGATCAGTCAGGAGGACGGAAACACATAAGCAACTATTAAATGTCGTCATTGATTAATAATTAAAAACAATATTTATTGGGTTCTTTCCTGACCCATACCACTACTTCCACCAAGTTTCATGATGATCCGAAGGGTATAGTTTATGCAATATCCAACCATTCAACCAACTAACCAACCAACCAACGAACAAACAAACCATCCAAACAACCATCGATCAACCAACCAACCAAACAACCAACCAACCATCCGACAATGCGACCATCCAAAAAACGAGACACTACATAAGTCTATGTACATATATTGTAACAACATTTTAAACAAAATGTGAAGCCAGTTCATGGGTTGTTGGAAGCAGATCAACTTTTAACAAGAAACAATTCAAACCTTTCTCTCGAATATTCAATGTCATATAGAGAAATATTAAAGTTTTCAGGGCCTTTATGATGCTATCATCTTATTCATGAGATACAGTGCTGTTTGTCAGGGCTGTAGATGAGCAGCTGGGAGATGGATAGATACACACACATATCTAATTAAAACCTACAAAAAGACCCTTCTTTTGTCAAAAATTCAAATTTTAAATAAATAATAATAATCGTGATGACTTATACTGGAAGATATTTAATTATACAGCGTCCCAAGTAAATGGAAAAAAAAACAAAAAAAAACAGATGCGTCAAAAAGACTTCGCTCCCTGCGTCAGAGCTCATCCCTCTTCCTCCTGCTTCAGAGCACAGTCACACACATGCCCAGTGAAAAGAAAGATGACTCATCTTTAGTCTTTGCACTTTCAGGTTAAACAATCTTCCAACATGTTTCTTCAGGAGAAGTTAGTGGACTCACTTGAATTTGTTTGAGATGCTCTTTGGATGGGTTGCGTGAAAAAGAAATCCATGGCTCTATATTTTTTTGCAATTCCAGTGTTTCTATGATCATGCCATGGTCGTCATATTAAATAACCTTAAATAATAACGGTTTTTTTTTATATCGTTTATACCGTCTCTGTCTCAATTCCTTGTATACATATATATATGTATATGCATATTCATATTCATTTTTCATTTATTTGTATATTTTTTATCCTATTTCAACTTGATCAATGTGGACTTGTGGACTTGTGTGATGTACTGAATTGAATGTGTATACATAGAAAAATCTAAGGCAATTACTATAAATGTTTATATTACCTCTACTGTCTTTTTCTCACTTTCTATTATAAACATATTTCTACATTAAGTTTTACATTTTTATCGTATTCAAATATTTTTATGGATTTTATTTCCCTTTTAAAACTCTCAATTTATGAGTATTAACTAATCAGGCTTGTTCTGCACAACATTTCCTTGTACCTGACAATAAAGGCATCTTCAATTAAATGTTCAAGCATTGGGTATCATTATAAATTTAATTATTATTAATTAAATAAATAAACAAGTTTTAATATATTCATCAATGAAATTATCCAGACAGATATAATTTACTATATTTAGTATTATATATATTAATAGTACAAAACACTGAAAAGCTGTCATCAGGACTGTGCTAGTATGGTTTGATCACGTTTGACTGTCATTGGTTAAAAAACAAAAACTTCCACATTTTGATCAGTGTTACTAAATTCTTATTGGGGCACTGGAGGGACTTCACCTTTTTTGACACCCTGACACCCCCCCCCCTCCTCTCCGTCCCCCTCACGTCCCTCGCCATCTACACGTTGCGTGAATATTCAGCACATGTGTGCTTTACAGGGCGAAGTGTATCATGGGTGCAGCAGATGTAATACATTCCATTGTCTCTTGATGTCATCGCTCACTGGGTGCGATTCAGGACACACCTGGGCCGACGAATTATTTATGGCATACCTTATACTAAAAACAATGCTAGTTCATAAAGCATGAAGCGAGGACGTCAGAGAGCAGTAGTGACCACGATGACTAAGTTAATGATAGAGTCTACTCTCAGATTTCTGGCTACCGGCAGCACCTGTTGAACAGCTACTTCAGAGGTGTAAAAAGTACTGAAATATTGTAGTTAAGTAAAGTACCTTTACTTTGATGAAATTTTACTTAGGTACAAGTATAAGTACCCATCTACAAATCTACTCAAGTAAAAGTAAAAAGTAGTTCATTTAAAATGTACTTTAAGTAAAAGTTACTTAGTTACTTCCAACAACTTGATGGGGACCGCTCCTATACAGTGCAACAAAGGACATGGGGTCATAAATCCAATCCAAAAACAGTTATTTTTAATCAAAGGAGAATCTTTACAAATATAAGTGCAATGACATTAAACATGTCAAACATTAAACATTTAACATGTCAACACTACATTTAAGAACTTTTGGGAGGACTTGTCAAGACATGAACCACATGACAGCTAAAATAAAAAGTTAAAATGCCGCTGTTCCACTTTATATTTAAACTTTTGGCTCAACTTTGGTCCTCATTTAGACCACTAGTCTACAAACTTCTTGTTGAGTTTTAGCATTACATAGCTGTTGCCTCTTTTGCATTTGAAGGCAAACTGCTTGCTGAGATGTGGCCACGGGTTTTCTTCATCTGCTTTAATCTCAACTGGCGGAAAGTTTGATGCTTCCGCTTGTTGGTCGTCCGCAGCTTGTTGGTTGTCCGCAATATCATCCTTCTCTAGCTCTCGTGACTCAGCACTGGCGGCTTGCATCGACTCCATCATCCACTCGATGCAGCATCTACAACCAGTGTTGTACAAGTTCACACCTCTCATGATCTAGTTCAAAGTTCAGTTCATAGAAGTAAGCATGAATAGTTCACGTTCATAGTTCACCATTTAAATTCTGAACTAGTTCATACTTCAGTTAATTTCATAGTTTTAAGGTTGAAAGTGAGACTGAGAGACTTTACTTGTTTTTGTAAAGAAAAATGTATCCATCACTACCATTTCCTTAAACTGTACTTCATATGTATCAATTATTAAAATAAATATTTTTTTTTATTATTGCTAATTTTGCCTGTTTATTTATTCATACCCTGCAAACAAAGGCCACAACAAATCAAAGTTTGATACATTTATTTTGAAAAGGCATTTCCTGAAAAATAAGGAAAAGATCGCTACCGGCAGGTGTGCCTCGCTGTTGGAATGACCGCGTTCATTCCCAACAGTTTTCTACCACTGCAGTGAGAATTGCCTTGCGCCTTGAATTATGATTTTTTTACTTAATGGAATTTTACACCACACAAAACATGAAATTGTAGGTAATGATTTTTTTAAACCTCACTATTAATAACCACAGCATGTGAAATGACTAAGAATGTTGAAGCTTTTAGGGCCAGTCACAACATTTGCAGCTCTGGCGAAAGACTAAAGTAGGGGGGCACTTTTGGATCCAAGTGATGCCGTTGGCACAACTGTAAAAAGAACCTGGGGCATCAGGTTTGGCATATATCCCTCCGGGCTTTGTAGCACAGAAGTTATCTGGAGTACTGGGTGATGTGGGGATTGTGGGGATTGTGGGGATTGTGGGTCTGGGATGAGAGGTAACGTATGAAGGGTCTTTGGTTGGAGTCACTTGAGTCTGAGGCGTTTCTGTGGCGGGAGGGGGATTAAGATCTGCAGAAATAAGGATATGTCATTCGTTGTCAGCTGGGCTTGGAATTGTTGTTGATGCATATGAAAGGAAAAAATGTTGCGTGTCATTTTATGTTTACCTGAGGCCAAAAGAGAACGAAGATAATTGATGAGGGTGTAGTTTCCTTGTCGACAGAACTGTCCATGGAAGTCATCCAGATCCAGAGCCCAGACAAAGGCTCCTCCAAACCTGTTGTCTTTTAGGTAACGAACCTAGATGAGTAACAACAGAAACATTCAAGAAAACAAATCTATACAAACCTTGTCTGTCTGTAACGTGTCCTCGAAGAAGGAAAACTACCTTAGTCTCAAAACTTTCTTTGTTGTCATATCCGACCCACTCATTGTTTTTAATGGCATAGGGAACTTTCTGGTCTTCAATCAACTGGACACTCGCCCCTTGAAGAAAAGTGCAAATCTTAAAAGAGAGTTCAATTCTAAATACCTGCTCTCTGATAGTTAAGTTCAAAGACCAAAAAAGCAACCGGTTGCACCTCATAATAGGACCAGAAGCCAGCCTCCCTGGTGAAAGCACCAGCAGCTGCGGGACCACTGGTCGGTGCTCCGTCCGCACTGGACTGAGACGACAATCGAAAGGTTCGCCCATATGTGGCAAACCCCATATTGAGCTTTTCCACAGGAGTTCCCTTGTCCTGCCAGTACTTCATGGCAAAGTCCTGAAATGTAAATGAAAAGAGTCGGTCAGAAATCAAGTTTTCATAAATTTTTTGGGCAAATTTTAACCCTATTTTCGGAGAATCTGCAAGTGTTTCCTGTTATGTGAATTTAAAGAGCTGGCCTAATTGAGAGAAACCAATGCTAAGGAGACGGTTCTATTGGTCCCTATATTCACTCAGAGATTTTGCTGTTGCCCCCAGTGGGTAATGTGTTGACACACGTTATCCAGTGGTTTTTTGAGATCGGATGTTATTGCTAGTCTTCATCTCTTAAAGCCTTAAATCACATACTTCATGCACATTTTGATTATTTTGCTTAAACTGTTTCCAATCTGAGATAATCAATGCATCAACTCTTCCAGAGGACCAGGCAACCTTTTTTTGTTGTTGTTGCAATATTTCAAATACACAAATTGGCTATGCACATAAAAACAGGAAGATGTAAAAACTAACTCAGATAATAATAATAATAACAAATACATGTTTGCATTCATGATGCAGCTGAACATGAATCTGTGTACTCACCGTATTTAAGTAAACGTTGTCCCCGGTGTCATGGGACCCTTTGAACAACGGGCTGTTATGTCCAGTCACCCTTTCCCAGGTTCCGTGAAAATCGTAGGTCATCACATTGATAAAATCCAGGTACCTGATGAAATACAAGTAAGAGTCACTCAAACAAGATGGCAGCTGATCATAATGTGCAGAGGAACATATTGGTGTACTTTGCCAACTCTGGAATTTCGTAGCCTTTATCGATGGTTTCTTTCCCAGCAGGCACAGCAGCAGTAATAAGTAATCTGGGTGTGCCGGCCGCTGTCCTCTCGGCCTCGTAGGCCTCCAGGAGTTCCTGAAAGCAAGTCACCAGTCGTCAAAGTCACGTCGTGCTTCATGTGAAACATCAGCTAAACATCTGCACAGTAATTCTGGATCTGACCTTGCATAACAAAGTGAATCTCTGCCGGTCCTCGGGAGGGCTTTCTCTCGAAGCGGGGTATTCCCAGTCCAGGTCCAATCCATCAAAACCATACTTTCTCAGTAGTTTGATAGAGGACTGGATGAATTTGTTTCGGTTTGCTTGAGTTGATACCATGGTTGTGAATCTGGGCAGTATTTTGGAGACAGAAAGGTTAATAAGACATAATACAACATATAATGATCTACATTGATTTTTTTATGCAAATCATCTCACTTTTGCGTTCCAAAGTTCCAGCCACCAACTGCCAACAGTGTTTTAAGAGTTGGATTTCTGTGAGAAGGTTAAAATTTAGTTGGAACAAATACTGATTTGACAACAAAATTCGACAGAGAACTTCGGACTTACCTCTGTTTAAGGCCATTAAATGATTTATAGAGTTGGTCATCATTCCATTCTAAGGTGACTAACTCATTTGCCTCATTAATACCACCAAAGGCATAGATCAGGTGAGTGCACAGGTTTGGGTCAACATCTGACGGCATAAACTTTCCATTGCCGGGTCTATACTGGGACCAGTTCGTGAAATAACAAACCAGTCTGGCAGATGACACTTAACATATAAAACAATTAATTAATTCTTTATTATTCCAGTACGAAATATTTTATAATTAAAAACTATTGCTGGCATTTACCACTGATTAATTCATGAACTCACCCATACTGCTGAGGGAAAGACAGAGACCTTTTAAAGAGAAAGAGTTAGTCCATTAACATTGCATAAATAAAAGACAAGAAAACAATTCAAGAAAACAATCTTCTAGGTTTTTATCGCAACTTACCTGCAAGTAGAATTAGCTTGTTCATGGTGAACGTCCTCGGCCGAGCTCTTGCAGTCGAAAGTGAACACTGACTGAATTTATATTGCTGGTGGAATCTACACACACCACGTTAATCGTTAACCACAAACAAATTGTGTCACAAAAAGGTTTAGTACACAAAACTGTTGCGTCCTAAAAGTCAGTCAAATAACTGATTATTTGACCTTTAACCTCCCAAAGAAAACCTGTGCTTGAGAGAATATTTGTGGTTCAGATTATGGACAGATAAGTTCTTACTCAACGGGTACAGAGTCCATCGAGTGGTCAGCGTAGCAATCTTAAACAGAAAAATAAATAAATCAACATTCAGAGTCATGAAGAATTAGGTAGAAAAATTACCAGTTCTTTATTTACAATAGGGCATAACTGTGTTAGGAGTCAAATCAACAAAAGCTGTTACAGAAGGATTTATATGCTTTATTTATGAGTGAAATATGAGCAACTTCAGGCACCTGCTCCCGTTTGCTGATCTGGGCCACAAGTACAGTCATAGCAATACCAAAGGCGACCCGGATTATGTTTGCCAGAAAAGGTCAACATTTGTTTTGGGATACTTTGGCCCCATTTACTTTTTTACCAACATTTTATTTCGGGGGAGACAGGAAGGCCAGAAGTGCCTGAAGTGGCCCACATCTGTTTGCTATCTGTGAAGGGAGACAATCAGCTTCAAAATAAAAGTAACACAAACCTCATTATTACTAATTATTTGAATAAGTAACAGACTCAGCAGGAAAGCTGCGATAACAGTAGTTAAGTGGGTCCTTGCAACGGCTTTTATCAACATGATAAACTGATTCACTTCTGTCTCTTCTGATGTGCAGCCAGTGTCGCTCCATAATTCATCGTAGACGTCGAGATTTTTTTATTTACAAAAGAAAAGGCAAAGCTGTCTTTTCCCCTGAAGATTAAGCATCTCTCTAGAATCATTGTCTCAACTTTCCACTGTTTTCTTCTACTGATACATGAGGCTGTAACAGCTCCGGTCTCCAGCCGTTCACATCCGTCGACAAAACCACCAGCAGCAGCAGTTCCTCCGGGTTCTTAGTTCACGGACGAGGCTGAACGGACACAAACCGAATGCAAGAGTTGATGACAAGTTTCATGCCAGGGAGTAGATGGTGTTCATCGGAGAGTGAAGCTCAAGGCCTCCGACGAATTCCAGCTCCCTGACGTCTCTCCTGGTTCCCGTGTACTGGCCGATGAAGGAGCCGTCCTCGTTGAACGGTATCTCTCCTCCATCTCCGTAGTCCACCAGACTGTCGTCACTCTCTGACGGCTTCATCATTGTCTCTATGGACAGCTGGCCTCTCTGAAGCCCTCTCTCTTCCTCCCTGCAAAATAATGGCAAAACAAATAAAAGCTCCATGTCAGAGGTGCATTTTGACCGTGCAAGAAAACAGAAAAGATGCTTTAAAAACTCAACATGTGAAGTATGAAGTGAAGTATTTATGTATGGTCATTTATTTCCTTCCTATCAAACTTGACAGGGCTTCACAATATTAATGTGCGTACCTCCGAGGGTAGGGCAGAGTGGAGACACGAGCAATCCTACAAAACAAAAGATCGTTGTAAGAGAGGACGGATCACACTCCATTCATCTTATATTCACAATTTGATAAAATGTCATATTTAAAATCGTGTCTGCTATCTGCAAAGGCTGCATCATCTATTTAGCATCTGTTCAGGATTCTGAAGTTGAACTGTCAGTCGTGTCAACATTTAGTCTTCTCATACCTTTCAAGAGACCTTTCAGTGGTTCAGTGCCAAAAAGAACAGGGTTGATGTTTAGGTAGAAAGAGGTAAAAGGTAAATACAAACACACACAGAAACAAAAACAGACATTAATGTAAGTATGATCAAAGAGTTATTATAAATTTGGCCATAAATATCGTTACTGGGTTTGAACCCGTGCAACATCACCATTAAAGGTATCCTGTGGAGCTTTTGACCAGTAGTAGCTAGCAATTTTTTATAAAGCAGGAAGCATTTTGATTCATAACAGAACTTAGAAACTTAGAAATTTATATTTATTTTATATGATAACTCCACAGAGCAGCTTTAATTCACCAAGGAGAATGCTAATGCACATATTCAAAGGAAATCAATGGCCAGTGTATTTGTTACTGCACATTTATATCTTCACAAGAGCATCATTTAAACTATGAACTGACAATTTGAAAACAAAACGCACGATTTCATAGAGAATGTGTATTGTTGTTTGTTTGTTTGTTTTGTTTATTTTCCACCAGCTCTTTCCTTCACTTCTTACCGATAATCGAATGATCCCTCTTGGTCTTTGTCATCCACCAGCTCCAGTGAGATGTCCTTCTTTTCTCGTACTGAAATTAAAACAAAGCTTTCTTGTTATGAGAGAAACACCTGTGATATTTGTGATCATATTCACTTTTTAATGTGACACTTTTAAGCATATTGTTTTTGTCTTGTTTGGAGTTTTTCATCATCTGATAACAAGGAAAAATAATATTTTCATACTTGGGAAACTGGGATAATAGCTGAAACTAAAATTACCACCCTGAGATATTTAATCTTTGAGTCCAGGTAACAATTGGCCAAAATCAAAATAGAAATTCCATGATGGGATCTCATATTCAAGGAGCCAACATCAAACCCAAATCAGTTCATGCTTGATTCCAACTGAACGATTCCATCAAGCCAATCCTGACACATGTTTAGATGGATGGGCAGTCAACCCAAATAAAGAATACTTCTGGCCACTGGCTGACTTATTATCATGAATTATGAATTTACTTAATATCAAAATGCTATCAGATATTTTTTCCGTCAATCGATAAATTGTTTTATCAACTAGTCCTTTGCGCTTCAGGCCATGAACCACCAGCCTACCTGGATATTTCCCCCCTCGGCTCCTCTTGATGAAGCAGACTATGAGAAGTATGAGCACGATGAGAGCCACAGCGCACATGGTCCCGATGAACCAGCCCTGAGTGGTGATGTCCACCTGGTCCTGAGCATACGCTGAGACACACACGTAAACATATGAATATACACATCATCAAAAATCAACCTTATTTTGTTCATTCTGTAGAAAATGACGTGTTAAGTATATTACTTTCCGTGGTGTAGTGCTGTGACTCCTCTGTGTGCCATTCCCCGATTCCGAGTCGAGTTCGCGCCGCCACAGAGAACCGGTATCGAGTGTAGCGGTCGAATCGTCGGAGGGAGAAGCTTGTTACGTTTGGAGTGAACTCCTCGACTCGCAGCTCCTCTCCCCTGGTGGCATTCACTGGGACCAGAGAAGAAGTTTGCTACTGTGAGCTGGGAGAACACTTGATGCTGCCTGAGTGCACACAACTGAGCCATTAAGCACCTCACCTGCACAGTGCAGTGTATACACAGGCGTTCATTACCCTCTGGAGGACACACTTCAATGGTACTTTGGTCTCCGAGTGCATATTCAACTTGGCTAATATGTGTTATGCTGACTTAGGTTTCATGAGAAGAACTTGTCCAGCCTTGGTGAATTAAACCATTTCATTTTCTGTTATTTAACCTGTGCTGTGAGAGGGAGACTGCGAAATTATTCTGTAAAGTCTATGAAGACAGGCAAATCCCTGGAGGTATTTGAGTGTGTTCCAGGTATCAGGCTGGTGTACCTGTCTGGTACTTGAGGGAATACCCAGTGATGACACCGTTGGGTTCTGCTGGCAGGTCCCAGTCCACGTAAATACTGTCCAGATGTCGCTGTTGGATCCTGAAGGAACTGGGAGCAGATGGTACTACAGACGAAAACACAGCAGGAGACAATTAACCTGAGATTTGGAAATGTTTTACAATGTTGCCTGGCCTTTTTCCTAAGTGGTAGTATACAACTCTCAAACAAACTTGACTATATCACAAACTCGTCCTACCTCCTTCAGGTGTGGAGAAGTGTATTTGATTACTGGGTGGCCCTTCATAGCGATTGTTTGCCACCACTATGTACATCTTGTAGTTGCTGTAGGGGAAGAGTCCAGGGACGACCCCGGACGGCTCCGGATCATCGTCTGGAAACGCTTTGGACTTCATCGCCCTGTTCACTCGCAGCCACCTCAGCTGGCTGCTGTCCCTCCAGTAGTAAACCTGAGAGGGGACAAGCATCACGCTCAGTATTTAAACTCATTATTTTTCAGACTTGTTCGAGAGAAGTTTAAGGTCCTGCACATTTTGACAGACAACACGTTTAATGCATATTCATACTAAAACCACGATCTGTAACAAGGCTACTTGGAAAAACTTTATGTTGTAATCATAGAGATGGATGTCTCCTCTCTCGCTGTTGAAAAAAAGCATAAAAGATCCCTAAAGAGAAGCCAAAATGTCTGGAGTGCCCCCTGGTGGTCGTCTGGAGTATAGGTAATAAATCACACCTCCTAAGCTGAGTCCGGGATCCCATATTTAATTCACACACCTTGTATTCCTTCAGCTCTCCCATAATAACGTTCCTTGTGACCTGGTCCCAGTGCACAGTCACCTGAGTGCTCTCGATGTCGGACAGTCTCAGGTTCAGGGGTGCAGTTATAGGACCTTCAGGAAATAGGCAAAAAAATCAAGCCACATATTGTCAACAGATGGTTTTTGTTTTCAGAACTTTTTTATTTATCCACCCCTAAAGGATTAGATAGGAAAGATCACCTACAGCGGTCTCAAGGTGGATGTTTCTCTGTTACCATATGATTCAGTGCATGCAGACACTTACGGTCTTCCCCAGAGTAACCAGTGACGACTGGAGACTCAGGGGCCCAGCCCAAAGTCATTGACGGCCTGGACTTTGAGATCATAGGGAGTGAAGGTATCCGCATCATAGATGTAGTATCTCAACCATTTGGTGGTGGCGTTCTTCCACTCCTCCCGGGAATCTCTCCTTTTCCACCACACCAGGTACTTGAGGTGGGGCCCGTTCCACTCTCTGTAGGTCAGAGGCTGAAAGAAGGGTTCACAGGAAGCAGTGTTTTTGTTTTAATTATACAGGAGATATCAAAATATCCATCCATCCATCTGCTTATGCTTTTAAAGGTCACGGACAGGGAAGCTGGAGCTAGTCACCCTCACATTCACACCCATGGTCAAGTCTCCAATTAACGTAACCCCAGTGTGCTTCAGGCTGTGGGAGGAGGCCAGAACACCACACAGACACGGGGGGGAAAACATGTGAAACCATGCCACCAGTTCAAAATATTGAACAGAAAAAGAAAATTCAAGGTAAATATGAAGATCTTACAGTTTATCATGGGTTCAGTTCCTCTTACCTCCCAGCTGATCTCCATGTTGTTCCTCCATGTACCCACACCCTTCAAATTCTTCGGTATGGCATCTGGGGCTGTGCAGAATAAAAACACAAATAGTTGTCATAGGGGGAAAAAAGGCTTAATCATGCCGAGAAGATGAGGGGATGAGAAGATCAATACCACTCTCACGTCTGTATGATTTGGGAGAGAACCTTACTCTTCCCAAATCTGCATATTCCCCAAACATATAAACATATACACATATCTCTGTTTCCTAGCTTACAGTGAATTATCTCTGACAACTACAGTGTATCAGGAGCCTCAAACCCACGTGCACCGCTGCTCTGGAAGCGCTTCGACGCACGACTGGGGCGACTGGCTCCGATTTCATTTATAGCGATGACCCTGAACTCGTAGTAGGTGAAAGGTGCCAGATGCAGAATGACGGAGTTGAGGTTTCCGGGGTAGGTTGACAGGTTTCTCCACTTCCCTGGTAACCAGTCATCATCGTCGTACTGCACTAAGTACTCTGTAAAACAGCAATAAACACGTTCTCTAAAAACACTGTTTTTATTTATGTGGGTCTATTAAGTTTTGCGGCCCCTACCTGTGACGGGGTTGTGGTTACTGTCCCCAGGAACCCAGCTGAGTCGAACGGTGCGCTCATATGGATCAGACAACTCCAGACTAGTCGGAGGATCAGGACGGTCTACACACAAAAAAAAGGCATGAACAATTAAAAAGACCAACACACTGTATACGGTCTACTATCACCTGATTTACACGTGTCATACCCATCACCATCAGGCGTGCCGAGGCAGATTTCTGGTCCAGCTCACTCTTGATGACACAGGTGTAATCCCCCTCATCGCCTAGGTTCACATTAGTGATGACCAGATTTGACTCATCCAAGGAGATTCTGAGGGGCAAAGAGTTTCAGTGAGTAACACATTTGATATGTGGTGAAAACGTTTATATGTTTTTGACCCTATGGGATTTATGGCTTCCACCAAGGACAAAAGCAGCTAAACAGATTTCCATGCAACTCGGTGGAAAGAAACCAATTGGATTGGAGCACGGATCTGGATAAAGGAGCCAATCCAAGATTCTTTTCACTTATTTCCGAGGGAATAATGAATGGATCTTTATAACACAACAATGGGGCATATTTAAGGGAGTGACATTTGAAAAAGGACTCACCTCCAGCCGAGACTGAGCAGTTTTTTGTCTTTCATCCAGCTGGTTGTGACAGGAGTGGTGCTGTCCGCTTTCACCCCACACTCGAATCGCATGTCGCTTCCACGGATCACTTTCATACTCTGTGGTCTCGTCACGATCAATGTGGGCTCTGAGAAGAACAGAAAGGTGTATCCATGTAAAGTTTGATTCATAATACAAAAGAGTTATAGTGTGAAAGCGTGTGATGCTAACCTTTGACCTCTATCCGGACTTGACTTTCATCTCGTCCTGCGATGTTGCTGACGACACACACATACGTTCCCTGGTCCTCTATCTGGATATTTTTGATCTCCAGGGTCCCGTTACCGTGGGTCTTAAAGCGCTTTCCCTCCAGATTCCCCTGCCCATATTTAGACCTGTTTTGTGAGCAGACCCATACACTTACAGTACATAGACACACTGTGAACTCACTCTTTAGTTGTAATCGTCAGCTTGTTCTCACCATCGTAACTCAGGCACTGGAGAACCGAAGTAGCGGCAATCTAAGAAAGCTCGACTTCCCTCTATCACCTTGGTGAGTTCATTCCTCGGCGGGAGGATCCGTGGTGTTGCATCTGGAGGAAATGATGAGTTCTCGATCTTACAATGTAAAGATTTGAGATCATGTGTGTTGTGTTTTGGTGTTTAACAAAACTAAACTAAATAACAACAACAGCGACATCATCAATTAATTATCAATTAATCTTATTATGACCTTGAGGATTGCATTTTGAGCTGATAATCAAAAACCATTGAATATTCATTTTAGTTTTTTTGGAGTCTGAGGTCCCTTAAAATAAAACCTATTTAAACAGTGATTTATTTTGGTCATCCCCTTGAGGAACCAAATCTTCCACAACTCATGACTGTATGTTGTAAATTCTAAATGTCCCAACGGACAGAGCGGTAACTTACGTAGCACGTTGACAAAAGCATTTGCCAGTAAGTAACCATACTGGTTTGAAGCATTGCACTGGTAGACAGCAGTGTTTAGAGCCGTCACACTGCGGAAGCTCAGTGTGTCTCCTGACACTTGTCTGTTCGGCTGAGGTAACTCATCTGGGAAAAAATAAACACACATGAAGTAAAAATTCAGCAGCATTAATACCATTCAGATTTTTTGGGATGACCTCTAAAAACTCACCTTCAATTGGTTCCCCGTTGACCAACCAGGTGACTGAGGGACGAGGGGCCCCGTCAGTGCGACACACCAATCGTCCATTCTCCTCAGGAGCCAACACCAGATCACTGGGCTTCTCCAACCAGAATGGAGCCGCTGTATTGTATTGGTTTGAACGTTATCGTGCGGTAAGAAAAAAAAGAGCTGAATCTCTCTGAGGGTGTGTCTCACCTTTGACCCTGACGGTTATTGTGTGCACGATGTAGCCGATCTTATTGGTGGCCGTGCACGTGTATTCACCGATGTCCTCAAACGACGCCTTTTGGATTTGAATCATCTTGTTGAAGTGTTTTAATTTCATGCGAGGCGTCACCGTCAAGTCGTCGCCATCCTTGAGCCAGGTGACGTGAGGAGTCGGCCTTGATGATGACAAACAAGGATTTACACAGGATCACTTTCATCTAAGTGCAATAACACAAAGCAGAATCTATCACTGAGAACATTACGCTTGTCTACACTCACACTCCTGCAGCGATACACTCCAGGAGAAGTTCCTCCCCTTGCAGGACCAGTATGGAGCTGGATGAGCCGGTGGGAGAAAGCCAGGTGGGGGCAGCCTCGGAAACTGTTCGAGCTGTGAGGGAGAGAAACAACCACAACTTACCAGTCACACACACACACATAGAGTCACAAAAGCTGTCCAACAACGCAGGAAACTAGAGGAACACACAATTAGAAAGTTTAATGTGAGAAGATCAAAAGCTGACAAAAAAAGAAAATCAAATAATGCCTTGTTTGAAAGAAGAATGGGACCAGAGAGAATCAAGGGGTCATCCAGAGCACACGTTCATAAAACATCAGGAACACACTGTCATACTCACTGGTCAGCACTTTAACAACCACAGGCATCTTCTGCTGGATGACGTTCTTGTAGGGGAAACGGGCGTTACAGCAGTAATCCGTGGTTGAGTCATTGAACTGGACGTTAGAGAAGTATAGGTCTCCATTGACTCCCATGGAAACCCTGCGGTCCTGCCGCACGGCCTGCATGGTGGGGAACGCCGTCTGGATCGGCCAGGTGAAAGGTCTCGCGTATGAGCCTGTGATGAAACATGGTGTTGAGATTCAAGATAGTTTGTGGGATGACTGGCAGGTGGAATTCTGCCTGGTTTGTTTGGATCAGATACGTTAATGATCCAGTTAGACTTCATGCATGAGAGACTTACAGCTGGACATCCAGTGGGTTTCAGGTTTGGGGGGGCCAGTTGGAGGGTCACAGGACAACACCAGAGGCAAACCAGCGCTGACCACCAGGGGCTCCAGAATCTCCCTCGGCCACACAGGAGCTCCTGCACAAAAAAGTCTCCACTGAGCAAAGCTGAGGTTTGTGGTTTTGTGACAGTGTGTGTGAAATATGTTGAAAGCTCAAAATCGGTGGTTGAGAACCGTTAAATTGAATCAACTAAACGCATTATCTTAACTTTTTAAAATACACTGGTCCACTCAATGAATGCATGGCATGTGTTCCGGTCTGAAAATTCCCTAGTTCTGTTTGTGTAAATAATATTAGGATCCACACATCACCATAAATAGCTGCTGACACAGAACTGCTGCAAATTTGTGGCTCATTCTATAACGGGCCTTACACCCCCTGTATTCATGTATCTATTTCTGATTGAGACTAACATTCAAAGAGGTACCTTACACAGGAAACCAGCATTATTACTCCATCAATAATCTTTTTGAGTCTATGTTGAGTAAGGGGGGACGTCAAGAAGGCCAACAGGTTAAGGGACAAGTCTTGTGAATATGATGTTTACATAAGAGTTGCACTACAAGTATAGAATATCACCTGCCTTAGATTTTACATTTCAATAATCATGCATTGTCTATGACTTTCTTGTTTATTTTATAGCAAGTATTCTGAAATGAAGGTGATGTTTGTATGTATTAAAGAATATAGAAGATATTTTGGCTACATATAATAATCTTGTTTAATAGGATATTCCTTGTGGCATATGGAGTCGCTGCCCACCCCAAGGTCCCTGTAGGTCTGTCAGTCCCAGTTCTGAACTTACTGTAGAGTTGCAGTATGATCTTGTTGGAGTATGCAGACCCGTACTCGTTGGAAGCGATGCACTGATACTCCGCCTCATACTGTTCTGGATTGTTCCAGGCGTAGATGTCAAGCGTCCCTGAGCGCCTGCGCATCGATGCCTGAGAGTCACGGGCCACGTTGAAGTACTTCCCATTACGCCTCCACGAGAAACTTCACGAGTGAGCAGAAAGTGGGAAGCGGGACAGAAAAATCAGAGAAGCCGTTTGCAGATAAGGACTTCAGCTTTAAGAAAGAACCGCGTCTGCTCTTACATTGGATGAGGGTTTCCTTTAGCTTCACACTCGATGACCATGGTGTCTTTAGGGTCAACAATATGCTCCTTCATTGACTGCTTTATAATGGTGGGGGGTTGTCGGACTGCAGGCAGAGAAACATGTCGGCTTTATTTCCTAGAAAAGAAGGTCAATCTACACGTCTCTCGTTAAAAAGTGAAGTTACTGTCTTACTTTCCAGAGGGACGTCCAAAGCCCAAACACTCTGCCAGAACAGCAGCAGCAGCGTTGGTTCCACCAATGTCCCCATCTTTACAGTTCATTTATTCCAGTGTTCCCAGTCACCAGTTCTCCTGTTCTTAGAATAAATGAGGAGAAAACGAAAACGCTGACAATATGTTTGTTCCATTAAGTTAAAGTCCAGGACAAAACACAGAATCATTCTAATTAAAGTAAAGCTTAATAAAATGTGAGATAATGGTCTTAGGGGAAATCAGGCTTTGTGAGCTAATATGTAATTAATTAATATATAAAAATGCATTGCATTTTAAAATGTAATGATAACTGCCAAGCAAATGTAGCTTATTTAAAAAAAAATTAAGTGAAAGTACTCAAGTAAAAGTAACTATTAACTATAGTATTTGAATGGATGTGAAAAGTAGTCAAGTCATATTTATTCTCAACTTATGAAGAAGAATCGAAATAATTTAAGGGCTCAACTGCAAAAAATCCTTTGGTTCCAATTTAACTTTCTGACATGATTTTATGTGTAGCTGTAATTTGATATGTTTGATTTTGGTGGGTTCCAGGAGGCATTGTTATTTCCTTTAAAGTTTAAACAGCCAATCAAATTGAACCATACAGAGAGGAGTTGATATATTGATTTTAAAGGAAAGTTGTACCTTGTACTTTGTAATTCAAACAAGTTAATATTCACTCAGCTCAAACAAAAGATCAGGTGACTAAACTGTGTGTCCATCTGTCGTGAGTAAACAGAAGTAAACTGTCCCAAAGAGTCTGCACAAACAATTATTTAGTCAGATCTCTCTTTTCAAAATCTATAAATCTTTATGCAACAAACCATGAATCATTCTCATATGATGGAAAAAAAAGAAATCCTCACCTCTGTCATGCAAAGTCAAATCAGGACTCCCTCCTCCTCATCTCTGTGGCGTCCGCGGCTCATCGATAAATCCAAAGATTTTCCTCCAGGAAATGATTCTGGTCGGTGCAGTTTATCGATCAATGTCCCGCTCCTTCAGATATCAGGTCAAGAGCCCTAGAGGAGTTGATGCACTTCAGTAATAGAGTTTCTTTCAGTCGCTTGCCACTTACACTCTGCCCACCCATCTCATGAATAATGAATGGGCATCATACACCACCTACACCTCGCCCACCACGCTTCACTGTTCTGACCGGGCTCTCATAACTCTCAACAATCCATTTGCGTCAAGCACAGTCGCAAAGTTTGTCCCCGACAATCACACAACACGACTTACAAGTTTTGACAGAGGAATACAGATGATGATTCCCTCCCCTCCCCCAACCTGGTTTGTCTCTCTCATAATCTTTGCTTGGACAGGGTCCAGTGTTAGTTAGCTGACACATCGCACTGTGTTGGGCCACATGAAACCACGCAACAACCCGTATTATGTGCAATTTGCATTCCCGTTGGTTTTGATGACATCAAATTGTGGGCTGTCATTGTTGTTGAGGGGAGAGATCTGGGAAATAGTATGAAAGACGTTTTTGTTGCTCTCATATGAATTTTACATGTGATGATTTTCAAGTTACAAGACTCCAGTGCTCTGATAGACGGAAATAATCAACATTACAGAAAAATGTCTCCGCGTAGCCCATATTTTTTATTTCTTTTAAATAACAAAACAGTTTTTCTGTGACACACTGTTTGTTTTTTTGTGCACTTGGCCATTCACGTGGATATCCTCAGAGGAGGGAAAGGTCATTTCCATTCAGCTCAGAGAATCCTACAGAGGGGGGAATGAGCAGTTTCTATTCTTGAGACAAAGCCAGAGACGCAGGAGAAGCTGTATTTGTGTGAGACAAAGGCCATCTCACGGCAGGCTGACCTGTGTGGGCCCCCTGGCATCCACACAGGGACGGATGTGCAGGCCAGCACATGGGCTGAACAAAAGGCTTGTTGGGGCAGAGGCACGGGTAAAATAAGGTGGCATAGCTTAAAATTTATATTAACAAGTCGAATGAAAGAGCTGTGCTAAAAATGAGAAGTTTGTGTGACTGCAGTCCTGATCAATATGGAATGGATTTCTTGTCTTGAGCAGTATCAGAGCTGTCGTGACGTAAACCAACAAGACTCTCACAGCTCTGACGATCCGTGTCCTCTGGCCTATGATCCGCTCTGAGCGTCTGAAACCCAAGTTGACGCGTCTCACACAGAAAACAAAAGCAGAAGGGGGTCAGTCGAACCACTTGGCTCTCAGAACGGGCTTTTCTCCCCTGACATGGGACCGAGGCCCGGCCGAGTGAGCAGCGATCAGTGCCAAGCACCAGATTGCACAGTGAAGAGGCCGAGAGGCGGACAGAGCCAGCTCAGTGACGACAAGAAGGTCTCTATGCTCGCGGGTCTCCTTTGGCACGTGTGTGTCCAGGGCTGGGGAAAGAGCAGATGGTTGGTGGGAGGGAGGGTCCGAACACACAAGCTGCCCATTCAGGCCCAGAGCACCTATCATCTGCACTGTGACGCCACTGCATCAGGGACACCAGGAGAGGAGGCTGGAGAGAAACTCCTGGTGAGCAGGACACCAGGCGATTGAAACTTTATATCTAACACATTGAAGCACCAGGATTCTGACTGTATGGTGAGATGACGAAGTAACCTACAGCAACATTTACTCAAAAACATCTGGTACCTAGAGGAGCATTTAGAAGATCACACACCTGCAGCCAAACACTCCCCTTAAATGGAAACAAGCCTTCCAGCTGCAGCAACATTACGTCTTTCAGCAACACATTGGTGGATGTTGCAGGTTTTTAGATGCATACAAAAAGCCTACAGTGCATTGAAATCCACTTTGAAATCAATACCAACATCAAAATATGTCTTAAATAATTCATAGAGATTCACAACCATCTTAAAAATCAACAAAAAGGTTAAAAATGTTCTTTCTTTCAATGTGAGGAAAAATTTCTGGATCTGTCCCCCAATCTAGATCTGCACTGAAACTGAAAGGTTTCTACTCTGCTAAGTGAAACTGTAAATTATAGCAAAGGTCTGAGCCAAATGCTAACATCAGCATAGCCAAGTTTAGAAGAAGTACTCAAGTCATGTACTTAAAGTAGTTATACAGCAAAGTGTAAATTATTTAACAATCTGTTACAGGTGTATCAATATGATCGTGCAGCAGGTTATTGGTTCAGTAAAATCTTATCCGATGATATCACCTCTTAATTTATTTGTTTGTTGTTATATTTTGTGTAGGTAATCTGAATTAACAAAGTTATTCATCAAATAAAAGTAATTCAGTAAAAATAAAACATTTTCCTTTAGTAAATTACCACTAACACAAAATACTTAGGTAGTTAGGATTTATAAAATATGAAGTGATCATCAAAGTTATTTTGACTGATCCAGAAGGAAACATGAGCATCCGAACCAGATTTCATTGCCTCAATCTTATAGTTATCAAAACAGTTAATTAAACTTAACACATATGCGAGTCATAAGTCATAAAACACTTTTTTCAGAGACAGTTCAGTTGAGTGTCTGGTGTGGGTATAAATATAAAAACCCAGGATTAATATGCAGAATTATGTAAAACTTAAAAATATAAACATAATAAATAGTTAAATACACTGCATTTGTAAAAGTATGTGAATCCCAGCCAATCATCTCCATGGCAGGTGTGTGTTGACTCATAAATCTGCTGATGCGGTTGTGGACCCGTCCCACTTCTCAGCTCAGACTGTGACATCATGAAGACCTTGACTTCCACTCACACTTGTCTTGAACACAACTGGAAGGCCTACAGTGTATTAACATGCCGTAACACTGTGTGGGTGAGATGGTGAATGTTTGCGTTCCTACCGTTGAACGTCCCCTGCTCCTCTCGTTCCCACTGATCCAGGGTCAGCGTGAATTCACTGCATCTCCGAGCTGATCATCACTTTTCCTGCAGCGTCTGCGTTCCGTGATATTTCTGCCCCCGTCATTTTTAGAGCAGATGAGAGATAAGATAACAGAGGCTCATGTGGGCCTGAGAGCTCGGGTCACACGCCTGGCGAACAGGGCCAGAGAGCCTGCAATAATAAATCCATTGTGAAATCCACACATAAATATAACGTCATCTCCACTGAGACGGGAGGGTGAAGTGAAACTGAGCTGATGGGTCGAGCAGAAGTCGGTGCATTAGATTAAAAAATGTCTTCAGGCAACTTTATGGCAAAACAATGAACTTCATCTTGCATAAAAGAAATAAAATCAACTTTCTGTCTTTTTGAATGTTGTTGTTGTGTGAGCGTGCTGGAAGGGGGCGGGTTACTGACCTTGTGTCTTCACTCTGGCTGGCACGAACGCACACTCTCCCTCACAAAGCGGTTTCTGTCTGGAACAAAGTCAGTCTATTGTGGACAGGGAGGGCACAGCTTCCACACACATGGGGGGGAGGGGAGGGGTAACCCTGTCACCTCCTGGAGACTGGAGGGCTTCATTGATAAATCATTTGTCAAGATCGAGTTGATTTAGGATTTAGGTTTTTTTATTTATTTGTCACAAGCGAAAAAAGTCTTAATAAATATTAATTCATTGTAAATAAATATTTATACAATTGTACAATATTATACAAAAAAATATTGTGACACAGTTTATATCTTATATAATAGAACTCTGAGAAATACATTTTGAAAGCATTATAGTTGTGTCAAATAAACAGTTTCACATATGAAACTTGCACAAAGTTTTTCAAACAAAGTGCATGAGAGTGCTTGTGTTAATAATGTGCATATTCGTTTTGTGCGTCTACATCAAGAAGTCAAACTAAGTGTTTTACAGATGTGAGACCTGTTGACAACATCATTAAAATACAATCTAATAACAGTCTTCACCAATTTGTCAGCAACTGTATTTATCCCTCTGGAGCGTGTCTTTTATTTAATTCAATTTGAATTCATCAAAAATCAGTAATAAACAATGGTGATTGTTCCACATTCTAAGCTGATGCATGCTGATCAGCAATAAATCAAGGATAAAATGATAGAGGACAAAAGTAAAAGTCAGCAGCCATATACTTGATGTGGTATCACAGTGGTATGAAAATAAATATATCAGCTGCCTCCATCTTCTGGATGAAGTGAATGCCGACTGAGCTGAAGCAGCAGCAACTAGAAGAGCTCTCAGTAGAAAGTTCCCTGGGAAAATGTGCAAAAACGCCCTCTCACATCTCACAGTGTTAAATCAAATTTTAAGAATACTGGATCTTTACCAAAATGTAACTGTCTCTCCCCTGACTCTTTACCGTATCCTTCCACCAGTTTTCCATTGAAATCTGTTGTGTTGCTTTTCTGTAATCTTGCTTACAAATAAACAGACAGGGGTCAAAACATAACCTCCTTATACATTTCACCAAACTAAAACAGGTAAGAGGTTTTAATGCTGCAGCTGATCGGTGTTGGTGCCATCATGTGTCCACAGTCTGACTGTGTGAGCACCTGCAGAGGGAACATGCATCTTCTCGTAGATTTGCCTTGTACCTCCTCACACCCATCTCTGCTTCATCTCCCAGGCCCGCTCACTCATCCAGTCTTTAGTTCTGCTCACAGCCGACCGCTCCGGCCCGAGCACCAAACAGAGCCTCGCCAACTTGAGCCGGTTTCTCTCCAGGTAGATCTGGGTGTCTCTCTGCAGCTGGTCCATGGCGCGCGGCCGGCTCTCGTCCAGCGACACCACGGCGCTCAGCATGGGGTTGAAGCGGAAGTAGATGTCTGGGGCGAGCAGGTCGTCCAAAAGGGTGTGGACCCCCTCGGTGTCTGTGGCGCTGCAGATCAGGTTGCTGATCTTGGCCCGCAGGCTGGTGGAGGTGGCGGGGCCCCTCTTTGTGTTCTCATAGCGGCCGGTGCCGAGGGACAGCACACACTGGAAGGGCTGGTTGGGCCACAGCAGACGGCTCTCGTGGACGGCCAAGGCACAGGGGTTGTTCAGGAGGATTCCGCCATCCTATAAAATCACAGAGGAATAGATCTACAGTGATAAGTTCATAATAATCTCTCTTTTGATATCGCTTGATATCACACATTAAGGTTTGGATGTAAACAACACAACTGAGCAGCCTTATTGGAAAGTGGTTTTACTGAATGTATATTTAATAATTTTGTCTTGTTGTCCTGACTCTTCCTTGACTTTGATTTTGTTGTACATTTTTTACCATGTGAAAGTTATTGTTATTTTTCCAGTTGAGGTGTGTGGTATAAAGATGAGGCACAGGTCGAGGAAGAACCTGTTAAATGTTGGTGCAGAGGAATGTGCTTTACTTTATCAAGTTTCATTTCCTTCCTTCTTCTTGGTTAATCCAGAGAGAGATGTATAAGCACTGATGAGGATCTTGGGTTTTGATTAATTAAAACTTGATGTTCCTCCATCGTCATCGTCCCTTACTTATATCTGATGTTTATTCCGTTTCACTCTCAAACTAGGATTCCTGCCATGTGGTTGTATGCCTCTGCCAACCGGGGCAGTCCAAGTGAACCTTTGTGCCAAATTTGATGAAACTCCCTCAGGGTGTTTGAGCGGTATTGTGTTCACAAGAATAAACCAGACGCACAACAACAACCCTAAGAACACAAAGCCTCTGGCACCTGACCAAACAAAACATGTGCATGTATTCGAGATGACTGTAGTTTCCTACCTGGTGGATGTCACTTTGCAGGGTGAACTCCTGGAAGTATCCCGGGGCAGCTGATGATGCTCGGACAGCCTCCCACATCTGGTATCCTGAACCTCCTGCGTAGCGGCTGAGCGAGCCGGGTGTGTGGTTGTAGTTTCGGAAGACAAAGGGTTTCGGACTGGTGCCCCAGTTTACCACTGCACTCACTGCAGAAACCTTAAGCAGGTACAAATAAAACCCTACGTTAAACAGAGGTGCTTGTAGCCATTAATCCAGCTGCATCATTGCCCTTGTGATAATATAATTAACTGCTGTGGTGACTTTGCTTTTACCTTTGGACTCAACTCATCTCTGGCTGTTTTAATAAGAACTTTATCTCCCAGCTTTTCTCTGAAACAGGATAAACCATTCAGATGGAGCAGACTGAAACTGCAAATTAAGAAAACGTACAAGTCACAACACGTGTATTGCTGTTTGATTCTCTACCGTAATATGGATTCCCAGGTCTCAGTGCTGTAGTAGGAGTGACTCCAGCCCATCTTCACGGTGCCGACCAGCGGGTTCTGACGAAACACCTCGGAGCCAAATCGCTGATACATCTCGAAACACTCCTCCAGGGAAAAACGAGCCAGGCCCAGCATGAAGGCCAGGACGGCACCTTTAACGAACACATGCAGAGACAGAGGCGTGAGACACAACATTCAACATTCCAGCCTGACTCAGCATGGAGACGCAGCTGACGACAACAACATCATTCTGTTGTGTTTTTTCTTTTTCCTCACCTGTGCTCACTCCACAGATGTAGTCAAACAGCTCGTGGATCTTTCTGCCTGTTTCTTCTTCCAGCAGCTTTAACACCTGCAGAGGCACCACTCCTCTGCAAAATGCAAGGACAAAACACAGGAACACAAGAAGACACACCTTATGACTTGTGCACTGTGTAACAAAGGTATTTTGGTCAGGATATAAAATATATTTAGTTGTAAACAGCTCAGAGCAAAGAGATGATTTTTATCAAGGTTCTGGGTTGAGATCAAATCACTATGTTTACTCATTACTCTGCAGGTTTTGATCATTGATACAAAAAATAATCAACAAATAAATCCTAAGAGAAGACTTTATTGATTTCTGGAGGAAATGAACAAGCAACACCTCTATGAATTATCTCCATGTTTACCAGCATCAAACATGGACTGTACATAAAGGTGTTGAACATCATAACTGCTCTGCAAAAGCCAATGCTTCTTGATCGCCACCTGGTGGCTGACTGAGGTTCAGGTGATTACTCCCATCTCCTCAGTGGCTGTGACAAGGACCAAACTCAAAAAGTCACAGTGCAAAGATGCTTTCAGTTTTGTTTGGTAGTTTATATATCATACTGATATGTGTGTTAAAATGCTCATTTTCCAGTAAGTTTGAATTTGATTGGTTATTTGATACCAAGGTTCCAAATGATGTCATCGATGCAAGATCTATTGTTTTATCTACTGTTCTACATGATGAACACTTTTAATCTTATGTGGAACTTAAGTTTAATTTGATGCCAAATCTTTTGCTCTTTTACTAGAGAGCAGCTTTTAATTGTTTTGCTGCAACCTTTGCTTAAGTACAGGACCTGAGAACAACTCTTTCAGATTTGTAGGTTATCTGGACCATTAGTCGTATAAAATTAGCAATTTGAAGATGTTATCACATGCCTTACATCTCTCGCTATTTTCTGATGTTTCACAGACAAAACAAAGATTCTATTAACTAAGAAAATAATTGAAAGATTCCTTGATAATGAAAACAATATGATTTGATTTTGTATTTATCATGGAAGGAAAATATTTAATTTATAATAACAATTATAAATAAATTGTATACCTTGTGCCACCACCATCGATCGTGAGCACCCTAATGCCGCTACCTTTGACTGGCTCCACATAGCCAATCAGAGCCAAGGTTTCTCTCAGGGCGCTTTGAAGATCCTGGTCGTCCCTGTAGCTTCGTCTCTTCCTCAGCAGTGTGACTGCAGTTCTGTCCTGGAAACATAAAAATCATCTTAAAAAACTCATTCGCTGCGATAGAAACTGTCGGTAAAACTCAAAACAAATGTGATTGTTTCACATCCGACAGACCTGCCACATTAAAGCTTTACATGAGGGATGAAGGATGAGGTGTTCGTTGAGCGCCTCCACGCAGGCGACCAGAGCTTCTGGAGAGGAGGCCAGTCCCAGACTGCCAATCAACCCCCATGTGAGTTCCTCCACCTGCCTCCAATTCAAGATGACCTGACAGAGACAACCACGCGTTATGTGCTGTTTTAGTTTTATTAGTTATCCAGTATTAGGGACATATTGAAGGAAGAAAACATTCTTAAAAAAATGAGAATAAAAAATAATTTAATGAGAAAAAAAGTCACAGTAAAACAAATATAAAGTTGTAAATGATTGAGAAAGATGTCATTATCATATTGTGAGAATAAACTAATTATTGAAAGGAAAGTTATTATATTATGAGAATTTAATTGTTATTTAAAAATAAATAAAATCATTATCATATTATGAGAATGAACAAAAAAGTCTAGATAAATTGATAAATGTGAAAATCTCATAACATGTGACCTCAACTGACCTTTTTATTTAATATCGCCCCCCGTGAGGTCATGGCAGGTCTTGCAACACGAGTCTGTGACAAAGGGCCCAGTTTGAGGTAAGTTCCCAGGAAGTCAGGGATGGCACTTGTAGGGTGGCGAAGGAAATCCATTAAAGTCACAGGTTTTGCGAGTCTCTCAGAGGTTTCAAATCCTGAATCCACTGATCTTCCATCAGTCTCCTCATCCACTTCACTCTGACCATTGAAATACTGGTTGATGTGACTGGCAGTCTGGAAAAAGTTTTCCCCAAAGTTTGTTGCGACGTGGCTGCTGTGGAAAAGGCCTCCAGCTTCAGGGGGGCCGGGATCCTCTTGATTCAGTCGGGACGTGGCCCCTTGAGTTTGTGAGGTAGACTGTGTTGAGCGTTGAGAAGTCTTCTCCACAGGAAGTTCCTCTCTCCCGCTCTGAACCTCATCTGACACCTTTGCACCAAAGTATTTATTGATGTGTCTGGCAAAGTGAAGGTAGCCCTCCTCCCAGCTGCTGGAGAACTCTTTCTGTTCAACTGTTGCCTGTTCAACACCGGATTTCACTTCTTTAGAGTTTACAATACATGTGTTTGACATTTTCTTTCTCCTCTGCCTCCTGTGTGTCCCTATGGTGGAAGACATTTTCACATTCTCCTCTAAGTCTACTTTTGTCAAACCCTGGGAAAAGACGGAGTTTATGTGATTAGCCACGTAAATGTAGCTCTCTCCAAATCTGGTTGCCAAAGAGCTGATGTGAAATAATTGCACTGCAGGCCCTTCCTGGGTTGAAGGACTTTTTACTGAGCTCTCCTGTTGGTTTTTGCTTTCACGGACCTGTGGGGTGTCTTTGTCCTCGGAGACACTTTTCTCTCTGGCTCCTCGTTGACTCAGACTGCGCCTCTGGGACCTGCCGGGGAATGCCGGAGTCGCGGCAACAAGACAGGCACTTGCAGCTAGAGGTACGGAGTCCTTACTCTTGAAGTAGTTATTAATGTGTCTGGACAGTCGATGAAATGATTGGCCGAGACGTCCTCCCAGTGAATTCCAATGAAAAGTGCTCTGTGCCTCTTCAAAGATCCCAATGGGAGCTTCGGCTTTGAATGCATCCTTATTGGAAGAGGAGTAAAAACGCACAACCTGTGGATGTTTGAAGCTGTGAGCGTTAACTCCTGTGTCACCGCGGTTTAATTTTCGAACGATGGCTTTTCTTGTGAATCTGGAAGGATGAGTTGGTGACGGCAGTGAATATCTGTAGAGCGAGGCCTTGGCGAGACGAGGGTGCTTTCTGAGAAGGCTCATGAGCTGCCTGATCGTGCAGTACAACCTCAACGTCCTGTTGGCAGAACTTGGACACATGTCGGTGCAGAGGTAGCGACCCTGATCAGTCAATCAAAGTCCAGATGTCACTCTTGTTCCGCCATTGATTTAAGGCTGTTGAAGCAAACTCACGAGAAACTAGAAGAAGACAATCAAAAAAAAGGAAACAAATTAAACAAGATTAAGATACCACTTCAACAAACATCAACATGAAAATGTGCTCACAATAACAACACCAGCATGTGGATGTTGAGTCGGTAGCCTACAAACACGTTCAGTTTCAGATTCTTTTCAGACCCTCTTGAAGTGACCTAACTTGTGATGGATATACACATCAAAAGGGGAAATAAACTCGTTCCACGTGCAAGTATGACTGTTACACCTGCTTGTTCGAAGTCTGACAGACTTTAGTCAACACATGGTCAAACGACTGGAGAAAATGATAAAAATGCATCCTGTGGTCTAGGGCCTTTCAATTTCATTGCAGTCTATTCAGTCACTAAGATGGAGGGATCAGAATTAACCCTCTGGGGACTATGAATGTATGTACAGAAATTCCTGGCAATCACTCAGAACATTTCATATTTCAGTCTGGATCAAAGTAAGAACTGAACAATAGACTGAAATCACCAAAACTAAAGCCATATAGGGCTAAAAATGTAAATTACAAATGTCTATTGTTTTCCCACAAAACCGCATGAAAGTTATATTCACCTAAATAAACTAAAACAATGGTTCAAAACACAATTCCCTTTAAGATCAGTAAGGACATTGTCTCCTCTGTAAACAAAACCCACTTAAAGGAATGCTTGAGCTGATCACACTGAGTTCAAACATCTTTCCACAATAGCCCAACGAATCCACGGTTTCCAAGTACTGTCCCTTCTGGAATGTAACATGAAGCCTTAGGGTAAATATATCAGTCTACACACTGTAAACAACTCTACCTTCTGTAAGGAGATTTATGTCGGCAACATGAAATGTTTGAGAGAACAGACGGCTTTGCTTTGTGTTGCTTTCATGTCCCTGTGAGATAAATGCACCATTCTCCTATTAAAAAAGGCATTTTTTCAAATAACCAAATCTGTGGACACTGTAAATGCTTCTCTGATGCCTTCACAGAAAGAAAGGAAAAGCAGCTTAGGTATGCAAACATCTACTCTGGTTGTTTTCTCCATGTAAGTAGGGGAAGGTCATGAACCTAAGTAGCTTACTTACTGCAGCTCCTCTAACCTTGACACAAAACATCTGATAAAAACGTATTCAACGAATATTTACCTGAAGCACAACGCCTACGTCTTCTTCCTTTACAGTTCCTCTTCACCTAACTTTCTGTCCTTGGGAAGTCAAGTGCAAATCTTCTGACAAACTTCCAGGAACTCTAATTCTACTATGTTTTGACACCTTGCTCTGCTGTGGTGCTGGGCTTCAATCTTATTGGTTGAGCTGCTGGGGGGGGTGGTGCAGCGTGACCAATGCTCGGTCAGACCACACAGGCTTAAGGTCATGTGTTGTCTCTGCTGCACTGGAAGCACAGGTCTAAAATTAGGGAGGGGTGTGTGTTTGTGTGTGTGTGTGTGTGTGTGTGGGGGGGGGGTCTCAGTGAACTGATGTACCGTATGTGGCTTCTTCCGTGACATCACATGATCACACACACACACACACACACATCCAAAACAGACACAGCTGTGACGCAATTTCTTCGAAACCATGTGCACTGACAATGTCAATATTTTGGTCCCTTGGGTACTTTGGGATACTGCTTTTAGGAGCAGCTCAAATTAAACTACATAATCAGTACTTTTACATGTAGAATATTGAGTGATACAAGGTGCTAAAAGGGTACCAGTTAAATTAGCTGATATGTCAAGAGACATCATGGAAAGACTTGTATAAATATACATATACTTTCCTGTAACTATTATGTAATTGACTGCAGGTCAATGAAGGAGCCATTTGTTATACAGTGGAGTTTCAAATCCTTAAAAACGTAATAGTTAATTTTACTATTATATAACAAGTAAATATTTTATAGATATCATTTTAATGTTTATGTTATAATGGTATCATAATGGATGATACAAAGAACTTAAATAGAACAAATCAATATTAAACACAAATTATCTCCTTTTTCTTCCATAATACTTGCAAACACATTTCCAAAAAGTACTTTATTGATATGTATATATACACTTGTGTATACAAAGTACATTTACAGACTTAAAATACTTTTTATTCTCCAAAGATTGTTGCTGTAGAAGTGACTAATGTGAAAGAATGAGAATAAACCTGAAAAGTGTTATTTCTCACACTGGTTTCGGAAGACATTGTTGTCCCATAGCCACAGCTCATAACCTTTCATGAGCACATACTGTTCTGCACTGCAGTGAATAGTTGGTGAAACATGTTCACACCAGACACGTGTGTGTCAATCTGTCCGTCCAGCTCAAAGAAATGTTTACACTCATTCAGATTAAACACTTCATGCTAATTAAGTCACTTTGAGTTTGTTAGGTTTCCTTTATTCGTCAGAACATCTGAATATGGGTTTCACTCAGGTCTATAAGAAATAATTCACTGAACACTTTTATAGATAATATTTTAGACCTACAGTGACCTCTACTGGCTGATTCCCATATCTGCTTTTGAAAGAACAACAGGAAACAGGCTGTATTTTGCTGATGTTGTTTTCAGTCTCAATTCAGTATTTTTGCAATGAGAATTTCATGTAAAGTCAATTAGTGCAGAGAACCTCTCTTGTTTTTTTTTCTTGACTGTTTAGATTAACTGTTTTAACTGAACTAACTGATGAATAAACAGTCAGAGAAACGTTCTTAAAAGCAAAACGACATTCAGCAATAAACAAAAGCTCCACAGTTTAAAGTACCCTTTAATACATCTGTCGATATTTCCCTTCAGCAGCATCTTGAAACTTTTACCATTGGATAAACTGGAGAAACGTGAGCTTTATCCAGTTCTTCTTCACTATTAAATAACTTATCTAACAACGTATTTTTCTCTATGGTTGAGGGTTAGGGTGTTTTTTTTTCACAGCGTCCTGAGGTGCACTCTTCGCCACGTCCGGTCCACTTCAGGCGATTCCTGGCAAAAATTACATAAGATTTGTCCATAAACGGCCGAACACCTGGCCACATCATGAAGCGACCCAACCAACCGAGGCCCACGGCACCGTACATGACCGCAAATGCCGGGATCCCACGGTAAACCTGCCAAGATATAGAATTTTAGCCAAAGTTTTACATGAATACTAATCTAATACTAATCTAAATAGACATACATTTTATAATTAATTCGGAGGAATGTGAGTTTACCTCATCTTTCTCATCAATCACATGCATTTCCTCCATGGCCATCTCGTAGCTCACGTCCTTATATTTCCCTCCATCGTAGCCCGGCAGCGCGATATTAACAAAATCCACTTTCTGAGGCTGTTTTCTCTGCAGAAACTGGAGGAACCGGATCTCTGTCACACATATGGGACAGAGTCCATCATACAGCACCTGAAACAGAGCAGGGCACCAGATCAGCACAGCACTAGGGTCTTCAAACTCCTGTTTCTGTCTGGGATAGTAACAATAATATTCATAATTTTATTTTTATAGTTATGATTATGATAGCATGTATCTAAAGACGGTTACAAAATGCTACACAAAAATCCAGGGCAACAAAATGAATAAACTAAAATAAAAAGGTATTCAATTCTGTTTTAACATAGTAAGGTTGAGATTTTAACGTGAATAGACAAACTCAACCGTTCCCACAATGACCAGAAAGACTTGTTTTATAAAACAACAGTGATGCCACTCCCACCATTCCAAAATATTTTATTGGATGAGCTTGACAGACATGCAATGTTAACAATGCATCACTGATTACACTCATTCAATTCTTATACAAGGCAAATCTATTCAAGCTACAATTAATAATTCTTTAATTAGACTAAGCCTGATGTATTTATAGGTGAGATTTTCTTCATAGGGAGTTAACACCTTTTAGAAAAAAGGGTGTAACCTCTGCACCACTGAGTGAAACTATCCTGATTTGCATTTGAAAAGATCGAAGTTTTGTCAATTACTCCTAGACATAGCAGCAGGGGGTCGACTGCCCGGAACTGGAACCCCCACGTCTATTCCCGGCATGTTTCTGTGAACAGACTTGAACCTGAACTTCCACAGAAATTTACAGGAGCATTAACTGACAAAACAAGATCTTCTTTTCGTACAGTGTATTCTTTAGTAAGTTAAATTATTTTTGAATTAATACTACTTTTAAGATATATATAATGAGAGAAATCATTTGCCAGTTTGCTCTGAGATCAGGATACATCACAGAATACAGTGAATACGACAATAGAGTATTAAGTGAAGATGAAAAGTTTATAAGGAGGAATGCAACAACAGAAATGAAACTAAAATAAGTTGAACTAATCACAAACAAAAGTGGTTAAGTGGAACGATATATTGAAAATAACAAGTTGAGTGAATTAACCAGAGTAAAAGAGGACAACAAAAGAAAAAATTAGCATGATAAGAACGGAGGAGCGATATAAAGTGGGTGGGTGACGTCCCCCTGGGTTCTTACTGGGATTCGATAGAATGAGCGGTGGTCATGGGCCGGTATGTCTCTTTTGACATTTAGCCACAGGACATATGATCACCTCCCCACTCGGGACTACTAACAGGGCTCAGGCTCCATTTTGGCTCCGGAGCTTCCACATTACATCTCAGTGTGTCACAGTTCGAAGAGAAGCTGCTGCTGCTGCTGCTGCTCGGCTGCACCGGACCCGGGTCTCACACGCTCCCGCACCGTGCGCAGACAAGGTGAGTGCGGTTCACACCTTCACCCGCATCGCACGGTCCCACGAGCACTGGTCCAAACTTTCTGTGGCGATCTTTAACTTTCCACGTTAGGAGCGCGAGGAGCGGCGCGTGACCGAGCTTTCGGCGCGGTGCGGAGCCTCGAGGTGCACGTGAGCACGGTTCTCAAGTCAGCGCGTGCTGCTCCGCGGGAGAGATTTCACCGGGATATAAATAAATAAAGATGTATAGGGATAAATCTCGCTCCTCATTCATTCTGACACGATGGGCTGCGATCGAGCGGAGGATGTTCTCCGGCAGGTTTCTTTAGTGCGAACTGAAAACAAAGCGATTGGTTAGAAGACGTGTAACGTGTTGTTGTTTATCCGTTAGTTTGACCTTGTGATAAAACACCTTGTTGGTTAAAGTCCGGTCCCTTCCCTACCGACAGTTCATTCAGTGGAACACAGCAATACGCGTTTTAAGACTGACTTTCAGGTTGCCAGGTTTGCGGAGGATTCACCACCGAGACACTTTGCAGGAGCTTTTTTTGTTTTGTTAATTTGTCCTTCTGATCTGGCTTTTGGTGAGTTTAAGTTTTTTTTTAAATAATTAACAGGACTTATAAACTCTAATTAGTTATCTACTGATAGTTCACATGCAGCCTACCTACTTATATCAATTTTCATTCAAGACAAACTTATGGGTTGCCAGATTTGTGGAACATCCTTCAGCAGCAGGAGACGTTGTTTGTTTTGAATTAGTTTGACCTTATGATATGAAACCTTGAGGTTCAACTGTTTTCTGAGCCGTTATAAACTCCAATCAGTTCTCTACTGATAGTAAAAACATTATTTTTAGACAAACTTTTGGGTTGCCAGATTTGTGGAAAATTATGCATCAATGGGAGACTCCGTTTTGTTTCCTGTTCGTTTGACTATCTGATCAGACACCTAAAGTGTTTTATGTTTCACTGATGAACTCAAGTCAACTCTATCTAGTGATAGTTAACACATCACAAACAATTTTTACACGATTTACAAGTCAAATGTTTGGGTTGCCAGATTTGTGGAACATCCTCAACCAGCAGGTGACCATCTGATATGAAACATTGAGGTTTAACTGTTCTTTATTAAGTTATTCACTCTTATTAGTTCTCTACTAATACGTTTGGGATGCCAAATCTGTGGGAAATCCTACCTGGGTGGGAACTCCGCTTGTTTTTTTTGGGAGTTTGAATACTGACAAGAAACCTAAAATGTTTTCTGTTTCAGTTTTAAACTCAATTCTCTACTGACAGTTAAACACACCACAAATCATCATTCTCTAGTCAAGAGGAACTTTTGGGTTGCCAGATGTGTGGAAGATCCTCCACCAGCAGGAGACTTTGCTTGTTTTGTTTTGCTCTTTGTTTCATGAGGCCCCACCAATGGACTGTTTGATCAACCCTCTGGAAAAACAAGGCAGGACAATTGGACCAAAATTCTTTTATCCCATTCTTAAAAACACCTTCAACGGCAGACTCCAAGACGTGCAGGGCAGGCGTAACATTTACAACTCCACTTTATGACTTGTAAGAAGTGTGAAAGGTCAAGAGCTTAACTGGGGTTTTCCTACATTTCTCAAGGAATTACTCCTGAGCAGAAACACAAAATTGCATCAGTTACACAACGCCTGCTGACCTTGCTGCCCCCTTCACCCCGACCTTTCCTGTTTTCCCTATTTCTCTTTTCTTAATCCAAGGAGGCAGGTGGTCGTCCACCTTGCGCCGGCCTCTGTTTGAATATTCTTCCTGTTAAAAGGGAGTTGTTTCAAGTTGTGGGAACAGTTGGGTTTCTCTCTATAACAATGCAAGGTCTGGACCTTAAAGTGCCTTGAAATAATGTATGTTGTAAACAAAACACACAGCTAGTCACGTATCAGGTTTGGCTGAGATCTAACGACACCCTACTTTGTGCGAATTGTTTTCGGTCAGAGACCTTCTTCAGAATAGATTTTTTTCATGTGATTTGATCCTTCACAGATACAATTTAAATTAAATTGAACCTAATGATTGTTTGAAAGGGGCCCACCGGTCGGAGAGCGTTTATTAAAAACTTTATCTTTTACCATAACAAGTCTAAATTGGTCAGTGAAGGGTTCTCCTTGATGATTTTACAAACTTGGCAACCCAAATAAAAGTTCTTATTATTGGCTTAGATCATGTGATGTGTTAGTAAATCTTGTATTAATCACATACAAATTACAGCGTATCAAGCCTTTACAAAAGTGGAACAACTTATTGAACATTAAATCCACAGCTAATAACCTAAAACCAATAATGCTGCAGCTTATAGAGAATTTGTAAACCCAGATTGTTTGTGTTAACAGTACATGGATGTAGTTTGAAATATGTTTAAACAGTACATTGATGTAGTTTGACATGAGCAAATACTACATGGATATAGTTGACATATGTGTACATAATACATGGATGTAGTTTGACATCAAAGAAAACAGTACATGGATGTAGTTTGACATCTAAGTAAACAGTACATGGATGTAGTTTGACATATGCATAGATAATACATGGATGTAGTTTGACACGTGCAAACAGTACATGGATGTAGTTTAGCAGAACCACCGGCTCTTACCCTGACAGCAGCAGCGGAGGACTCAGAGCTGAGGGTCCGGTGGAGGTGAAGTCTGCAGGGGACACATGTCGGTCTCACCGCCGCTGGATTTAAAGCAGATAAAGCGGATAAACGCGACGCTAAACCCGTTCTCACTGTGGAAAACATCTGGAAACACAGAGACGAGCTAGCTTTAGCTGCTAACCTCTGACTTCAGTGGAGCAAACACCGGCGTTAGCTAACCTCCACATTCGTGTTGAGTAACATAAACAGAGGTCGCACGGTGATGACGTGTGTGACAAGGCAGACCGGAACTTGTAGTCCCACATGTGATATTATGTTCTCATCAATAAAGTGAGAGGAAGTTATTATTATTGTTATTTATATTTGATTGGAGCTGTGGCTCTTTAGCGTAGCATTAGCCGGAGAGCGTGATTGACAGAGGGGGCGTGGTGGCCATGTGTGTGTGTGTGTGTGTGAGCAGAACAGAGAGGCGGCTGCTGCTGCGAGACGTCTCACTCCACTGGTTTTTCACAAGTCACATGTTAGTGGCGATGAGCTGAGGTCTCACTCCACCGGTTTTTCACGAGTCACCTGTTTGATGAGCTGAGCTGAAGTCTCACTCCATTTAACGACAAAGAGGCCCTGTGTTCATTCTATATATTAAAAATATGTTTGTGTTTTATAACTCAGATGCACCAAAGGCACCAGATTTGTACCATAGCGTTAAGAAAACTCAGCTAATCAAGTTCATTTGTTTATTTTCACCTGCATGTCATACAATGAAATTGAGTTTTGCAAGTCAAACAACTTCACGTGTCCCTGGAGTCCAGTGGCAGCGAGAGATCAAAGCACTGAACATGAAGAAAACGCATGCAAATAGAAAAACATGTGCAAAACTTCACATATGATTGTATATTTGGATTGTAATTAATATTATAGTTGTTGATGTAAGTGTAAGCTTAAGTAAAAAGTAGGGGGATGTAGTTTTAAGTACTCAATTGTTACCCCATGGTTGTGAGTGGTTTTATTGAATTGCCTCTGTTTTTCAAGTAATAACCACGCAGTAAACCTCCGGTAGTTAAATTCCATAGTCGGGTTAGTACTTTCTTTCTTAGCCTTGGGAGATAATCAAACTGCCATGTACAGGAGGGGAGGGGGTCAACTGGGGCCTAGCAGCACATTTTTGCCCTAGGGGCTCCAGGGAGATTCAATGTTGACTGAGTTAATGTTACAAGCAGTGGAGGCCATAAATTGAATAGTGGACTTTTACAATCCTGCAAATGTAAAATCCTGTATTGGTCACTTCAAGGAAAGTGATACCAAACTGGTATTGAATTTACCCTGGAAGCTGTTCCTTTATTAGGTCTGGTTAACCACTGACCGTTGGACATAAATCCAACGGTTTAACTGGTGTAGTAGTATATTGTTCTTGATTTGTGAGATATTTACTTCATCAGATGAATGGAAAACAGATATTCTCATAATTTCTCAGCTGAATCCAGGTTTATTTACTGCACTGTGCCCAAATATGTCATTGCATAAAGTACTGAGTAAATGTACCACCCAGAGAGACTAAAATACCTCAACAGGAGCCTGCAAGTTAGTTTGCTGCTGAATTAAGTTCTTTCAATTTTCTGAGATCACTCACCCTCCTCTCTCTCTCTCTCTCTCTCTCTCACTCGACTGTTTTTGTTTTTGAGTGTACGGTCACTTTCTAAAACAAGCGCACGTGATGAGATCTAAAGTCTGAACAACAGAGTCTTTCTAAGTGCGACAGTCACGGTCTGGCACAACAGAGGTGAGCTCCTGTGTTATGCAGACCGGGCCTCCGTGATGTGGTACATTACTACTGCTTTTAAAAATGTGCCGTTGTTTATACTCTGCTCACTTTGTGTTAACTCTTCCCCACTTCGCAGACGCTGATTCAATCATGCCCCCCCCTGCGGCGACCAATCTGGGCTACACCCCACCAGATGGAGGCTGGGGCTGGGCTGTTGTCTTAGGCTCTTTCATCTCCATAGGATTCTCCTATGCCTTTCCCAAGTCCCTCACCATCTACTTTAAGGAAATCCAGGCGTACTTTTCAGTTTCCTACAGTGAGATTGCCTGGGTGTCTTCAGTCATGCTCGCTTCTATGTATGCAGGAGGTCAGTGGCATCAAATGTTTTCAAGTGTTTGGAAAAAAGAATGTAAAAAAACGCACATTCCCACACAATGTATGTAATCAGCATTTAAAATAAGCTGCGGGATTTTTTCATGAATATTTTGTCTTTTACTAAAATGAATCAGATCATCCTTTCGTGCTGTAAAATACCCAAAGATTGTAACATGTCCTTCTTACTCTGTGCAGGACCAGTGAGCAGTGTCCTTGTCAACCGCTTTGGCAGCAGACCAGTGGTTATGGTCGGTGGGGTGATGGTTTGTGCTGGCATGGTGCTCGCTTCTTTTGGCACCACTATCATACATCTGTATCTTTGTGTTGGAGTAATTGGAGGTAATTTTTTTTTGATCATATTTGCTGTTGTTTGTCATATAATTCAATAAAATAACCCTGAAATGGACCCACTTTAATAATCTTGAGTCATCTCACTACTAATGACGCTGATGATGATGTTTCCTGATACGGGGGGGATGCAATGCTCGTGGCACAACTCATTTTCATTCAGTATGAGTAGTTGTTTTTCTATTAGAATCAGTCCCCTGTTGGATAATTTGTGTCCCCATGTGGGTTAATGTTGTTTATTCTGTGCAGTGTGTAAATGTTTGTCATGAATTTGCAATTTGCAGTGAAATATCCATTGCCTTGTCTACACGGTGCTATCAAAACAATTCGAAGACTTGCGTCAGACCTGAGTTTTTCAAAATAGGTTTGCAATCCGCACATGCATGCATGTATGAGCCGGATCACATGATGGCTTGACCTCCAGGGAGTAAACAACTTCAGACTTTAAACTTAATCTGTAATCTAGTAGCAGAAAAAGTCAAGGTGACATCTTGTAATTGCTACTTTAGTCCAACCAACAGTCCAGAGCCCAACAAATTATCACAAGTAAAAATTGCAAAGGAGAAAATTCTAATAACTAAGAAGCAGATAAACAAACATGTGTCTTGAGAATTTTAGAGTTCTGTATTTATTTAGTTTATCCAAGTAAAGCCAATTATTCACGTCGTGCAATTAACAGTTTTATTGTCCCACCAGGTTTAGGCCTTGCCTTCAACCTGCAGCCAGCATTGACGATCATCGGCACCTACTTCCAGGTGAAAAGGCCGCTGGCGAACGGGCTCGCCATGACAGGAAGTCCAGTGATTCTGTTCACTCTGGCTCCTCTCAACCAGTTTCTGTTCGATTCCTTTGGCTGGAGAGGGAGCTTCCTCATCCTGGGAGCGATCGTTCTAAACTGCTGTGTCGCTGGAGCTCTGATGAGACCGGTCAACAAGCCCAAACCCAAGCTTGAACCCCCGCAGTGCGACCAGGAGGACCCTAACGCAAACGCCAACGCACAGTCTGCCAACCTGCTGACTGAAGAAAGCCAAGGTGAAGTCAAGCAGGAGCGCTGTCTGGACAAATTCATAGATGTCTCTCTTTTCAAACACAGAGGCTTCCTCATTTATCTGATCGGTAACGTGGTCATGTTTTTTGGCTTTTTCGCACCCGTGGTTTTCCTGGCACCGTACGCCCGGCATCAGGGGGTGGATGAATATTCGGCAGCTTTCTTGCTTTCTATCTTTGCTCTGGTCGACATGTTTGTCAGACCAGCAACCGGCTTCATCGGCAACACCAAGTGGGTTCGGCCAAGGATCCAGTATTTCTTCAGCTTTGCAGTAGCATTCAACGGCGTGTGTCACCTCTTGTGCCCACTGGCAGACGGATATTCAGGTCTGGTGGTCTACACTGTCTTCTTCGGCGTGGCCTTCGGGATGCTTTGTGCGCTGCTCTTTGAGGTCCTGATGGACCTCGTGGGACCGAAGCGCTTCTCCACCGCTGTGGGACTCGTCACCATCATCGAGTGCGGACCAGTGCTGCTCGGACCGCCAATGTCAGGTTTGTAAATCCCAAAAACACATGAAAGACACGTTCAGTGCTAAAAAAACAAGATATTTGTAACATGGTAACCAATGTATCTTCTCTTTCAGGAGCCTTGGTTGATAAGTTCGGGGATTACAAATACATGTACTTTGCCTGTGGCGTGATAATGCTGGTGCCTGGCATATTTTTCTTCATCATGAATTACTACAACTACAAGAAGCTGGACGAGGAGCGGATGCAGAGCGCGGCCGCGGAGATGAGGAATTCAGAAGAGGCCGTAGAACTGAAAATGAACCAAATTGAAAAAATAGTGTATGAAACAGATGGATGAACCGGCTGATTTCAGTTGGTGACAGAAACAAAAAACGGAACATGTAGGACAAGCAGCATGCAGCCTATTACTACTAAAATGAATTTTTTAACTTTGGTTGAGTTTATCTCTCTCTGGACCTTTGCTACATATCTGTATTAACATTTGCTGTTTTAACAGTTGTTTTATGTAAAGTATTATCATTATGACGTTGTGTCACAACAGTAACTCTCTTGGCCTTTGCTCCTCAATCATCCAAAACTGCCATCGTTCCCTCCAGTGCCATAATCATAATGGCTCTATAAAGTAATATGGTGCCTCTCTGATTATTCAGTCGCTGAATAATTTTCCTGAGGGACTGATATAAAATAATGAGTCAAAATCCAGAACATTGAGCCAAACCACTGCTGGTTTCGGAGCAGCGGTGGTCTAGTGGCAGAAACTTGGACTATGGGCAGAGAAGGTCTCTGGTTCGTCTCTGGTTCGATTCCACGGAAAGACAACAAAAAGACGAACCTGGATTGATCTGCCCAAAAATCCAAGAGTCTCTCTAGACCCTGTCTAGTGCCCCTGAGCAAGGCACCTTACTCCTCCAACATCTGCTCCCCGAGCGCTGTACATAGTCGCTCACTGCTCTGTGTGTCCCGCACACAGATGGGTCAAAAGCAGAGATTACATTTCCCTACCTGCATGAGTGTGCGTTTGCATGTCTGTGCATGTGTGTGGGATAAATAAAATGCATCTGCATCTACTTAAATTTAGAAAAAATTTAGAATTTATTTAGGTTATTGTCATCGTTGGACCACTAGATGGCACTGGACACTATCAGAGAACCAGTCGTTCCTCTCCCACTAAACAAAGGCCGTCATCATTGAGGGTTTAGAGTTTTTACAACATGGTTTTTTCCAAAGTGTGGGTCATCACCCTCCAGAAACTGTTGAATGAGTCACAGAGGACGCAGCAGTAAAAGAAAGAAAAAAGAGAATATTAAATGTCTGGTGTAAAGACAACAGACTTTCTCCCATAAAACTCATTCCCAGGATTCCCCCCTCATGCTGCGCAGAAATTTAAATACCACTTGTAGAGAAAAATTCATTATTCATTCTTCATGTCGGTTGCAAAAAATTCATTTTCAGTGTTGAGGAAATCTGTAAGAGTTGTTTTCACTGCTGCGCCCGATTCAAGATTCAGAAATAAGTCCTGGAAATGTTTTAGCATTTAAATAAGAGCCAAGAACCAAATGTGCATTATGATATAAGATTGCATTTGCATCCGTGGCTGAAGAAGACATTTCTAGTATAGCTACAGGCCACCAAACATTTCAGCTTTGTATTCTTACCTTAGACCTTTTATGCTAAGATATATTTCTACATTGTGAAAAACCTAATGATACAAGGACAAAGATTCTGACTCATCTTGCACCTGTCAGAGAACAAAACTGTGATTTCATGCCAGGTCACATTATCCCACCACAGGTCAGCCTTCATTTTCCAGCACACTGCGTCATTACGGCTCCTCAGTGCCATGCAGGCCTCGAGCACCTGCTGTACAAGATACATGGGCAAGCCATTCAGTACGTGAACAGGGCCATTATTACAGATGTATGTTTAAATTCTTTATCATGTCGCTGCAAGGTGCATATTGACTGTCTGTTCCAGAAGCCTGAAAATCGCTTATGCGACCGAATCAATACATTTATTTATAACCTCAGATAACATCATCTGAAAATCAGGCCGAAACACTGCAGGTCCGTGGCTCGTTTGTGGGAGGTCTCCTCTCTGGAACCTGGTTTAAATTCAACCAACGGAACATTTTGAGTCAATGTAGCACCAATTGAAAAACTGTAAGTCGCTCTGACCAAGAGTTTGTGTAATGTGTTGGTTTTAATCTTGGGTTATTTGCCCAAACTAAAATATATTTTTAGAGACCTAATAATCCAGAGTTCTACCTTAAAGGTGTCACTTATTAATTTTTTAATTGGACAAAATAATATGTCTATGAAATAGTGGAGGAAGTGTTGATACTTTACATAAGAAGGCCAAATGTACAAATACTTACAAGTAAAAGTTCTGCTCATCAAAAGGGTTAATTACAGAGAAATGGTCAGTGTTATTGTATTTAGCAATAATTTGTAATATATGTAGCAATATAGTAAATATATATACATATACTATACTGTATCCTGTTGAATTATTATAACTTGTACATTAATGTGTAAGTAGAAGTTTACTCTTGGTTGAAGTGGAACTAATTTTCAACTATTTTATAAAAGGATGCAACTAATAAATATTTTTGTTATGGATGAATCTAATTGGTTGTTTGGTCGTTTCATTTATTGTGTGGTTTGTGAACCTAAGGGTAATAAAGACAAATGCTCACTGGTCAAAGTAAAATCTTCAAAACTCTGACACCATGAAATCATTCACATTTTTATGTTTTATTTTTGTAGACTCCATTATAAAGGTTTAGTTGATTATCAAGCAATCAACTTTATGACTGAATCACTTAACACAGTGGTAAATTACAGACATCTTAAAGTACAGTACTTGAACAAATACCATGTTCTCAACACTGCATGTGACGTTCAAAACTGTTAAGAAATTAGAAAATACTTGTTACAGTTAAGTGCATGGTCCCTTTCCTGCTTTTCATTTTAATAACTCAGTCGGAACCCAGTAAGACCAGTGGTTTTTATGACGTCTGAAAAAAAAACTTTGTTTAAAGCTGTTATTTAAAAAACAAAGGTGTAGGTGCCGTTATGATTATGCAGATAAATTGCAGTGGCACGGACAGGTTAATGAGTGGACACAAAGTGAAGGAGTGAGGACTTCCAATTAGTGGCAGCTCCCGTAAGCTCTGTATCATCTCCACAGTGAACAGCTTGAGCATAATCACTGTGATGAACTGTGACTGATGTCAGTAAATCTGACTTTAATTGGGAGCAGGAAGATTGAATCCAGGCAGCTCTGTGTGCAATCCCAGTGTGCGGACGGCAAACCGTGCTGAGACATGATGGTGTTATTCAAGTTGCTGGTCGGAGCAGTTGCATCCACAAATTCTGTTTTAACCAAACGGTAAAAAAAAACAGAAAAAGAAGAAGTAACCAGAAAAAGAAAGAGTAAGCGATACTGTCTATTTAATCCAGCATGTTTGTTAATAATCTCTGCTAATCTTCTTTACCCACGGCAGCAGAACTAATCTGTCTTCACAATGTTTACACTCGGAGGGGGGGCAACGTCATGTGAATACCAGAGACTTAAGAGTGTATTCATCAGCCCTGTGGATGGAGCTATTAATGACACGTCGCCGGACTATAATAAACATCGACAGGCGGCGGCGCTAACATGGACACAGAGGGCATGTTGACATGTACTAACAGACAGTGGAGCAAATGGCGTGTCGGTCTATCAGGGACTCAATCACACCTTCCAGAGACGAGACGCCGTAGCCCTGCAGTGTCTTAACCGACTGTTGTCCCTGATGAAACACGAGATTTACAGAGATCATAGGGTGAAAAACAAGGAGAACACTGCCCTGTTCTCGAAATCAATATTCCCTGCAAACGGCCAGGACGGCATCGATCATGGTCACCTTGATATTTTATGTAGAGTAAATTCGTCTGTATTTCTGAGATATTTTTGAAAACGAAAACCTTCTCCGGCATTGGCAGTCAACATCTGAACATCTCGAGGGAATAGCAGAATATATCCTGGCTTTGTTTCGCCCCTCCAAAATCCCCAGAGGGCAGTGTGAGTAAGATGAAAGATATCTGCTCAACAAAACACTCATATAGCTGATTATTCATGTTCATCTCGAAGGGGACAGTTGTCAACAGATATATATATATGCACAGAAAGCTGTATTTCAAAGCAGCCGCACTGAGGATGTTTACTTAGATACTGTTCTATGAGTAGGTTCACTTTTAAAGCATTTGTGCTTTTAGTCAGTGTCTCTTTTTGTTGCTTCTCCCCACCAAATTATTGAAAACATGTTTTTTACTTGTTTTTTTTTACATCAAGATCCAGTAATTATTCCCTTGAAAATTGGACAAAAATAACAAAAAACTAATTTCAGAATGTTGAAAGAAGAAAGTGAAACAAACAAAACCTGGACCTATCACAAAATGTACTGGGTTTTGTCTTCACCATTCCAGCGAGTTTCGTGGAAATCTGTTTGGAGGTAGGGATTCAAACTTCTTGGGGGGAAGTAGAAATTTTACTTTTTACTTCAGTGCAAATGTAATACTGCATATTCAGTTATTTTTTCAGTTATCAGTTATCGAGACGCTTGGGCCTCACTTCTGGGTTAAACATTGGCTTATCATAAAAAACATTGATTTAAGCTCCTTTAATTAAAGGGATCTGAATATTTCTTCCACCTCTGGTGTATTGTATTGACATTACGTCAGGATGTTAGGGAACAGCGAGCAGAAATCCCCCTGTGAAGCCCAGCTTGGTGCAAAGCCAGTCTGGTATTACAAACACTTGACCAGACACACTGAGCTGCTGCTGGACATCAGGCTTCCTGGTGGAATACAAATGGGATAAAACAAAGCCCTGAAGAGGACGGATGTTTTTCTGAACTCAAACAAAAGAGGAACTTAAACCCCCAAACTACTCAGTCATGACTAATGCTTGTAAGAGAAATTGAGTTGCAAAGCAAAGAGGACTTAATGAGATTATGTTAACCATAATTAACAATCTGTGAAACAGCACAGCTTCTTTTTGTTTTTGTCGGACGTTGAGCCTAAATATGTATGAATTATCATCGCAACACACATTTACCCCACTTTTCAGAGTTGACAATGCACAGCCCCTGACCAGTATCCCTAATCTGCCACTCAAAATACATTTAGCCTTTGTGAGAACAAATGTGCGGCGCCGAAAAACTGGTCGTGGAGACTCTCTGCTGCCTATTAGAAGCATTGTTCCTCTTTATCTGGTGAACACAGACAACCACTGAAGCTTGCATGTCTGGGGACGGCGCTACTGTTGTGTGCATATTACAAGAAGAATACAATAATTGTCCTGTGGATTATAATCTGTCCTTTGAATAGCACGCTGCATTACAGCGCTTTATACGAGCAAATTTGATTGAGGCGCTGAAGAATGGACGGATGACAACTGCCCACAAGCTCTGTAGCATCTATAGATTGTGCACACGTGCAGCAAGATGTGATCAGTGGCATTTGGAGGATAGAAAATAAGCGGGCTGGTTTATCAGTCCATCAGGGCAGCACACTTGAGTGACCATTTCGAGCCCAGAGATAATATTGTAAGATTTCATTGAAAGCCTCTGTCTTGATTTGGGAAAATTGTATTGAGTCTGAGATAGCTCCCAATCCCCATGTGCGGACGTCTGAGATAGGCATTCCAGCGTCGTGTCCCCGGGGATCGACGCCCAGGCCCGGGCTGAGACTGAGAGCATGACGGAGAGACTGGGCACGGAAAAGGGAGAGAAGCAGAAATAATTATGAGAGCAACTGAGGCGTAGCGGCTTGTCCTTGGCTCAAAATGAAAAGCAGGATGTGACATGATGGCACAAATCAACTGCAGGCCCATATACGATACCTGAATCGCTCATAACGTCTGTGTAATTACACATCAGGAACCTTGTAATACTGGGATTCTGTTACCAAATTGTGTCATCTTCGCATTTCTGGCCGGGACCCAGGATAATTAAGTGTATCATTACCCCGAACTGAAGCTATCGACGGGCAGGGGAGCGGTGATGATGGCGTCTCTCTCTGGGAATGTGCGTGGCATTAATGTGCAACTTATTTTGATACCCAGCGTGCACTGTGACGCGAGGGGCTCAGAGTACACTGGCCTTGCGTAATCGCGAAATGAACGCCACAGTGGCTGAAGTGAATCAATGTCCTCAGAGGTTCTTTGTGTTTCAAGGGCAGTCTCTCCTGAGTCGCGGGCTGACATGATGAGATTGTTGACTGTCGCAGCTGCCACGCTAAGCCTGCCAAAGGTGTGTGATTAAATTCCCATTCTTTTCCCACAGTGAAGTGGAGCCATTTAGAAACCTATAAACCATATGGGCGACTCAATGAATTGTCTTTAAAGTGGTTCCCATAGGTTTTCCTCAGACGGAAATGAGAATGGAAACTTCTGTGTGCCACGCACGGTTTGTATGTACACAGTGTTTTTATTTCTAAATTTAGATTTCATGTAGTTTAGTCACGCTTGTAGAGAAGTTGTGAATAGGTAGTGTGAAAATTGTTAAAACCCCATTTTCTGCTTTTCAGTGGTGCTATTACACAAGTTGGAATAAAAGGTTGAACAAAATGAAATCATTAAAATAAAACAGCCTAAGATACTAAAACGACTGAATACTATAAATTATTGTATGCAGTGTTATGCATGTATGTGTCTTATTTGGCTTATTCCTCCTGTTGTAAAACCATTAGGTGACATGGTTGTAGTTTTATTTTTGATATCTTTTATCTGCTAATGCTCTTCAAATGTGAATTAATCCACGGCTCAAAATAGAACCCCAAAAAAACGAACCATTTAGTCCTGTGTGAGTAACTTCTGCTGAAGGCGGCAGCACCCAGCTGTTTGGGGAATTGACTAAGCCTTTTTTAAAGAAATGAAGCTACATACAGAGGGATAATTGTGACCTGATTTTAAGGATTTACATCTGAGAAGAAACCAATGGGCTTGAGTCTTAGTGCCACAAGAGGATAGGGAAGTTGCAGAGTCTTGAGAAATGGATTAATCCATTGTTGGTTTTCATCCTTTCAAAAAAAAAGAAATCTTGCAACAAGTCCTGGAAATTAAACAGCATAATACATGATCTATATTTGCCCTCTGCAGTGTCTCCAGGACTTTGTGACTCGAGGCACTTATTGTAAGTCGCTTTGGATAAAAGCGTCAGCTAAATGAAATGTAATGTAATGTAATGTAATGATATGTTGTTTCTTGACATTTTCTGAAAGGCCTCATTTGTTGACAGTAAGAAAAGTAAAAAAACAAACATTTAGAACTAAAAAGAGCAGACTTCCAAATAAAGTTGGACGGGAACAGCGAGACAAACAACGGGAGGAATTAATTACAATAAAACAGAAAAACAATTTGGATTAAAAGAAAAAAAACCTAGTGCATGGTTGGAATGGATTCTTTCTTTGGCTCATCGTTATATACTGCTTCCAGCTTTTCTTTATGGAACTGTTGAAGTCACCTGCAGGCATTTAGACACGGCAAGTAAAGACCTGGTGCTGGACTCAGTCCACAGAAACCTGAAGCTGCACAACCTCTGCTGCACAAACAGATGTTCAACTAGTTTATGTAAAGTTCGGGGAAGCTCCACTCAGTATGCGTAAAACTGGAGAATCAGATGTTGTTGCTGTTGTCGTGAACACACTTGATGCCAGAAACAAGTCCATTGTTGGGATTGCATGGTTTCCCTGATCATGAGTCCCAACCGCACTTCAGAGCGCTGGTCGCCTGTTTTTCCAAAGTATATTATTATCAAAAGGTTTTGTGTTTCCAAATCGCACCAAATTCTGACACGGCACCTTCATGAGCCCTTCCCAATGCTGTGAAGACGATAAGATGAATGGTTATTGAGCTACATTAGCCATATACACACAATCAGATATTTCTGGAATAAGTGGATATAGAACATCAGGGAACAGTTTTAAAACCAACAGTATGAAATACATTCAGCGTGTCTGGTGCCAATATTGGATGGCAAAGCAGAATTTTGTATTTTTATTTTTTCTAGAATCCTCCTGAAAAGTGAAATCATGTGTCGTTTTTTTCCAGTAATTTTACAGCTGCAGGACGACTTGTGGTTCAGCCGTATGGGCAGCACAGCTCGGCACGAGAGGGTTCCTCAAGCCCTGGTCCAATTAAATTACTAGTGACATTTATTGTCCTTGTGTCCTTGATGTTCCAGCTTTCCTCATGCTCCTCTGGATGCAGAGCTCCTGCGCGGATAGCAGTTCAGATCCGGTGATGCGTTGAGCAGCTCTGATCAGTCTCTGCAGGGCTTTACTGTCTTGCTTACAGCTGCTCCCATTTCAGGCTGTGTTGCAGCCAGAGAGGATGCTCTCAATGGTGCGTAAATGTGCGCTTACAGAATATCCTCTTGTCCATGTCAAACCTCTTCAGTCCCCTGAGGAAGAAACAATGCTGGTCTGCAGATCTCACCTCTGACTTATTATGAATTGACCACCTCAGGTCTTTAATGTGAACCCAGAGGAACCAGAAGATGTTGATTCTCTCCACAGTAATGTGCATATAAAACCTTTCAAATGGATTTTGTTGTCATTAAAACCACAATGAAAGGGCTCTTACCTCCTCTCTGCAGTAACTCTAAGCATTCCTGTCGATTTGGCCATTGCTGGTGTTGTCATCCATGCTTCTTACACAGATCCCAGATTTGACATACATGCCTGAGAAAACCCGGAGAAAAACAGGTCTCCCTTTCAAAGCTGATGTGTGTTGATCCACTTTATGTTTTTCTTAACTTGCTATTTTTTTATTTAAAACTCATTTAACTGAAGGCGTTTCTCATTATGGCAGTTCTTGTTATCTTGTGTTGGCAACTGATGTCAAAAATGTCAAAGTATTAGAGTTTGTTTGGCTTTAGGGTTACTGTAAATGTCACTGAGTGTTTGCTTGGTGCTGGGTTTTCTTCAGCAGCTGGTTTCCTGCAGTCCTGTGAGTGTGGGTCCTTCACTCTGTTTGCTTTCACTAGCACAGCTCATTTCTATCAACAGCAATTTATTATTATCAGGGATTATTCCTGCTTTAATATCTGTTTTAAAATAATAAATATGTGCCCTGTAAGACTGCAGTAATATTATACAAATGTTTTGTATAATATGGTGCTGTATAGTGTACTATAGCGCTGTGTAATGAGTAAGTAATGAAAAGTAGACTATAGTACAGTTTAGTATAGTATCATCAAAGTGCAGTGCAATATAGTACGTTATAGTATCTTGTAGTACAGTATAGTGTAGTAGGTGTAGTATAGACTAGTTTTAAAATGCAATGTATAGTATAGTACAGTACAGTATAATGTAGTGTAATGTAGAAGAATATTATAAATTCAATTATAGTATATTACTTTATAGTTCAGCCCAGCACAAAAGAGTATAGTACACAATAGTATAGACTAGTGTAGTAGATGATAGTGTGATTCAGTATTGTATAGGATGGTGTAGTGTAGTATAGTATAGCATTGGATAGGATAGGCTAGTATAGTATAGTATAGTATAGTATAGTATAGTATAGTATAGTATAGTATAGTATAGTATAGTATAGTATATATAGTATAGTATTTGTTAGTAATAGTAATGTATAGAATAGTATGATAAAGTATGGTATTCCTTATGATAGTGTAGTATAGTATGGTAAGGTATAGGATAGTGTAGTATAATATGGTAAGGTACGGTATACTAGTGTAGTGTAGCATAGTATATTAAAGTTTTTGTGTAGTATATAATATCATAGTAAAGATGAGAATAGTTAAGTATTTACAGTAAAGGGTATTATAGTATAGAATAGTATTGAGTAGTATATTTCTATCTGTAGAGCAGATACAGAAACAGCTACAGCTCTGTTATATTTGATTGTTGTCCTCTGTAATTGTCCATGTCCATTGTCCATGTTCCTGTCAGACAAGACAAATCAATGATAAACCTCACAGTGTATTTGGTTATCAAGTATTTGCTGGTTCTGCATCATGAGAGCAGGCTCTGCTGCTGCCCATAGGAAGAATCAGAAAACATCATCCTCATTTCTATCATGAAGAAAATTGCCCATGTGAGAATTATTCGCACACGGTTGCATTAGTATCTTTCTTTAAGATGAAGAAGGGCATGCGTCTACACCGAGGGAGCTAATGCAACACAATGAAACACCACATAACTCGCACACCGACTCCTGCAGCCTGTCGGCTTCAATGTATTGTTTAATAAGGTTTCGTACGGCATGCTTATACAATAAAAATGGCATAAAGCCCAGATTAAAAACAATGGCAACGCAATCAATCCATAATTCTCATAAATGTGAAAGCTGGCAGTTCAAAATGAAAACTGAGCTGTTTTTTCTGCACCAGCTTATATAAACAACCAAAAGAGCAAGATATATACAACAGGCCAGGAATTAACCTCATTACCACAGAGTGAAGAGCATGATTGCAGGCGCAGGCAGGATTTCACAATACCATGTTTCAAAAAGCAGCCCTCTCAGCTGTCTAAATAGGATGATTGCTGCTGGTCTGAAGGGTCCTTCAGCGAGAGGAGCTCTGGAGGAAAGAGACGCAGAGAAACAGGCAGCACATGTGGGAGGCGCCAAATAAAGCATCATTGATTAACTTGTTTAGTACTCCTGCAGTCGTCCTGCTCTGTGTGTGTGTGTGTGTGTCTGTGTGTGCATGTGCGGTTCCACTTGTAACCTATGCACACAGCTTCATTTTGTGTGCACCCACACGTCCAAAGATGGCAGATTTTCCAGCACTTCTGACAAAGCAGAGTGAGAGTGATAGATGTCTGCGCTCGGATGCTCATTTTTCCTTCTCCTCCTCTTTTTCTTCTTGCCTTCCCTTTGAACAGCGGCAGCGTTCACGGCCAGGTGAAGGACAGAGTCAAAGGAGACAGCCTTTGTTGAGAAAGGCTTATTATCCTGTAAAATGATGGTATGATGATATAATTATCTCACCGTGTAACTGCTAAGCACGGAGATAATCGCAGTCATTTATCTGCACATATTAACTCAGGCACACTCCCACTATTAATCAGTTGTCCCGGCTTTTATCATGTGACGCATGACTCTCCTCCATAAAGCAGTGCTTATCGTATTTAAACATCTTGTTTCTATCTGTATTATTTTAATAAGCGATGGAAGTAATTTAACCCATCTTCTTTTCTTCCAACGGCATTAAAAAAGAAACTGCTCTCGTCCCTTGTTCCCGATCTAAAGTTTAAAAAAGCTCTATTGACATCTTTGTCGGTGTTGATCTTGGGTTTCTTTTTGTTTAGGTTTTTCATTTTCATTTTTTTCTCCTGCCATTCTCTCACATCGGCTCCTGAGGACATTTTGCGGAATTTGCACCAGTGGCTTAGAAAGTGCAGAGAATCTGTGGAAGCTCTCACTCTGATATTTGCATTCACACATACTCTGGAGAATGTCCAGCTCAGCTGATCATTCACCAGAACAAAAAGAGACTAACCCTGAACTGTGTCATGACACTGAGTTTAATTTGACGATCCAACTATATATATATTATATAAATACACTTCTGGTGGGAAATAAATGTTTTACTCTGTTCCTCAAATTCCAGGACAATATATTTTGGATTAAAAGCAAAGAGACAACATATATTATTTTCCTAAAGAGAGGTCAAAGTTGTAGATGTTTTGCTTGGTACTGTCATAACTTCTCTTTAACGGGGACCCTCGTAAAATAGCGGTTTTAAATACAGTAGAGAGAACAAAAGGGAGACTCACTCTACACATCTGCAGTATAGTGTATATGTTGTTTTCCGCTGTTGAGTTATGGCAATAGCACACAATGGATGATAGGACCATGGACTTATCAATAATGCATAAGACAGTAAGAGAAATGACAGGCACTCTGCTGGTAGGTTCTCTCCAGAAGCAAGCCATAAATTTGCAGGGCAATAATAATGACTCTTCTCAGGGAAATAAAGGCCACCCTCTGCTCCCCGTAGTCATAAACCTGACTCACTCTTCCATTGGTTGGAAGAAAAATGCTTCCTCTCGCACCACACAGGAGTCATACACAGTAGGTACTTCAACCAGCCAACTTGATATGCAATCATCTCTCTTTACAGAGGAAAGAATACAATTTCAGTTTTTTACATTAGATATTTTCCTATTATGCCTGTGAAGGGAGGGGGGGGGGTAGAAAGAGTGAACATGGTAATGGTGGAGTCCACTTGAACAGCCATGGAAAAATATTCAAAAGAATTCCAGTAATTCTTTTTTTTGCTCGGCCCATCTTCAAATAAATGTGGTGAAGTCGAATGTGTAGTGGAGATTATTTAAACATGTTTTTTTGTTGTTATGATTTTAAATAGAGATTTTAAGTACAGATCATTTTAATGGTGGAGTAAAAGACGTTTTTTTTGTCTAGCGAACATTAAGACAGAGTGTTTAGCTATGTTACTTTTGCAGAATATTTAGAGCCATGTCCTTAATTCACTTTCTTGGCGAGTATTACACGTTCAGATCGATACCACTCTCGTGACTGTGTGTTAAAGATGTGGTCGGATCCAGGAGTCCATTAGCTTAGTGTAGCGTGACGGCGAGGGGCAGAAACAAACATGTAGCCCGGCTCTGTCCGAGAGAAACACAGTCACGCTTTATACCTCGGCTGTTTAATCTCCATGAAAACTCAAGTTATGTGACGACAAATTGTGGTTTTACGGGAGGTTATGTGTTCATCCACCAGTTCCCTCAAATCCACACAAACTGCACCACATTCCTTACACTCAATGTATTGGTTCCCTAAATTTTGCCTGATTTGTCCATGGAAAAACTGTGAAATTGTAGAAAAAACACAACTATAAGAGAATGAATGAATGCATGAAATATATATGAATACAATTGAGGATTTCTCTGAATTCGAACACTGTTGGAAACATTTAAGATCATGTAAGTACATAAGTCAACAAAATGTACAACATAGTACATGTAGAGTAATGTAGTAATATACACATTTTGTCATTTTTAGATGTTTAAAGGAGTTGTTACACATATCTTTAAATAAAATGTCTTCCTCTTCAGTAATTTCTTTTCAAATATAGCAAAATACAATTTGAAGGCAGCATCACACTCTTCCAATTGTCACAAATCTTTCCTCATCTCTAAAAAAGTATTTTAATTTCAACTCCCTCATTTTCCTCCCTTCCCACCTTCAGATGACTGGAAGTTGCTTCATCGCTTGTTTTGCAGAGAGAGGTTTTTAACAGACTGGTGCAGCTTCTGCCAGGTGCTCAAGTCCTATCAAGTCAGCAGTGGCCCAGAACAAATACTCTGGGACGGAGAGTGTCGGGGTGGGTCTACAGAATCAACTCCAGTCTCTTTGGAGTGCAAACAGCAGGCATCAAACAGTTTAGGGTCCATTTGTTGGGCTGAGTGCTTTCCACAAAAGGTTTCATGAGACGGTCTCACCTAGTCGTGGGGGTTACACTGAGATTTCTGTTGAATCCCTCTCAGACGGAAAAAAAGAGGAGCAGAGGAGACGGGACATATTTCTCATGGGTTTCTGTCCTGGATTATGTATCTTCAGCAGCCTCCTGATATCACAAAAATACAGAATAATGACCGTCTGCCCATTTATCTGTGTCACTTTGAGAGGGATTGGATTTCTCTGCATCCGACTAGTTCGTGGTGTTAGGGAGAGGAAGATGCATGTGCACATTACGGTGTCAACCAAAGCAAAAAAAATCCCAGAGACAGCTCCTGTACAATCGGGATCTGCTGGTGCTCGCTCCCCTGACACGTAACATATGGCTGCAACAGGAACATGACCGAACGAATATGTCCGTGCCATTCAGCTGCTAATGTAAACATTTGAAGGGCAAATGCAGTTTCATCTCAGGAGATGTATCCAGGCATCAGAAGGGGGGTGGGGGGGTGGGGGGTGGGGGGGCTGGCAACTTCAATTACGCGAGCAGCTGCAATATCTTTCTTCTTTTGCATTGTCATGTGATGTGATGGAGCCAACATGACTTCAATGGTCCACGTCAAGCGTGTTTAAAGAGAGGAGGACACGATGAAGGCAGTGAAGGTGATTGATCGCTTGACTTTGGGGGGAGAAAAAAGTGATCGTGACAGATTTCCTCCCTGTTTTCAAAGTCCTTTTTTCAACTAAAATGTTATTATTTTTTTATCAAAATGGCAAAAGGAATGCACGTCGCTTGGCACATGCGATACATTTAATCTCAATTATTAACACTACCTGGTGCGCTTAACCCAGATAACAGGCGACTGCTCGTGACATTTCTAAAGGTGGGAATAAAAAAAAACACCTATTGTATTAGTGTTTTTCTTCACCTGGAAGCCCTGAGAGCGAGAAAGTGAGAGAGGGAGAGAGAGAGAGAGGTTTTTACAGTAGCAAATCTCAGGAGGCACGGAGGCAGTTACTGGAATGGAACGGTGAAGCCTGGAGCCAGAAGGCAACAGCATCTGCTCTCCCTGGAGACTGCCATCAGCAATTTTGGGCTAAAAGAACGGCATCAACGAAGCATCAACTTTCGACGCAATACCATGAATCTCTTTGTTGATTTGAGAAATTTCGAAAAATGTGCACGTAATGACATTTGTCTTAATGGTGGGATCAAACAGTGTAGCTCTCAGTAAATGTCAATCGGACTCAGGAAATAAGGAGTAGGGGGTAAAGGCATTTGCATTTTCCAATTTTAAACATAAGCTTTTGACAAAAACACTGTACAGGGCATGATTTAGGTTTTGGCCCAAGCTTTTTATTCTGCTTTTCACCTGAGTTTTCTCATATCACATCTCAGGTGTGTCTGGGAAGTTAATGAGTTGTTTTGCCTGAGATGAAATAGGCCTCACCCCCTTATCCCCGACAAAGATATAATGGAAAAGATTAATATCCTTAAAAGAATCTATTAAACGTTAAGATCAACTGATGAAAAAGGTGAGACATTCAATTTCCATTAAACATGGGGGGTGGGGTGGGGGGGGCTCAGCGAATTGAAAACATCCCGCTCAAGACTTGGGTTATTTTAATAGCAGTTTGGGCCGATTCCACCCGCTAAGACATTAATACTCCGCTGAATAAGATTCAAAGGCCAGATTCTCACACTGGCTTCTATAAAGATAATCTTATTTCTTACTTGGCTGAACTCGAGAGTCGGCTCATGCAGATAAAGTAGACACCGACCGCTTCCCGTTGACCTTTCTGGAGAGGAGCAGCGAACGCTTCGGAAAACAAAAACACTCAATGAAAATGCTAATGAGCGACTTGAAAGGCATCCCTCACGGTTTCCACTGTAAGTAATTTGCTGGCAGTGATTTATTGATCTCGGAGAAAAGGATATCTGAGTTGTTAACCAACAGCCAGATAATATCTCCTGCTCTTATCGAATCTCTGCGACCGCTTTCACACCACTTGTCTCTCCGGTGTCTCTGCGACCCAAAGCAGTTTGTGAGCATGTGAAGATTGTCGTGGTCCCATTTGCAGCAGAAAAAGCCTGTAGAAATATGTGACTTTTATCTAAGAGAGGAAAAAAGGAAAAAAAATCCTTCCTTGTTCAAACGGCTTTGCCTGACATGATCCACAGTACGACATGTTCTCTGTGTCTGATAGGAATCGGCCTTCTGGGCACGGTGTCATTGTAATCAGCGGTAATATCGTCTTAAAATGTCACAGCTAAACCTTTAGTGAATCCTGTTATGACAAGACCAGGCACAGCTGAGGGGGAAGCTAAACAGAAAAAGCTGGTCCATAGTTCTTCCTGAGACATCTCCAGCTCTCCCACCCCGAACGAAACACAACGATTTATTGACATTTTCCCTCCCTGCTTAGCCACCCTCGGCACGGGAAGCAACCAACACATTACCTTGTAGGCATGCCGTTGCTTGAAAGTAAATTTGACAGGGAATCGGACAGGCGTTAAGAGTAAACACATATTCGCTGCCAATATTTGTAAAAGACTTGATTGCATTTTGTTTTTCCGCGGATGTAAAAAGAGAGCTGAGGCCACATGTGTAAACCCCATCCCTGTTGGTGTAGCATTCAGGTCATACATCCGCTTCCTGACCACATCTGTAACCACTGTTTTAGATTAAGGAGACAACCGTTCCTTTTATTTTCAGGGTTACTTTTTGCGAGAGCAGCCGTCAGAACCACTCAGGGAGGAGCCCGTTAAATCAGCAGTGCATGAACCTTCTTCGGACAGAAGCTGGTGGTCTTCAGGTCAGGATGAAATCTCTGTGATTGGTTTGTTGCACTGCAGATATAATCGACACAGCTGCAGGGGCTCTTTTTCATTTGCAAACCAAATGATTTTCAAAGTTTGCTTTTTTTGCTATGAGCCGAGGGACTGAAAGTTGTGTTTTTTAACAATAGAATGCAAATTATAAACACAGATTTTGATTTCATAACAAATATTTTACATATATTGAAGCTATTGTGAATTCATGTCGGCTGTAGTTATCTAATGATAATAAGCAGATCATAATGAAGGCCAGTAGACCTTTCAGAAATATTTAATCCTCAGGGGAAATCATATTTCATTACAGTCATTCCAGCCAAGAATAGAAATATATACAGACCAAGACAATAACAATCAATAGAATACAGTTAAGAGTATACAGTTAAAAGGTTGTTAAAAAATAAATATGTGCATTATGATAACATTTTGAAAAAGAAGTAGGATATGTAAAAATACGATATATACAATAATTCAGTAAGAAGACATTTATCTCTGTTCCTCACTAGCTTGTTCTGAAAGAAAATCTGCCATTATTCTCAGCCATTATAAATGACAGACTTAATGTAGAAAGATAGCACTGCATGGCAGTAATGGTCCAGCAGCAGTAACACTGTCATTATGGACACAGCACACGTGCAAGACACAGCAGGTCATGCACAGGTAGAGGCACAGTGGAATAGCTAGCTCGCTAAACACGATTAAAACAAGCGACACATGAAAGAGAGCACTCTTAGATCCTGGGATAATTCATATTAATGATATTTAAATTTGTGAGCTGACTGAAGCAAAGAAGTTTGAAATAATGTGATAAAATAAACAACAATTCAACTATGGTCTTTGTCTGTGGTTAACGTTTACTCCATTACTGTCCCTCGTTTCCTCCCAGTAAGTTGTGATCACAAATCCCACATAAAGACCATAATCCAGCATCAATTGACCCCATGATCGTCCCAACATATAATACAACCTGAGAGCTTATTCCTCGACGCCGTGGACCTCTGTGTGCATCCATGAACATGAGCTCCGTGTTCAACCCTACATGGACCGTCCTGCTGCAAAGACTCACAACAAATGTGTTTTGATCCACCACAGAGAGAATTCTAAAACCCACAGTTCCCAGGTAGCGGGCAGCAGGACGAGAATCATTTCACAATCATGTCAACACGAATGGCTAAAACTCCCAGGGGAATTATCTAAATCCTGCTGTTGCTCACAGCTGAAGCTTCCGTATCGCATCCACTGAATCGGCTCTGGCTCAGAGAGAGGGTATGAGATATTAGCTTCTCAGTTTAGGGCGCTAGGCATTTCTCCAGCCCAGGGGCCCCAGCTGTCTCAGCTTTGTGAGCCGGTGGGCCAAATTGCAGTCTTCCTGCCGCTCCTGCACTTCTTGCCGCTCCAGCTGTTCCTGCCATTCCTGCCGCTCCAGCTGCTTCTGGTGCTCCTGCTCTTCCTGCGGCTTCGGCCATGCTGGCCCCTGATGTCTCACCAGTCACAATAAAATGGTGGGTGAGATGAGTTCAAGCAATTAATTAACGTGTCTGCAGTCCACCGCTCTGTGTTTCATTTCCAGCTCTCTGCCGCAGCCTGCAGACGTGCCCCTGAGGTCAGCAACAAAGCCTGAGACACCGACTTCAACATCCCTGCATCGCGTTCCATCGGACCAACAGCCATGGCCAAAAGATGGAGTTGTATAACATATGCAATACTATTTAATGAAATTCTCTGCACAACATGTGTGCTGCATGCAAGAGGGTTCACCCAGGATCTGCAGAACCTTGCAGGGAAATATCTGCAAATAGTTATAGTCACTCGCTGCTGAAATGATTCAAAATATACTCCAGCTGGACACAAGTGCCTTGGGCCGGCAAACCTCTGGATCATCTGGCACCGGGGTAACTGTCCTTGGTGTCCAGGTCCAATGCAGGGGAAGTGGACTCAGACGAACTGTGCCTGCCTAAAGCTCACTGTGCTCAGCTTCCACACCCTCCAGTCGGACTGGTGCAGTGCCAATGTGAAGAAACATCTATTTTTCTGACGCTGCCCGACCATGAGGAATTTTGAAACGGATTGATTGAGAGCACAGCTAAGAGTTCAGTTCAAACATTGAGGCAACCACTGAAAGAATGTCTATGAGGCAGAGCATGTCTTCCGTTAGCTGCGAGAAAGGATGTTTAATAAACAGAATAGATTATTAGAAAGGCCAAATGAATTTCTAAAAAGAGTTAGAGGTAGAATTGTAGTCAGTACAGAGCACAAACCTCCACCAAGACCAAACAACAGACAGAGGTGAAAACATAACCTCCTCAGTGGACGTGGAGGAACCAAACCTTGCAGTGTAACCCTGGGTCTGGGTGCGCTGAGCTGGGGGCATAGCTGAAGGCTGTGTCTGTTCTGTTGTGACAGTACAAAGTTACAGAAGTCCTGGTGGCTTGTTTTTAAAAGGCAGAGTTTCTGAATACAGGCTCTTTACATTTCTCCATGGACTGAGCATTTTGATGCCTTTACAATATTTATGTATCACTGTGGACCTGCTTTATACTCAGATAAGACGTGGGAATCTTAATCTACAATATCTATATGGCACCTTTAATGTTAAAATGTGTATTTGCAAATCCAGCCAAATAGCTGCTGAAAAAAGAGTTTCCATATTATGATAACTGTTGTATGCGAAGGTCTATTTTTCCATTTTTTGCTAAACACTTATCTTCAGTGTGTGTTTATTAGCCTCCTATGGGTTTCCAAAAATTGGGGAATAGACTTTCCCATTAAATCTGCTCAGTCGTGCCAGGGATATCTCATTTTCTGATCCGCCACGTCAGTTTACCAACTGCAGTTTATTCTTTAAATCTTCGAGAGCAAAGGAAGCTTGTCCCATTACTATCGCCCACATCAATTCCCTTTTCTGTACTTTTTAAAATCATAATGAAAAATATTTGTGCTGGATCCTCCTCGGTTTGTCATCGCCCCCGTTTCGAAAATCCCAGTAAATAATCCAATGTGGAATGTCGCTGCTCAAAGACATTTTACACCTTGGTTTCATTTAATCCATGCATACAGCTGGTATGGATTCATGAGCATTTATTATGGTTGCTGTTTTCTATCCTTATGTTTACTTCCTCTTATCATTTCCCCAAATATTATAACTGACCTTTTCCCCTGTATACTCGTGATTATTCCCAAAGCATCATTGCTAGTCATTTTCATGTGCATCATTACAAGCGGACCAATGCACTCTTCTTCTTCTTCGTCTTCTTCTTCTCCTTCTTCTTCTTCTTCTTCTTCTTCTTCTTCTTCTTCTTCTTCTTCTTCTTCTTCTTCTTCTTCTTCTTCTTCTTCTTCTTCTTCTTCTTCTTCTTCTTCTTCTTTTTCTTCTTCTTCTTCTTCTTCTTCTTATTCCTCTTCTTCTTCTTCTTCTTCTTCTTCTTCTTCTTCTTCTTCTTCTTCTTCTTCTTCTTCTTCTTCTTCTTCTCCTGCAATTGGTCGGAAAGTCTAAACTATCCCCAAAAAGTTTGTTCACACTGCAAATAGATTGATGTTTTATATTGGTTCCGACTAAACAAGACTACTTGGAAAAAACCCTTATAGGGATAGTTCACCCAAAGTAGTAGATAATGAGGGAATTTTCATTTTTTGGGTGAACTATCCCTAATTTCAAAATAAGAAAATAGGATCACACTAGACTGCGGAATTTCAACAGAGAGATAAATATTATTTTTTGTTTCGAAAATGTGATCACAACAGACACGCAATACTCATCATGTCCAAAAATAAACATGACTGTGGCCTCTCTGTGGGTGTGGTTACATTTCAGACCAAGACAACACATTCTGCCAGAGAGGGCAGCAAATCTCTGCTTTTCAGTGTCACTTTAAGTTTGACTTCATGAGGATTTTTTTCTTGCTGAGTGTCGTTGAACATTGTGTGTCATGGGAATACAATCAATAATATAACTGATTTCAGGGGTTGTGTGTTGGAGACACACGAGCCGCTGTTCCAACAAGTCGACATATGTCACCCGCTGGAGCAGATGGCTCGTGTAAAGTTCAGCTCCTACGTGTCAAAACAAAGCGTCAACGCTGGGAAATCTTTATGAACAATTAATGACTGCACCATCTCTGGAAACTATTGTTTTTCCTCAAACATTGAGCACTTCATGCTATTTGGTTTCCTCGTATTGTCATGTCCCAAATCTCCCCTGCACAGAGTTGACTCTGCCAAAGCCTCAGACATTACTGCTGTGTTGTAGTGAGCCTGCATCTCAAGCAGTTCCTAGCTGTTCCCCTCTCTCTGGGTTTTCTCCACTCCTTACTGAACTGGGAATGCACCCTGTCTTCCTGCGCCAGCATCAAAATAAAATGTGAAGTCTTTATGCCGTAGTGATGGCAGGGTGAGCTTCAGGCCGAGGGCAGGTGGGAAAAAAATAAATATCCAGACACAATGCAAAAATAGAGCGACACTATGTAGTGAAGGTGACGGGTTAAGGGAGGATTAAGCTATTTCCCAATGATAGAGATCAGTGCTGATTTACTCCAAATCACAGCACTCACCCCCCCCTTTTTACAGTGATCAACATTACATTTCCTTCCCAGACTGGAGAACCCCCCCACTGCAGGTGAAGATTACCTTCAGCTGAATGGACACCATTATTCCTCAACACAATCCACTTCCAATTTCCCTTTCTTCTCAGCGTGCGAAAACATGTTTCTTCCTAATCTTCTTTGACGCACTCTCCTGCAACAGCGCCAAAGGTAAACCAAGGACTGAGGGTTTATTTCTGTCCCTCCTCAGGTGCTTGTCTCTGGGAAAACAACATGTGGACTCTCTTGTATTTTTTCTTTTTGGGGGGGGGGAATCATTTTTATTCACTTAAACACATTATGCATGTTCTTAGCTCCCTAAATGTGGGACAGAGTGGCAACTGACAACAGAAAAAAGGAAAAGGAATTAAAGGAAAATGTTCCCTCGGGAGAAAAAAAGAAATCCATTCTAAATGTAAATAATTGTTAATCGTGTGGTCACAGGGACGTGAGCGGTGCCAGTTTCCCCTGATTTGCATTTTGTCAGAAGCATATGATCAGGTGGAGTGCCTCCATGCCATCTGATCCAGAGGCAGTCTGGCTTTAAGACATGTGATACAGTCCTTACGCTCAGCTCGGCTGTACGGGAACATTTGTTTCTTGGTGCTCGCTGAGGGGGGACTCAGTGAGAGCCGCTGCTCAGAGGCTGCCTCTCACAGGAAGGATGCAGACGGGGAGAGAGGAGATTTCACTACAGTTAATTAAGGAGCACTCCGCACGTGCCTACAGATGCGAGGGGGCAAATGAATTCGGTGTCAATGGGAGGAGTGATATTTCAAAGGTGGAACTGAGAGAGCTGTAAATCTGTTTTCCTGTGACTCCGGCTTGACGGTCATTTCTGAATCACTGGACTGTTGCTATCAAAGTGCCGGAGCAGGGGGAGACGGAGTCAGTGGAGTTCCCTCCTTCAGCCAAAATCCAGAGTTGTTGGATGGGATCAGCATGAGCAGCACTATGGATGGATTTGTGTCATTCTGCTGAGATATTTATATACTCTTATTTGGCTTGCACAGGTAAGATTTTATCTCCATTCTTTGTACTCTGTGGCAAGAGAATCATTTATTGTATAGATCCATTAATTAATTTTAATAAATATGGCTTTTTTGCGTAAAACTGGGAAAATGTAAATTCCCTCTGAAAAACAAAATCTTTGATTTTAAATGCAAAATGTGAAAACTGCATAATTAAAGAATTTCTTTTTTAGAAAAGCAAAGTGCAGTTTTACAATCTCATTTCATGGTGTGATTTGATATTGATTAAATGTATTAAATAATACTTTTGTTTTGTGTTATTCTATTGTCACAAACACAACAAACGTGTGAAAGGATTTGAAAGTAATGTGCGTGAGTAGAACATGTATTTCATATATATCCGTGCAGGAACCCTAATGGCGTCAGTCTATGTGCAACACGATTTTATTTTACTTCTTAAGGTTGGATTTAAGTTTTTATGCACCAAAAATCCATCCATATCTGATCTAGTGGAAATCAAATCTAAATACATTGACGTATGATTTGTTATCAATCGTCTTGGATGTGAATTAATACCGAATCAATAAGGGGGTTAATAGTGTGATGCTTGTTTGCTGCAGATGTGACATTTGTGAAATAATTTCAGGGTTGAGACGTTTTGCATTTTCTCCTTCACAGCCATCTCTCCTCCTCTATGACCAGGAGTATTCCTCGTTGTTGTTCTACTTTCTTTCTTCTTCCTCATCTTTCTTTTTTTTTATAAAATCTAAACAGCATGGTGAAACATTACAGGGCTTTTTGAATTCTCCTACTGCTGTGTCACTGTCACATTATTCTGACAGATACAGAAAAGCCTCGGCAGCCAGCTGCTCGCAAAATCGTATCTTTCTTTAAGTTTTGATTTTTGGTTTTGAGGCAGGAGCACAGCTCAGGAGTTGAAGGGAGTCAGCCTGTCAGGGGAAATCTCTGCTGCATGGGAAAAACTCCCCAGGGATCTCTCCACATTTGCAGCGATGTGGCTCAGGGACAAGCCAGGGCAAACTCGCAAGACGAAAAAAACAGGGAGGAAGTCATACTTATATAATCATGTTAATGATAAATTCCAATGACTAACAGATCCCACTGAGGGCATTTGAGAGCGATTATAGACTGGAGCGTGTCTGCGAAATGCTAAACGTATGTATTTGTGTTTTTACGTGTTGTGCTCCTGAGTCTTTGGGTGTGTGTTGGGGGGGTTGAGGGTTGGGGGGTTGGTGGTTACGACCTGTGGTTCACAGGATGGGATGATGATGTAATGGTCTCTGCGTTGACTTCACCTTTGCCGGTCCTCAGCAGATGTGTCCTGTCATGTCCTGGCTGCTCTGCCTGGGCCTGTGGGTCAGCCTGACTGCCATCCAGCTGTGTCAGGCCACGTTCTACGAAACCATCCAGCAGCATCACGGGACGCGGCCCGGACGAACCACCATCCACATGATCGGTGAGTCGCCTCGGTGACGTCTCTCTCTCCTGCTCTGGATTCTTCAGAGAAAAAGCTCCTCCTTTCAATTGCTGCCTGCGTATTGACTGTGACAAGGTGGCATTGGTTGTTTGGGTGTTTAATTTGTCAAACCCTGAGTGAATTGCGTCACTGCCTTGCTCTGGGTGCTCATTGCCACCTTGTTTATTAATTAAGTCGTTACATTCAATAATATATTCGCAGTCTAGGTTAAACTAACAAGCAATTATTCAGCTGGCACATTGTACAGTGGCTGTTTTTTCCATTAAGGTTTGGCCTTGATAGCGAGTGAATACTCTGCGCCGAAGATGACACCGAAAGACAATAAGTGTTTTTTGCACTTTCCATCTTGAGCTATTACCGTTGACATTCATGCAACACTGCTCCCCCTCAATCTGATCCGTGCGATTGGGCTCCCTGTGTGAAATTGCACTGAATAGAATATGACCGAACCATTATGGTTTAACTTTTTGTTTTTCCATCAGGTGGGATGTGAGCCAACGGTTATGGTAAATAATTATGATCTCAGGATTCAGGCGGAGGAGAGGAAGCCAAATGCTGTCAGAACTTCAAAGGGGAGAAGTATCTGTGCGTGAGCGTGCGGGTCCTTGGTTTCTGTTATTTCCTCCATGCGCCAGTGCACCTCAAGCATATCAGCAAGAGGTCTTTTCAATTCTCCCAATATTGAGAGTCAGAAGACTTCCTGTTCCAACACGTTCATTTCATTACTCACGTCTGCACATGTGTATCGGAGGAGGAGAAAAGACAGACACACACAGAGAGAGAAAGAAAGAAAGGGACGAGGACGTTGGCAAATAGGATATCTTCGAGAGAGAGTCTTCTCATGTCAACAAAACGGGAAATGGAATTAATATTTCAAATGTGCACCTCTATGGAGAAAACAAGTTCAGAGCGAGAGATTCGAATCCTTCAGGACCTTCTGTTACTGAAAGTGTAAATGCCCTGTCATTCCATTTGCCATCGTATGGCCAGTCCTCAGTCCTGGATAAATGAGATGCCACTTTTATGAGAGGAGGATGGGAAGCCTGTCTGGATTGATTCTGACACCGGGACATTTGTTCTGTGCGGCGTGTTGTGTGCCTGTTGGATTGGTGGGAGGATTGGGGTTGACGGGTCACGAATTGGTGGCAAGGAGGCCATTGGTTGCAGACCACTCGGCCAATCATTAAAGGCAGCAGAATACCACAAGTTCACAGTGACTGGTATTACCAGAGGAAATCGAGATTACAGGGGGCGAGAGATCAGTTGTGTCCTTGCCAATAGAAATTCAGATCCCGGGGGGGGAAGGTGTTGTTTGGGAGAAGCACAAGTCAATCACGTGTGCTGGCTTTGGGGGAAACAGATAGATTGTGACCCGCCTTTCTCCACGCGCAAAACTCTAGATAAATTACATTTCCATGTTGTGGAAAGTACCTGTGTCGTATAGAGGAACACAAGAAAGAGGGATTTTCAGGTTTAGCAGCAGCGTCGTGCCCCAGGAATAATTTCCTTTGACAACGTATACGCAACTGCTTCACTCATGCACTGACACATTGGCAGCCTTTATAGTGAACACTGTGTCCAATAGTCCATTAGCTGGATTTCATGTGACGAGACGTGTGTGTTCAGTGGTTCGGACAAAGCGCCCTGCATCCCACCCTACAGCTCCACTTACAGATTGCTGCCTGCCACTCTCTCAGGAACGCTCGGAGCTTTTTCTCGGCTCCCCCGGTGCAGGCGGCGTTGCTCCCTGAGCGATGATTCACAAGGTGCTGTATTTATTTGGTGCAAAGAGCGTGAACGATGCACAAAAGAGAGCAGATTGCGTTTGTAGTGCGTCTGTAAAGTGCCGGGGCCGAGATGTAGCTCTTGGGTTTGTGCATTTGCACCCCGCCCCTGAACACTCACACAGGAAAAAACCACACAGAAGGACGCTTTGCTTTGTCTAAAACACGGAGAAATAGATACTCGTACATGCAAACAGCACTTTTTGAAAAGAGTTACACTTCTGCTCTTGTATTATATTTGGTGAAGAGTTAAATTTATTCCTCAGAGCAGAGAAAAAAAAGTTTTTTGCTTTTTAATGTGCATTCACAGCAGCATTTCTCTTTCCAGCTGAAGAAACAGTGGCATTGGTGATGCAGTGCATGATGTGGGGGTGTTATGATAAAGAGTGTATAGTGGCAGCCCGAGGTGGCCTTGCTCCCTCGTGAACTCCCTCCCACCAACAGTCGGCTCTGCAGGGTCAAACCGTTCATAACTGAGAGGTCGCCGCCTCTTAACGCTGCAGATTGCGTCTTGTACCTCGGAGTTGCTGGAGAAATGTGCCATGAGATATACACACAGAGAGGCAGAAAGTGTGTGTCTGTGTGTGTGTGTGTGGGGGGGGGGAGAGCGGGGGGGTGTAGGCACAAGTAACGCTCTTGTAAGTATCCACTGTATATTATAATTTATTCAGTCTTAAGTCATAAATACTTTACCCTGATATCCACTCCACAGTCTTCCTCTCCCCTCACACTGTAACTACTACGCTACTCCTCTGTAGAAGCTGCAGTATACACCCCACCCCCCACCCCCGGCCTCTGCTTCAACATGGATGTAATTTCAATGCCGAGGAGCTTTAATGCAGTTTTTTCTCTGAAACATATGAAGTAGTACGCCCATTTCCAATTTGACTCCCCAATCATTTCCCTTTCGGTAGCTTTAGTGAGGAGTGGGGTGGATCAGGACTCCCGCCCCCCACCCCACCCCCCCATCACTCCTCATGTGCGTGCCAACAAAAGAAGCCACTCTCTGGTGAAGCTCGCAATGAGGCAAACATGAAAAATGGATTTTCGGCTGTCACAAACAAAGGTTGTGTTCTCTGTGCACTGTTTTAGACAGTGACAATTTAATAGCCTTATATAATGCATCCGGGAGGCACATTATTTTGACGTACATCTTCCTCCACCCGTCCCCCTAGACTCTCGAGCCGCGCTCTCACTAGTGTCACCGCCGCTCCGCCACAGTGCCAATGGGAAGTGGCGTGCAGCCTCAGCCAGAGGCGTCTCCACATCTGGTGCTCGAACAAACCCACGTCGTCCTTATGTTGGTGCACATGGCCACGGCCGACCAGCAGGTTCACTGAGCCTCCACCTCCCTGTTGTTGTCCCAGTATCATATATTACTCCGGGAAAACACTTATTCGTGTCATCCCCCTTATTGGCCATGAAAGGGAAAATATATTCTTAAGTAAAATGAATCTCACGACAATCAGTGCCTTAATTATTACTGTATGCTCTCAGCTACAAATAGGTTTTACATATCTCCGTATTTCCCATTTATTTCCTCTTTCAGGTCATGAATTATTCATACGCGAGGGCTCCTCTAAGCTTGTGGATATTTGTTTAAACAGCATGTTTAATTGAAGTCTTTCAGCCAATTCTGTACAGGGGCTATGGTTTGTGATCACAACGCTTATATGCAAAATGAATTTCTGTGGCCCACAGCTTAATTAATTAGCCGGCTTTCTCCCTCTCATGACTACACCAGCTGTTTCTTGTCTTAGCCCCAATCCCCGAGCATTAATAACAGGCTTTCAAAAGGCCTGAAAAGTTCATGGTTCAATTCATATCTCAGTGGTGGGATCGTAAAAAGTAAAATCCTCTGTCATTTACTTTAACCCTGTGCACTGGATCTTCAGAGATTTGTTACTTGTCTGACACAGAACTGTGAACACATCGCTTGTACAACTACTACATGTGATACTATTGACGATTATAAATATGATTATTTGCAGATCAGAATAAGAATCCGAATAAGAAGCAGAATCAGAATCAAAATCAGAAAGTATTAATTGCCAAGTAGGTTTACACCTACAAGGAATTTGCTCTGGTTATTGGTGCATACAATGAACATAGAAACATAAAAACACAACAAATACAAGATACCACAATGTTACCTTTTTTAGAACTAACTGATGGCTTTTTCAACGACGGCTATTATTTCCAACGGTCATGTACATATTCTACAAAACACAAATTAGTCACTGCAGTGCTCATAAATCAGTCGTGCTCATCGCTGGCAGCAGTCTGCCACTCGGCTGGCGAGCTCGTGACCTCTGAGCGTTGCTTTGTCAAACCCGCGCTCCAATCCTGCGTCTGAAACATCCGGCTGATCATCTCACACACAAAGGGAAAGAAAATACATTCCTCATCATCCGTCGCTTCGGGGCGCGTCTCTGTGTTTGTATTCGCTATCATCACCACTCCATTTTCAAAGAAGTGCCGGATTCTTGTCTCCGCCGTGCCGTCGTGTTTCTTTGACACGTAAAGAAAACCTTACGTGCTTCTGTGTTAATATATCAGAACAAACAAGGAAACAAAACAAAAGCTACTGTCTTATGGCAAAATGTTCAGCTGCTGCAGAACGGAGAAAACAGCCATTACCTCAGCCAAGGAGGTCATGTTGTCACCCGTCAGTTTGTTGGGTTGTTTGGTTGGTTTGTTTGTTTGTCAGCAGGATTACACAAAAAAACTAGCGAATGGATTTACGCACGAAAATTGAAGTTTGAGACATTTGGGCACAAATCAGAGGACGGATACAGGACTTACTTTCTTTAACTAGTTGCTTTTTATACATTCTCACCATTGTCCCAGGGATTAATTCACTGATATTGAGGGAAACATCCGGATTCAAATTAAAAACTTTGCTCCTGTGGATTTAAATGGTTTTTTTTTATAATGGCTTTTTTTACAGCTTCTGTATGATAACAATTATGGAAATCAGTAACTTCCATCAATATGTGGTAGAGATGATGTGCAGTGATTAGATAATCAACATATAAGTATCTTCAATAGTTTCAGAACTATGTACAAATGAACGAGATGGATTCGGTGCAGAAATCAAGGGAACTGAACCAAGAGCACATTCTTAGTTTGTTTGCTTGTTTGCAGAATTACAGAAAAACAACTCAACCGATTTCCACCAAATTGTGTGTGTGTGTGGTGGGGGGGGGGACATAACTCAAGGATGAACCCACTACATTTTGGTGTGGATCAGAAACAGGGGGGCAGATCCAAGAGTTTTCTATAGTTTCTTTAACATTGCGCTTTCAACATTTTCCATTGATGTCTCAGGGAATAATTCATGGATCTTGATCAAATAAAACAGGCCTATATAAGGGACTGATATTTATGAGTGTGGTGCCGATCCTAAGAAAAATCTGGATCTAGCTTTTCTTAAAATCCTAAGGAGGTGGTTCTTTCAGCCGCTGTCCGATAACAAATTGAGTTACAGACATGAGACTATCACCAAGATGTAGCTCAGACAATGAGAATCAACAGTTCATATGTATCTGCAATAGTTTAAACTCAAATGTGATGGACTGGGGACTGTTGGGCCTTGGCTGAGATTTGTGCTCCAATGCCTGTGTAGTACAGTTCTATACTGTTAACGCCTGAGAAGCACATTTCCAGCATTGCTCCCATGAAAGGCAGCTGGAGAATGCGCAGAGCAGCGGAGGACATGTAGCACCAGAGAGATGATATTAGTCGATCATTTGAAAAACACTTTGTTGGCTCCACGCAGCTGCACGTCCTCCCGGGGTCATGAGTGAGCTTCTCAGACCTGTGTGTCAGTCGTTAGTTAGTAGCAGCTCTCCTAATTTGCTGTTGTGACAGCTGTCATGGCTGAGGGATGGCCGACTGTGGAACCCTGATAAAAGGCTTCACTTTGCTTTAATCCAGAAATAGTCTCAAACGAAGCTCGGCTCCGCGGCGACTTCTCATTTTGTTGTGTGCAAACAGATTGTTTTGTTCTCCTCGTATTAGAGTTAGATCGTTTATCTGTGGCCTCTTAACAGAGTTCACGGATAACATAAATTTTTCACACTAATTAATGTGTAATGATGATGTTCGGCGTAATTAGTATTAAACTTTCATTACTGGGAATTGTGCAGCTGCACAGGACCAGGGGTGGGTTTGACTTGTGAAGCGCAGTGTCCACACTTGGTGGTAGATTTGTAAAAATGAGCAAAAATATTAATTTTCACGTTTTAAGACATGATTCCAGGCAATGATAAACTCTGCTTTACCAACAGTTACACTGGTTGTTAAACAAATGCCAATTTAACAACTGTAAATATTCTAGTAAAAGCCAATAGCTGATATCTTTACTTTCAAGTAGCCAGGGACAGGATTATCATTATTAACTTCATCAATTATCAAGTTATTTTGTGTGATTAATATTGTTTCTTTTAATCAATTCTCATGTTCTGTCCTTGTGGGCATTCTGTCTGTCTTTGTGGTGTGATTTGTGTGTCTTTGATTAATTTACATCCCGTTTTGCTTCTCGTTTTTTTCGTCTTTGTGGTCGTCCTGTCTCCTGTTTTGAGTCTTTTTACGTCTCATTGTGCGTCTTGGTTTGGGTCTCATTTTGTGTGTCTCTGTTTGTTATCTTCGTGTCTCTGTAGTCTTTTTTGAATATTGATTCTCTTTGTGGTCACTTCCCGTCGTGGTGGTTGATTTGTCTTCTCTGATGGTTTCGTGTGTGTCTTTGTGCTCGTTTTGCTTTTCTTTTTAGTCCTTCGTGTTCGGCGTCTAATTTTTAATCCCACTTTGTGTCACTCTGTCATCTTTTTGTGTCTCTTTCAAGTAGTTTTTTTGTCTCTTTGCGGTTGTTTCATATCTGTTTTTAGTCGTTTGATTGACTTTCCAACCAGAAGTGTTAACAGAGCCTCTGTTCTAGTGGTCCTGAGCCTTTAGCTGGTCAGTAACACATCCATGATATCGACACGTCACACACACCTCCTGCTCTTCCTGGATTGATCACCTATCAATCACTTTGTTTATATTACAGCAAGGTTAACTTGATGGAGACACTGAATAAGACACTGTCTTCTAAACATTTATTTTCTACGTAAATCTTTATCAGGTCATATACCCCAAATAAGCAATACTCAAATCAAGACTATACTATGACACATGTAGTCTTATTGTATACATCCTATCAGCAGTATGTAAAGTCTATGTTTCACAGAATTAGACCAACAATATACGTAAACCAACAAAACATAACTATAAATGCAAATATAAGAGGGCGATAGTGCTATGGGGTTCAAACCAATATGGATTATTAATGTCTATTTACATGAGGTAAGTAAATATGACAAAAGTGCATTAGTATAGTGTGGAGTATATACAGTCCACTTAGATTGTATATTGTCAGAAGTATGTACATGTAAACCTGAACTAAGGAAGAGAAGAACGAATGAGTCAATAAGTGGAAGACTAATGTTGCAGGTGGTTTCTGACCTGTGTGGCTGATTGTTGTCCTTTTAGACGCGGTTGTTACTGTAAGGAAATCTGTTCTGAGGCTAGTGGTTATTACTGGACTCTTTGGTTTGCTCCATTAGGAGTAAAACACAACTCGAACCCCGTTTGATGACTTTTGGGATCATCCATTCTCGTTCTCATCGTTTGCACCGGACGTTTTAGCAGAGATGAGTAAAATGTCCCGTTACCTTGGATCCAATGGTGTGTTTCTCTGCGTGTGCACATCATTGAAAACATTTTGGATTATGTAAATTAATGACTGAAAAATATATGAAATAACTCGAGTTGTGTTTAGATATTGTAACGAAGAATTGCTACAACACAATGACTCCACTGGGTTAGGGTTAGTAACGTGAAATTAAAGAAATCAACCTGTTTACATTAGGTTTAATAGAAAGGATCAAACCATCTCTGCACTCGCCGGTTGCACAGTGGTTGTGTGTTGCGTCACGTGTGAGAACTATTCCACAAACAAACAAAAAGCCCAACTGGTGAATTAATGATAGTTGGTGTCCCCACAGCTTGTAAATATTATGTCAGGGAGTTCAGACCTTTTTGGTCTTCCCGTGTGCAGAGAATTGTTCCAGCAGATGTGCTCCCTGCCAAGGTAAAAGGCAAACCCCGCTGCCAAGTGTCCCTGTTAACCTGCATTATAAGGAGGTGTAGAGATGAAGCAAGTTTGTCACAGGCTGTTTTCCTCTCTTTCTCTGTGGAGGGTTTTCAAGGTGTGGCCGCCCTCGGGCTCTCCCTGCTCTTTAGACGACGAACAGGGTTTCTGTCACTTCACTTCTGGCTATTTGCGGGCGGAATTTAGATGTGAATTTTTGGGGATTTTTTTTGTTTTTTCCGCAACCCTGTTTGCTAGACACAAAGTTTATTAGAATCTACTCAGAACTGAGGAGCTATTTTATATGACTCACACCCCGTCGTCCCCAAGCGGCGCCACTGTGGAGGGAGAAACCACTTCCATTAATTCATTCTGCCGCTGAAAATGGGACCTCATTTCCCTCGATTTTGATTTTCTCAATGAAAGAAATACGTCTCGCAGAGTGGGAATTATGCTTGAGAGATCATTTCATATGGCATTGCCTTTGTGCGAGCCTATTTTAAATGCTTGGCAAGAATATGAAATTCATTATCATTACTTAGACCTCATTAAACTGAAAAGAAGCATCTCAACTTACTAATTGGTTCCAAGGGGGAGGGGTAGCATGAGAAATAAGCAAAGTAATTAATATTGGGTTTATCAGCTTCCATTGCAGTTTTTTTTTCTTTCTTCCCGTCGCTAATATCTCCTTGGTGTGCTATAAGTCTTCTGGCATATTTACACTACAGATCCAATTATCTTTCCTGGAGAGACTGGGGAAGTATGCCATGTGTGTGTGGAGGGGACAAAAGTAGGGGAAGTATTTTTGACAAATATGAGGATCATGACTGACAAGCAGAAATTGAATGATGAAAAAAAACTGGTTTCTTTAAAGGTTTATATCGTGATCTTCATACTGAATCTTCTCCTTTTGACATAATTTACGAGTTAATCTGTAAAATAAACACATAACAAATTTAGGTCATGTTGTGTTGGTGAACTGCACAGCAGCACATTCTCTCTCCCTCCCCTCAATGTGATTAAAACCAACATCTCACACAATCTGCTTTTTAAGTGTCACCCTGAATAAGTAAAGGGCCATTCTCTGAACCTCCCCCCCCACTCCCCACTATCAGCTTGCAGGTTGTGAATAATCGCCGCCGCCGACCCTTCACAGCACATGTCATGCAGCATGAAAGGTCATTTAGCCCTTGTATTATGCATTATTACACAGTTTACATGTTGCGGGGCATATTGTCTGGCCGCCAGTGAGGCGGACGAGCAGTCACATCAGAGGCGAGCAGCTGTTCTCTAAAGGCTCCTCGGCCTCGCCTCCGTCTCTGCCTCCCCCTTTTTTGTTCCCGCTGAATGACTTTCATCAGAGCAGGCCATCTAGAAAGAAGAAGGAGAAAAAAAAACATGTGAAAAATACCAGTTCTGGACATTTGCCACTCGGGGAGCTCGATAGAAAGACGGGAACAGCTTGACATTTAGAAAATGAAAAAAACGTTGAAGAGACACGAGTTATATATATTTTTTTCACATTGTTATTTTGTTCTGTTGGGGGCCATTCCCCCTCCTCCCCCCCCTCCCCCTCCCAAACCCCCCCCCCTCAGAAGTGAATGTGTGCGAGCAGAGGATAATGTGCCTTTTGTTTATTTGAGCTTAATGGACGTGAAAGCCGCCCGCGTGATTGCTGCTGTACAGTAAGCGTCACCGTCGTTGCCGGAAGAGTCACACAGCTGCATTTATAAGTGGACAAAATAAACAACACTAAATAACCACAAGGCTTTCATTCGAGCGCGCCGAGAGTCAGAACAGCAGTTAATGCCCTTCATGGGGACCAGTGTGGCGGTTGTCCCGAGCCTGTGATGAGGTGACAGGCCCCACGCGACAGGCTTTGAGGCTCACATGCAAATGAAAGAGCCAATCCACTGCTGCTCGCTGCTTCCCTCTGTTCCAACGCGCCTCCTCGTGCATCTTGAAACAAACACCGGCTCCACTCTGTGAACGCCGCTTTTCCCGCATTTCAATAAAGTATCACCCATATTTTTGGCCCGCTGCACAGGACCGGGCCTCTTTGTGTGACACGCTGTCAAAGCTGCCAGCTGTATTCCATGAATTTCTATGATTTTTATTTGTCATGGACGGTGCTTTTATTTTTGCTTTCCCACAGTGGCAATTGGTAGTTTTCCTCGCTCGTAAATTGCTTTGATTTTTTCGCTCCCTGGCAAGCACATGATCTCTCTCTCTCTCTCTCTCTCTTAACAAACACACATTGTAAACTTGTGAGACACACACACATGCGTCAAAAGAGAAAAAAGTAAAAAGCATCCTTGCACGTTGACACTTTTAATAGATGTAGTTTCTCAAACTCTGAAGTTTCCTCAAGCTGTTTTCAACAAAACACCGTCCGCAAGATTCTCTCCACCCCAAGAAACAAATCTGTCTCACAGTTTATTAAGCGATATATTACTAATTTTCAACAACATCACTGCAGGGACGTTAGCTGTTTTCACAGAAGGCAGGGGAATACAAATTGTCACTCAATTTGACACAACGCAGTCACATTCCTGTGCCTCTCACTGTCTTCCATCTGCATTAATTTGACATTCTCTAATCTGCCGCTCCTATTTCCGACACTGCCGTAGCCCTCCTGGCTCAGAAGTCTGCAGAGAGCCTGCACGGAGAGGGAGTGGGGCCCATTACGGGTCACCTTGGATGCATTTCCCATTAAAAGGGTGACAGGCATGCTGCTCTAAAACATGGACTGCCGTGGTTCGGAGAGATCAGGGCCTGCTGTCTCTTGTAAATGACTTTTAAACAACAAAGTCATTAACAACAGGTGATGGGGCGCTCTGTGTTTTACGGGGACTTGCTTGCGATGGGGACTCTGAGGTTTGCAGGGAATCGGTCAGATGTCTAGAGATAGTGCAGACGGCAACATGGCTGCGTGAGCGTGTGAGTTCAGCTCAGGGCGTGGACGTCATGCCACTGGCTGCCAATCACTGGAAACCAAAGGTCTGAGAGGAACACGGTTTCCTGATGGTTTGATTCCCTCGGGCTTTTTCCTTTTGGTTTGTGTATGAAGTGAACCAGAGGCTGCCTTCAGTTCCACGCTTGCTGAATTCGATAACCCCACATATTTCTTTTAGATTATTAGGTTTTACCCAAATGACAGATGTCAATTAGAAACCCTCAATAAATTGAACGTATAGTTTTTTTCGTGTCCACACCGTGTGGAACGTCTGAAACTGATGGTACACTCAGAGGCAGAGGTCCAGTCCGGGCTCATTAAAGTCAACTTCGAGTCATTGCATTACTTATTGCAGGGTGACATTTCTATTGAGACGGACCGACCATTCTCCTCTGTTCAGTGTCTGTTTCGTCACGTTTGAAGAACCATTCACCGGTCCCTCGTGAACCTGCTCACACTCGCCGGTGCAGGCGGTACCGCAGATCCACAGAAAGTCAGAATGGCCGCTACACGTTCATGTCATGCATGATTTGACAGCATTTGCCGTCATCCAGGCGTGAAGTCCATAACTCATCGGATTCCGAAGCAGTGATGCCGGCTTCCAGCGTGACTCATTGTGCCGGAGTCCGTCTCACTCCGTCCGGCAGCCGAGGCTCTGCTGATGCCAGGTGTCGTCATTCGTGTGGATAAGAGCACTACAGCTAAGTGTTCTGGAGGAGAAGGAATCAATGTGGCAAACCTGAACAAAGTCAGATCCCTCTGTGAGGAGTTAGGTAAAGTGCAGCGGGCTTTCTTGGCTTTAACAAACCTTGTTTATTCCTTTTAACTGCTAAATTAATTTTTTTACAGTATCAGCGCTGTTACATCTGTTTATGCAGACATAGAGGATGTGTGTCACTTTATGACAGAGGGAAAGAATAGACCATGATTGACAGGAAGAAGGGGTCGAGGATTGTGTCCAGATCTGATTATAATGAGCTTTTTGTGTGTGTGATAGTTTGACCTCAGAAGCTCCAGAATAGGTTCAGTGAAGCAGAAGCTGCTCCAGATGACAAACCTGTTCTATATATGTTTCATTACGTTCCTCTTTGTCAGTCTCACCACATGATTTATTTGCAGCTTTGCTTTTGTGCTTTTGAGTTTGAGTACCTTGTCCAACTCTGCATTTACAATTCAGATGTTTCACCCTTCAGTCAAGTGACAAGTAAATACAACACAACAATGTAAAAAGAAGTCAAATATATTGTTATAATAATGTAATCTAAAAATAATTGGGTCCTAAAAACCTTGTTTACATAAAACAAGTTAATTAGTGTATTCAGATTTCAATATTCCGCACAATTCAGACGAGTACAGATCAAACTGAATCTTTGTTGCTGCCCCACATTCATGAAAAATGAACGTCCGTATTTGAAAAGACTTGTTTGAATCAATTGTTAAATAAAGATGAGAGGGTTTTAATAAAAGAAAAAGACTCGAGAAGTAGATTTCCACTTTGCATTCTGATTTAAATTCTTTATTTGTAAAGTAACTGAAACTACGGCTTTTAAATACATGCACGGGAGTAAATCTTGTTACATTTACTACACGTCAAAGCAGAATATTGCTGAGAAAGATTCAAGTAAAGTACCTCATTGATTTCACAAATTAAATACAGTTTACCTGTCATAAGCATTTCTGCTCAGTCGGTGTAAACAGCTGCATAAAGTCTGGGCTACAAACTGGAGCTGGAGATACGAGCTGGTTGTGGCTTTTGGTTGTTGAACCTACGGACTATAGAACGCCCAATATGTTAGTACAACACTAAAAGCCCAATGAAAGTAGAGTAAATGTACTTTATTACTCTCCATCATTGTGTAACTCACTGTGTTGCCTTCTAAACCTGTGTGTTTGTGAATGGGCTGTTTGCTTCTCCTGTGGTGAGGCTTGTTCCAGCTTCTCACAGAATCCTGAAGCCACCGCTGCTGCACAAAGAGCTGGTCACACGTTGTATTCAAAGCTCAGTGCATCGAGCGGCCGTCTGTTTGTTCAAACTATATTTATATTGAGCACATCACATGTACAAATTGCACCAAAGTCAACACTGCACTTCCTTGGGCCCTTGACAACACACATGTTAAGTGTTAAGCTATAGATATGAAGATATGAAGACTTCTGGAGTTGTTTGATTAATGTAAATATGTTTGTGTAGTTTTATAGCCTGGTAGTTTTATGCAATTTCCAGCCAATCTCTTTCCTCTTATAATGAAAGTTGGAAGGTGGCACAGATATCAAATCAAATGATAGATTAGAAAAATGGGAAACTGCAGCCGTTACTCTGGAGTTAGTGAAGGCCGAAGACAAGTGCAGGCGAGACTGACACTGAACAAATTTGGACCTTGGGCCGCAGCACTAAATACACCAGATGTGTTGTTCTCAGGGATATTTCTTTGTTTTCCAAAGACAGAACAGAGCAACAAAAGAAATATCTTGGTTTGAATGGAATAAATCAACAAACAACCCAAGCGCCCGTTCCCAGAAAAACACGACTTATCACCACAGTCTCATTTAGCACGGAGTTGAGGCTTATTCAGCTCTTTTCCAGCGCTAAAAAGTGAAGCTGCGGTCCGGGTGCAGGTTGTGGGCGTTCACCTGGTTCCCTGACACCTTCTGTTCCCAGCCTCAGAGTAATGAGTGGAGCACGGCCACGGGAACAGGGCAGCTCCAGTCGAGACACCCTCTGCTTCTGTGTGACCTCTGAACCGATGAATGACAATTTCTCGTGTGACCCTTGTTCCCTGTCAGTCAAAATGTTGACAGGGTAAAGACAACACAACTACACACACACACACACACATACACACTCACACAGCTGGAAGACGTTTGTTATCTGTGAGACTGAGTTAGTTCCTTCTCGCTGATAATGGGGGGAGGGGAAAATTGAAATACAGAAAACAATTATACCCTTGCTTGGCTACAGCCCTCACCTGATGAGAGCGTTCATCTGCCGCCATGTTTTCCTTCGTCAACTTGTGAAATATTGATAATGCCAAAAATGGATTTCGGGGCGTGAGGCGTGTTGTAGTCACGGGCTGAAACCACGGGTGAACTCGGAGAACGATCGGCTTTCGTCTAAAAGCGCCCAACACGCCCGCCGGATGGAAATACCTCGCGGATTTGCATTTCCATCCGTTTGTAATGTATTCTTTGGAGGTGATGATTTTTCCAAATATAGAGCATCCTGATTCTTTGCTCTGTTCGAGAGCAACAAGCGGTTACAAGTTAATTCTGTTGAGTGGAGTGTTTTTAATAGATCAAAGAGGAAAATCCGGGGCTGTCTTATGCAATTACGGGGATGCATTAAGAAGAACAAACCCCTCTGGGCTGTTGTTTTCAAATGATGCCCCACTGCTTCCACTGGTACATCGCGATTAACGTTGTGCAGACATGCCCTTTGGTTGAGTGCATCAGACAGCAGCCGACTTTCTCCCAGACCAGCTACAGGATCACGATGTTTATTTCATTATTACACGATAACCCCGAGAGGAGACACGGCAGGAAGCAGGGAAAAGAATGGCTCCCTGAATTCTAACTATTTGATTATTAAAACGCCGTCTTTTAACGATAAAATCCCAATTTTTTGCATTAAAATGTCTAAAAATTAAGTTTATTTTGTTGACTTGTATGCTTACGTTACCCAAAATGTTTCCAATGAAGTTCAAACCCATAAATTCCCAGTTTTATTCAAGGTAACAGGACGTCTTTAATCCGCTTTGACCGTCTCTGCTGTGACTTCTGGGGGCAAATGAGCTTTTCTTTCTTTTCACTGTTTGTATCAGTCGCTCTTAACGGATCAGGATTGTTGTTTTGTGTTGCTGAAGCTTTCCCGAGTAAACCGCAAATGCACGCGGGGGAAACCGAGTGGCCCAAAATGATTATGGGAAGGGGGAGAAATGGCAGTGAGACAACAACTCCCATGATCCCACGCTGCTTCACGACGTCATCAAACTACGATTTGGTCATTGTTCTTGATTACGGGACCCCTAGTGGCTGATGAGTACATTGGAGACGACATCGTTCATCCATATTAATACGCTCCTCATTACAAGCACATGACGAACACGCTGTATTTCCACTTCGAAGAGACACAGGATCCTGGGATGAAGCACTGTCAAGTCTACTGAAGTCTAACTCTCCTCTTGAGGGTTGTTACTTCCATCCAGCGGGTCAAGTGGGGCTGTGAGTTGGCTAATCCCCAGAGGAGCTCACATGATGGTTCAATTATATCCAGGAACTGACACGTTACTTTCTGTCTCTCTGTCTGAGTTTAAGCTACTTCATGGCTTATCGTTTGGCTTTGGTTTGAACAAAACCTCTATTTGATATAATGCAGCTGCGTGTGCAATGCTAAACCGGCTTCTCTGCAAACTTGCTGCATCCTTACTGATGTAATCCCTAAAGACCTGTTCACATTTGCAATTCAAAGGGTGATCAAACTTTATTTTAGCCCCAACACATTCAGCTTTCATTGTCAGTATTAAACACCTACAGCCTAATTAAATGTATTCTAGTTGTACAGTGTTATTTCATTTTTTTTTAAATGTATATTTGTAGAGCTGCAACAATTTGTAGAATGGGTAGTCAATCAATAGGAAATTAATTAGCAACTGTTTTGATAACGAGTTAATTAGTTTAGTAGTTTTTCTAGAATTATTACATATATTATAGAAAATCCTAATCATTCTATATCAGTTAATTCTAACTGATATAAAATAGGGTAAGGCCACAAACACCCACCTTTAAGAAACAGGCATCCAGATAGTATTTCAGTAAAATGATGAATTATTTACCAAAAACCATTTGACAATTATTTTCTGTTGACCAACTAATCAATTAACTAATTGACTGATTAAGCTCAACACATCATTATCGATGACAATAACTGTGTAATGCTCTGTTTTGAATCATTAATCTTCTGTTTGTGTAGCAGCTTAATGAGCCAATAATGAGGACTGTGATACAGTTTGGTTATTTACTCTTGTAATGAGCTGATGTTAAAATAAAAGGTGGATCTTTTTAAAATGTGATTTCCTGAACTGTGGTGATTGGATGTTGTTTACTGCTCGGCAACCACACCAGGTTTTTCTCTCAAGACAACGTGCACGGCTCCGCTTTGTGCGTTTAACAAATTGTTGTGCATGAGGAGGGCCTCAAATAAACAAACCAAATATTCAAATGCAGTTAAAGCGATATATGCAAATCTAGCCATGACACATTTCACCAACCCACAGCTCATTGTCAAACATTACTTCGGATCCCTTTACTTGCAATACACTCTCTCTCAGCTCTTTCTCTCTTCAACCTCCTTGATCTTGTGTCATGCTGACGGGTGTAATTGTCAGATGGTCCTTTGCTGCGCAGCCCTCACACGTGGAGAGTCTGAGCTCAGTGGGTGGGAGAGGCCAGCGGTCGCGGTGGGTCGAGTCCGCTCGGTCCGGTCCCCTCGTCCTCCGGGGCTCAGCCGGTAGTTTGGTGATAATTGCGGTGGTGGAGCCAGTGTTCGTATTCATGATCACCCTGAAGCAGGCCTCCTCTCCTCCCGCTAATAGACGTCTTTCTTTCTGCTCGGCTCTCACACGTCTCTTCATCGTCATTTAGCATTCAACCAGCTGCAGGGGCCTCGTCTGCAGAGCGAAAGCACAGGGATGATTATTTTTGTTTCCAGCAGACCTGTGAGATAGTTTCAAACAATCGTGGGCAGAAATGTTACGTGACGGTGAGCGACGGAAGTATTGAGATGTTCTACTTCTAAAACATACCTCTAATTGGAAAGTTTATACCAAACATACTTGAGGCAAGCAAAAGTATGACATGATATATCATGAAACTGTATATAGTATTACACTGACACTTTTTGATTTATGACACTGACTCTCATACAATTTCCAAAGGAGCTGGTTTTAGTTTTTAAAATCAAACTTGCCGTTATCTCGCCATGTTAAAGAAAGTAGAAGAAAAGTTCCTGGTTCCAAACATGTATCTGGATCCACTCCAAAGATTCAAAGTTCAAACTTCTTCAGGTCACGCCACATTCCATGCCAAACAATATCATGGAAATCAGTTTTGTAGTTTTTACTACACCTCTGCAGAAATTGCACAAGTTATATACCTTTATATATATATACCAATATTATACTTAAAACAGTTGTAGAGATTTACTAATTTATTCTATTCTATTTTATTCAATTCTATATCTGTAGCATCTCATTTTAACCTGGAGTCTGAGAAAAACTACATTGTGCTTGCAGAGATATGCTCTATTATTCCATTCTATATTTTAGGCATGACATTTTTACCTGGGGCTTGAAAAAAGGGGAACAGGTTGAGTGGAGCATCTCAGTAAATGTGATTATTTTGGTTCCACCGACGATAACAGTCTGCGTTAATCCACAAAACGATTTGCTCAGAAAGCAAAGTGTGACTGACCCCTGAGATGCTGACTTAATGTAGTGTGTTGTGTGTGTGTGTGTGTGTGTGTGTGTGTGTGTGTGTTTGTTTCTCTTCTTATCAGAGGGGGGCACATGTGAAGTAATTGCTGCTCACAGATGCTGCAACAAGAATCGTATCGAGGAGCGGTCACAGACGGTCAAGTGTTCCTGCCTGCCAGGGAAGGTGGCTGGAACCACCAGGAACAGACCTTCATGTGTGGACGGTGAGTAAAAGGCAGATAAAGGAAGTTTTCCTGCGATGCTGTCAAGAGTTTGCATGAGGAAAAAAAAATTATTTGGAATGTGCTTGCCTCGCAGGAAAAATAAAAAATTTCCATTTTTGTATTTAATTCAGCAGAACGTGGACTGTATTGTTCGGGAAAATAAAAATTCCTGCCAGATGAGTCTTTTGTAGATACAGAGATTTGTTAAAATAACAGGCACCCATGCAATGCCTCGTCCCAGATATGATTTAACAGCACCTGGGATAATGTCACATCCAAATTCTGTTGCTGACAGACAGCGGGTGGGTGGGGGGGGGTGTGGGGGGGGAAGCTTTACTCCAGCAGCAGCAGGCAGCCAAACACAACCGCTGAATGAAACGCACCTCAGGGAACAGTGGAAAAAATAGCAAAAAGGCAAATAGGTGCAGAAGAAAATGGCTGCTGATGACTTGAAAGCCTTGTTGCTATTCAGTGATTATTTTTTTTTACGCTTTGACAAAAGTCTGAAACACCGGTTCAGTCCCTTGTAAGAAAAGGATTTGGTGCTCGGGTCTCACACGTCAATATGTGGCTTTTGTAAAAAACCTCTCACCTGCAGCTTTTATCTTAAATCCTTTTTGCAAATATTACTGCAATCTCGGAGCGGCCGAGGGAATTTGAGGTCTCTCAATGTCAGACAGATTCTTTCCCGCTATCACACATTACAAACAATGCGCTGTCTACTTACCCTGTAGTTAAGGCAATTTTCTCTCTGGTTGGCAGAAATGTGGCATACATTAAAGTCAAGTCACAGTCACACTTACTGATCCACTCAGTAAATTGAAAGCCTCGGCTCCAACCTCTGCTTCCCACTTTCCAATGCCTTTAATAAAGAAGCCGCATTGTAATAAGAAACTGTTTTATCTGAAACGTACACATGTGACACACGGAGCCGAGTTGTTTACCGCCACCTTGGACATAATGTGTTTTATTGGGCGTAGACACCTGCACCTAATGGCCGTCGCTCTCCGGACTGCTGGGCCGTGGGATGTGGCTCCCGCACTCCGCCAGGGCGAAGGGTACCGGCATCACCATTTCTCTTGTCTTTTGTTGCCTGCAGCATCCATAGTAATTGGGAAGTGGTGGTGTGAGATGGAGCCTTGCCTGGAGGGGGAGGAATGCAAGACGCTCCCTGACAACTCGGGCTGGATGTGCTACGCCGGCAACAAGATCAAAACCACGAGGGTAAGATAACCTCTCTTGACCGCCGCTTGCCGAACAGTGGGGGTGGAGGCGCTCAGCGCTGTGACACGAGCCGCGGCGTCAACGAAGCAGCATATTTATAGAGATTGAATTTCGCCGTAAATTGACTCGTTAACGACGCCCTCTAACCCCTTGATTTCCTGCTTCCCTTTTTCTTTGTCAGAACACTCAGCCATACACAACATCAACATATTAACACGTTGGGGCGAGAGGATGCAGGGAAATGCCTCTGGTGCAAGGGTTAATTTGCAGGTCAGCTTCTTCACTTATACTGGAACGCTGGTCCGCTTGTTAATTTCGCTCAACCGGCTTAATGGCTGAGTTTTGTAAAGGGCAAAACATGTGATTTACACTAATTCCTGTGATATTTACAACCTGCTTAATGCGTTTCTCTTTCTCGTTTCAGGACCAATTACCACAAAGACAATGAACTTATTGTTGCTTTGAGAAATGTGAACACTTCTCAGATTCAAGTGTAAAAAAAAGATGTAGAGTACGTCGAGCACATCCTGCTCCAAGCTCCTGAAAATACCGATGCTCCATCCGCCTGCGGGGAACTTCATCATAACCTTGTAATGAGTATAGTTTCATCATTTCTTTCTAACTGTGAGATGGAACATGAATGTCTGCATTTGGATTAATGTCTGGACGGCAGCTGACGTCCCTCCCCCCCCTCCACACGTCACGTGAAACAGAAGGGAGGCAACCAACGGGAGAGGAATTCGTCGGAGGACACGGGGACGAGCAGGAACAGTAATCGACAGCCCTCAGGATTTTCTTTTCCTTTTTTTTTCAATATTCCAAGAGGATAAGAAAAATATTGTACATACGTTGTTTGTCATTTCCTGTCGTTACACAACAACTCGTTTTGTGGTGGTGGTGAATCATCGATCATCCAAGTACCCGAATGCACCGTCGATCGTCCCTCTTCTGACCCACGACAACACGACGCAGCCGAATCGTCTGACGAGTTCTCAAGCGCGACGTGAAGATGGAACAGATGCATTGTGGGGGAGGTATTTTACAAATTAAAAGCTTATGTGTCTTGATACTGTACATTTTGCCACTTGTTTGTATGGTACCAGTTTTCTTCTCTTTTAATGACTCTTGCCGGTCATTAACATGTCAGCTACCCTGAGACGGATTAAATCACCAAAAATGTGAAACCACTTGGTTGTTTTTCGATACTTGAAATGCCTTATTCGAGTCAGATCATTGTACATATGAAGCTGTTGAGTGATATGTGCCCAAATGTCATTAAAGTCATTGATCCTGTAACTGACGTGACTGTACCTGCACCGTTGCCCTCACCGGTGTCATGTATCAGCATCACAAATCTGTACCTGGACACTAAAGTAACCAAAACACTTCTTCAAACTAAGATTTTGGCAATTATGAATATAAGCTTTCTTGTTAGATCCAGAAATTGATGGAGCTAGATGATAGCTATATTAGCTTAGCATAAAGATTGGAAGCAGGAGGAAGCCTGGCTTGCAAGACAACTAACAAAACCTGGTTAGCAGCACTTTTTAAAGCTCACTAATTAACATCGACTGCATATGAAGATGGACACTGCGTCTCCACATCCTTCCTCTATTAAATAAATGAAGCCCGAATAACCTGAATATGGCCCTGTTGTTTTTGACCTTATTCCCACATAGAAAAATAGTTTTGGGGCAGACTGGTCATCTGGCCCACATATGCTTGTTTGACAGATTTGGGCCAAAAGTAGCAATACCACATGTCAACCAGAGGTGGCCCGAATTAGTTTTGTTCTATTTGAGCCATATTCACCATTTACCACATGGGCCAGATGAGGTAAATGAAACCAAACGTAAGAACTACATAAATAACTGAAACCATCTTTGAGAAAAAATGCACCTGCTGTGTCCTTTTTAGTTTGCTCCATGTCCCATCCACTAACATGCAGCAGGCCTAGTTTATGACAGCAGCCAGCCACCAGGGGGAGATCAAGATGTTATGGCTTCACTTTTTTGGAAGCTGTCATGTGGTCTATCTTTAAAGTTACTATATTTTTTCTTACTGAAGTTGTGGGTTGGCAGTCCCTTAAGATGTGTGCAGCTTAGACAAATTATATAACATGTTAATTATTCATCTTTAGAGATATTAGCAGGTTCCTTCATTCTAAACTCTAATTGTTCACCCTCCTCTGAGGTTTCTGTGCACACCGTCTCCTATAGCTTCATTTTTAACAGCCCACAGCTCAACCCTCAAGTCAACTCTTGCTCTCTGCACACACAGAACCAAGAACCATTTCACACATAGATGAATGGGCGCCGGGACTCACCCCTGTATTTACAACACTTTGATGCAGTATCACAGCGGGGACCGCCCATTGCTTTCACCGCCTCTACCCCTCAGGATTTATTCCACCAGGAACTCGGGGTGACTGCCGGTGCTGCGCAGGGTGTCATCCATCTTCTGGATAAATGAAAGTTTTTCCTGCACCTTCCACTTGTTTCATTTTTTCCGCCCACTTCCCACGTATATTCAGCTTGTTTGTTCCTTAAAGTACAAAGATTCTCTCATTTATGAGAAAGAAATGTAAATTACAGATTTTTTTTTCCATAAAATTTACACTGAGGTGTTTTTAATATATACAGTTGTCTGCTTTTAAGGTATAAGATCCTTTTTTCTGAGCATCTGAACCATCTGCCGACCTCAACAGTAATAGAAAGCTTGTGTTTCAGCTGCTTCTGACACAGTTTATTTGTGCACAGAAGAGATACCAGGGGTGGATGGGACATTTTAGAATATAGGGCAAGATGGTGGATATCCCTTGTAAGTTTCAAGGTCTTCTGCACAATTTAAGTTACCAGGTGTTTAGCAGGTGTTAGCAGCAACATCAGATGTTAGTGATATAACTTCCGTTGTGCACCTTAGCGTTATAAAGTGTTTAGGTCTTGTAATCGACAATACAGGCTGAACTTCATTGTGCGCTGAGGCTAATGGATTCTGCAGCCGTGGAGTTTGACTCATGGCTGCAGCTCAACATACACAGAGCGATCTGAGCCGGGTTGTCTCAATTTCCAAATCTCCAAAGACACCTTAAGTTTCTGTAGATTTTAAATGATCACGACACAACCGTGCAAGATTCAGTCCTGAAACTTAAAGGCCAAGTAAAAAAATTGGTGTGGTCATTACCACATTATCACATGCATCCCAAATCCTCATGCCATAATGTAGTGATGATGACTTTATCGTCCCCTAAGGGCTGAGAATCACCAGAACATCTTAAAATCAGACAATCAGATGGAAGGAGATTCTTCTTTCTATATAACTATAATCAGAAGCTGCTTCCAAACATGTACCTGAGGGTCTGTATGTGAGAATGTAACAGTCAGAGTCAGCTGCTCCCGACATTTCCCAGATCCTTTTCCTGCAGATTGAACCCACGTAAAAGGGAAATTAACAGCGATGACGATTCCAACACTTACGGTCACATAACTGGAAAAATACAAATACCTGAGGGTGAGAAAGAGGAGTCATCCATGTAGATGATTTCAACGAAGGTGTCAGCTGGGAAACTGACACTGACAATTTCCAGTTGTTGTGAACATTCCGCATTTCCGGATATCGACGTGTGAAACCAGTCAGAGAAAGAGGGAACCTGCTGTTCTTCATATCGTCATCCTGAGGAAACAAAACAGAATTTGAACCTGCTGCGAACTTGACGCAATTGAATTTCATAGCATCCACAGCAGGGCAGGCAATTGAATGTTATTATTTCCCTAATATTCTACTATGATTTACGACAATGCTCATGCGGTGTGTATATTTGCATTTATATGGTGAGTATTCATTTCATCAGTTCCAGATTTGCACGTTTCATTGGTGCCATCGTGTTTCAACAAACTACTCTATCTTATGTGTTAATTTCTCCACATTCTACGACACACGTGTGTTTCCCTCGTCCGGATCTGACAGGCAGCTCCACCCTGAAGGACATGTTAGTCCACCGCTTTATTTTCTTATAGCGCCGGAAAGAAAATAATGACAGTCAGGAGAATTCTTTGTATTTCTGATTAGCTTTGTTTGTATGTATGTATGAATTGCTTCCAATGGTGGATCAAACAGCATCACACGGCTTATACATCCCTGGGGCCTGACTCCCCCCCCCCAGAGGGACGTAAAGATATCACACAAATATAACACAGGATCAAATATTTTTCTGGGGTTAAGAAAATATCATTAAAGATACAAAGTGCTGCTGAATAGCAAGTAGAAAGAAAATAATGATCTGACCTTCCCCTAAGCTCTGCGTACAGGAACGCTTCAGGTGTGTGGGACCAAATCAAAAATGCAAACCAGTTTAAATTTTTGATTAATACAAATGTATTAGTGAAGTGAATGGAAAACAAAGCAACGTGGACGGACTTGATACTCAACCACATTAATTTCCATCCAGAGTGTGGATCAGGCTTTAATGAGGAGACACAACCTTGTTTATCTCTAATGAGACGAATGACTTTGCACCGTAAATCCAGGTGTGGTCAAATTAGCGCTGGATGGCGATTGAATCGTTCAGTATTTTGTGTGTTCCTGTTGTGTTGCTGCCCTTGTCCGTGTTGTCTGCTGGGCTCCATCTGGGTTGCGGATTGTTTTGGCGCAAACACAGATGCTAAGTAACAGCACGGCGTCCATCAACCGCTGAAATTACATCGTTCGTCTGAGGCGGCAGCGAGTGCCGAGTGAATACATGGAAATGTTGTTTAGGTCTTAGTCTATTTGCTTCAGGCTATTTGAACTAGCTAACATGTTTCCTGTCCAACGTGGGATTACTAAATGAGCATAATGTGTGCAGGATGGAAGCGAGCAGCGTCCCACTTCCTGTCAGTCTCTGTAGCGGCTCTCCAGGCGGCGGCTGGAGGCTCTGATGTCTCACATCAAGCTGCAGAACAGTGAGAAATATGACACAAGTGATGGTGATGTGGCCTGACTTCTTTTCATGACGCACCGGGGGTGTCCTGGGAACTGAGGCTCCTGTGGGTTTGTTCTGAAGACACATTTCACTCAAACCACTCAGACAGTCCAGTCATGCTCACGTCTCTGCACTTGGAAGAGTCGCTGCTCTGTTCCCATGAATTTCAAGGTGCAACTTGAAGCAAGAGGATACGATGATAAGGCGTCGAGTGTGAAATAAGTCCCATCAAGACAATTACCCCAACACACACACACACACACACACACACACACACACACACAATGAGAATGATGTGCTTGGAAGCAGATCAATGCTTCAGATGCCATTTTATGAGCGGTACGTAAGAGCCTGGATATTTAAAAGAGCAGTCCTGTCAGTTGTGCACACACACACACACAAACACACACACACAAACACACACACATGCACTTAGAGCGTTTACCAAGGTAAAAGTTCTTCTGTGTCATCGAGCAATCGGGCAAGATTACCCAGTCTAATCACATCCTGCGACCGAGACCTGTCTCCACTGCCCCTGCAGGATTCTGGGATTTCAAAGTCAAGGTAGCGCGAAACCAAACTTGATTCTAATTAAAGTTGACATCAGGTGCCTCGTGCTCCTTCCCCCCCCACCCCGCCTCCTCCTCGGGCTTTCATCTAAATGATTCATGCAGAGAACACCAGGCCTTTCATGCCGTTAGGTCCTCACAAAGGAATAACATCTTGATCACACAAGGCAACCACAGACAGATTTACAATGACAGCGGCACTGTGTCTGTTGCGCCGGCTCATGTCAGGTTATGTCAGAGTGAGGCTGAGGCGCCCGGGCTGACGTTCCAGTTTTTATTTTTTTATTTGTGTTAGTGATGGTTTTTTTTCCGCAGATATTCGTGCCGGCAAATGCGAGCGAGTAAATTAAATCACCGGCTTAAAATTAGTTCTCTAATCAAGTCACGCGGCATCATGAAGACAAAACATAACGAAATGTTTCGGTTTCCAGGTGCGGTAATTTCGAACCTGCTGCGAACCTGACGCGATTGTTTGGAAATGAATGTGACAAGTGTGTGTCGGCCATATGTTGTGTGGCTTGAGCGTCAGGGTTTTGGACGAGGATCAGTTGCTCAGAGGAAAAGCATCAGCTAAATGCCTGAAGGACAAATTAAACCCTTCTCCGAAAACTGCCGCGGATTCAGGTAGGCTAAGTAATTGCTGAATACCGAGATAAATACTTTGCAGGTCTTTTTTTTTCACCCCTTATAAGTGGGGAGAGGATTTATCTCTGTGTGAGAAAAGCCTGCCTTGAATTAAAGATGAGCTCCCCCGGCCTTTTGTCAAGCTATTGTGAACAACACAGCGTATGGTACACAATAACGACAGGTATATAAAAATAGGTTTGGTATAATGGTTTCTGCTTTTTTTGGGGGGAGAAGCTGAACCGACTTCCTGTGACATTCTTATTATTTATATTTGAGCTGCAGGTGGAAAAACTTGATTTCGGAAAAATCTGCAAATTAGTTCAAGTTGTGCTGCAATTTTAACCAGAAGGGTGTCAACTTTTTTGGGGTTTATGACGTCTTGACCTCAGAAATTAAAAAGGTTTAAAGATTACTGAAGTGATGTTTTAAAACGTGACACTATGGAAACTTAGAGCCTTGTTTGTTTGTTTGTTTGCGTCATGGTGGACAACAACATAATGTGTGTGACGCTCGGTCACCTGTTTATGTATTTCTGTCTCTGTGTTTCCTGTTTTATTTTGTAGTCTCACTTTCCTTGTGTGTTGTCTCGATCTTCACTTCCTGTCTGTTGATTGTCCTGCCCGATCCTAATGTGTTTCACCTGTGTTCAATTGCCCCTGCCTTCCCTGTGTATTTAAGACTCTGTGTTTCCTTTGTCCTGTGTCGGATTGTCTGTTCATCTCCCCTCTATCGTCCATGGTGCTGTCTGTGTTCCTGTCCTGCCTTGTCCTGATCCCCTGAGCTTTGATCCCCTCTCGTAAGCTTTCTTGTGCTTTTGTTTAGTTAGAGTTTAGTTTAGTTATTTTATATTAAATACACTTTTTGTTAAAATCTCTGCATCTGGGTCCTAACTTCTCACAATCCTGACAGTACAATCCGACCAAGATATGGACCCAGCGGAGATTAGTTTGTTTCAGCAGGAAGTTTTGTATTTAGAATTTTTAGTTGATCAGCTGCGTTTTCCGGGACCCGAGAGCGAGTCAGAGACCCTGGAGGAAATCGCAGTGGTTGAGGCTTGGCTGAAGGAGCGTCCTTGGGTTAGCCATTTTGTCCCACACCTAGTGGTGGTGCAGGACCGGCTAAGGGGCTTTAGGACTTCTCCAGCCCCATCCTCAAACCCATTTGAGGGAACCCGCCTGGCCCTTGGGGGACCCCGCAGTCTTCAGAGGATGTCTGCTGGGGGATGGCGGATGCCGCAGCGGAGGGCCCTCGCCTCTACGAACTGCTCAGAGGCGTCAGCCTCCAGCCCCGTCTGTTGACCGGGTACCTGGGGGGCTGTTGGGCTCTTGGGGGACCCCGCAGTCTCCAAAGGGGTTCAGGTATGGGGGGTGGACGTTGGAGAGGGGGCATACACAGCGGGAGCCTGGCTCTCCAGCAGCGTGCTCGAAGGCACCAGTCACCTCCAGCCCTGACTGGGCCCCAGCCAGCTCCAGTCCATGCTCCAGTCCATGCTCCAGTCCCCGCTCCGCGCCGGAGGCTCCTGGCTGACGTCCCCAGTGTTTCGGCGTCAGAGGTCCTCGCGGTGTCAGCTCCAGTCCATGCTCCAGTCCATGCTCCAGTGCCTGCTCCGCGCCGGAGGCTCTCGGCTGACGTCCCCTGTGTTTCGGCGTCGGAGGCCCTCGCGGTGTCAGCTCCAGTCCATGCTCCAGTCCATGATCAAGTCCATGCTCCAGTGCCTGCTCCGCGCCGGAGGCTCTCGGCTGACGTCCCCTGTGTTTCGGCGTCGGAGGCCCTCGCGGTGTCAGCTCCAGTCCATGCTCCAGTCCCCGCTCCGCGCCGGAGGCTCCTGGCTGACGTCCCCAGTGTTTCGGCGTCAGAGGTCCTCGCGGTGTCAGCTCCGGTCCATGCTCCAGTCCATGCTCCAGTGCCTGCTCCGCGCCGGAGGCTCTCGGCTGACGTCCCCTGTGTTTCGGCGTCGGAGGCCCTCGCGGTGTCAGCTCCAGTCCATGCTCCAGTCCATGATCAAGTCCATGCTCCAGTGCCTGCTCCGCGCCGGAGGCTCTCGGCTGACGTCCCCTGTGTTTCGGCGTCGGAGGCCCTCGCGGTGTCAGCTCCAGTCCATGCTCCAGTCCCTGCTCCGCGCCGGAGGCTCTCGGCTGACGTCCCCTGTGTTTCGGCGTCGGAGGCCCTCGCGGTGTCAGCTCCAGTCCATGCTCCAGTCCATGATCAAGTCCATGCTCCAGTGCCTGCTCCGCGCCGGAGGCTCTCGGCTGACGTCCCCTGTGTTTCGGCGTCGGAGGCCCTCGCGGTGTCAGCTCCAGTCCATGCTCCAGTCCCCGCTCCGCGCCGGAGGCTCCTGGCTGACGTCCCCTGTGTTTCGGCGTCGGAGGTCCTCGCGGTGTCAGCTCCAGTCCATGCTCCAGTCCATGCTCCAGTGCCTGCTCCGCGCCGGAGGCTCTCGGCTGACGTCCCCTGTGTTTCGGCGTCGGAGGCCCTCGCGGTGTCAGCTCCAGTCCATGCTCCAGTCCATGATCAAGTCCATGCTCCAGTGCCCTGCTCCGCGCCGGAGGCTCTCGGCTGACGTCCCCTGTGTTTCGGCGTCGGAGGTCCTCGCGGTGTCAGCTCCAGTCCATGCTCCAGTCCCCTGCTCCGCGCCGGAGGCTCCTGGCTGACGTCCCCTGTGTTTCGGCGTCGGAGGTCCCTCGCTGCCGCTCCGTCCATGCTCCAGTCCATGCTCCAGTCCATGATCCAGTCCATGCTCCAGTGCCAGCTCCGCGCCGGAGGCTCTCGGCTGACGTCCCCTGTGTTTCGGCGTCGGAGATCCTCACACCGGCGTTGGCTCCAGTCCCTGCTCCTGTGCCTGCTCCTGTGCCTGCTCCGCGCCGGAGGCTCTCAGCTGACGTCCCCTGTGTTTCGGCGTCGGAGATCCTCACACCGGCGTTGGCTCCAGTCCCTGCTCCTGTGCCTGCTCCGCGCCGGAGGCTCTCCAGCTGACGTCCCCTGTGTTTCGGCGTCGGAGGTCCTCACACCGCGTTGCTCCAGTCCCTGCTCCAGTGCCTGCACCACGCCGGAGGGTTCCACCTGACGTCCCCTGTGTTTCGGCGTCGGAGATCCTCACACCGGCGTTGGCTCCAGTCCCTGCTCCAGTGCCTGCACCACGCCGGAGGTTCCAACCTGACGTCCCCTGTGTCTTCGGCTGTCCGGAGATCCTCACACCTGGCTGTTGGCCTCCAGTCCCTGGCTCCTGACGCTGTCCCTGCACCACGCGCCGAGGTTCCAACCTGACGTCCCCTGTGTTTCGCCGTCGGAGGTCTCCCACGGCACCTGTTCTCTGTCCCTGAGCGGCCACGGCGCCGCCCCCATGAGCCTCAGAACTCTGCCCTTGTGTGGCCACGGCGCCGTCCTCCCGAGCCTCTGCGCTCAGCCCCGGAGTGGCCACGGAGCCCTCCGCTTGAGACTATGTACTTTGTCCCTGACCGGCCTCCGGGCCGTCCTCCTGAGGAGTCCCCATGCTTCGTCCCTGACCGGCCTCTGGGTCATCCACCAGAGCCCTTGAACTCTGTCCCTGAGTGGCCACGGAGCCCTCAGCTTGAGACTATGTACCTTGTCCCTGACCGGCCTCCGGGCCGTCCTCCTGAGGAGCCCCCGTGCTTCGTTCCTGACCGGCCTCCGGGTCGTCCACCGGAGCCCTTGAACTCTGTCCCCGAGCGGCCACGGTGCCGCCCTCCCGAGCCTAAGAACTCTGCCCTTGAGCGGCCACGGCGCCGTCCTCCCGAGCCTCTGTGCTCAGCCCCGGAGCGGCCACGGAGCCGTCGGTCTGAGACCCTGGGCACCTCCCGGATTCCCTCCTCCGGTTCCCCCCTCCTCCCACCCGTCTCGGTTTTGGACCGTCTGGAATCCGGTCCTTGAGGGGGGGGGTACTGTGACGCTCGGTCACCTGTTTATGTATTTCTGTCTCTGTGTTTCCTGTTTTATTTTGTAGTCTCACTTTCCTTGTGTGTTGTCTCGATCTTCACTTCCTGTCTGTTGATTGTCCTGCCCGATCCTAATGTGTTTCACCTGTGTTCAATTGCCCCTTCCTTCCCTGTGTATTTAAGACTCTGTGTTTCCTTTGTCCTGTGTCGGATTGTCTGTTCATCTCCCCTCTGTCGTCCATGGTGCTGTCTGTGTTCCTGTCCTGCCTTGTCCTGATCCCCTGAGCTTTGATCCCCTCTCGTAAGCTTTCTTGTGCTTTTGTTTAGTTAGAGTTTAGTTTAGTTATTTTATATTAAATACACTTTTTGTTAAAATCTCTGCATCTGGGTCCTAACTTCTCACAATCCTGACAATGTGAGCATCATCTGGACGTGAACTGAGCAGCGGGCCGACTCGTGTCCAATCCGTCTTCCCCAAACTGTGGTTGACTTGCTGTGGGTTATTTTCTTTCACTCTGGCTTTTCCCCATCGTGCTTGACTTTAATCCGGACTGACAGTAAATCACAATTACCATACGAGACACTTTCAAAACAGTTCAGGAAATGAGGCTGAACACATGAAATTCAGAGGATGTGTTCTGTGGTCACGCATTCAAACCTTTTGTCCCTCAGATATTGCAAACACTCTGCAAAATCAAGTGGAATCAATGTAGTCAGAATATTCAAAAGATTGAATTGAAGTTATTAGGAGGATCAGTGGAACGTTTATTTGTCTCAGTATTTTTTGACATTTGATTCGCTGGAGACCTGCTCAGGGTGATCGGCTCCAGCTACTTTTAAAGAACACATAAATACCTCAGTGTAAAGTAGGAAGTAAAGGTCATCAGGTGGTTAGCTTAGTTTCACGTCACCACTGGGAACAAGGAGAAACTGTTTGTCTGACTCTGACCACAAATGACGAAATCCACCTCTCAGCATCCTTAAAGCTCATTACTTTAAAAACATACATGTATATCTCCTCTTTTTAAGGGTAAAAACAACACAAAAATATTCCAACATTCTTATTTGAATGTTTCATGAAGTGGAATGGCACCCAGCTGAGCGCATACCAGCGCCAAACTCCAGCATTCCCCTTGAATTCCATCAAGCTGCACCAAATAACACAACACTCGTGGAGATCAGCCCGGTAAAGAAGACGGATTTCTTTCATCAAGATCCATGAATTACTCTTTTGGAAATGTCTGAAGATTCTGGTGATGGTATCTTCAGAGAGTCTGTGGCCAGCTGGACCTGCTCGTGTTCCATTAGTCAGTTGGAACTCGAGAAGACTCCTGGGTGAAACTTCTTCAAGTAACACAAACAAGTCCAGTTGCCCACCTCCACAATAACCCCATTTTACAATGTTTATTACAAGTCTGCATCCAGAGTTCTATCAAGTTTCATGGTAGAGTATTATTATGATAATCCTGCTGACAAACAAAAAAAACAATAAACAATATCTCCAGTAACCTCTTTGGAAAAGCTAGTAAAGTTGTAACTAGTTGGTAAGAAGGGATTTTGTTTGGCTCCTAATTAAGAAAAATTAAAACCACACCCTTCATCACACAATTAATAAACAACATTTCCTTGTGATATGGCCTGTTTGAAGAAAAAACTAAACTGTAGTAACTTACCCAGTGAGATGAAACCTTATCATACTTTGTGTGAGAACGACAAAGTCAAATGCTTTGCCCTTTTGTTCACCTCACCTCTCAGAAACACAAACGACGCTTTAAATAATAAATGTATGAAATGTTAACATCTGGTACAAACTGTGCTGCTCACCAGGATCCTCCCTGTTGTGTGAGCATGGTTGTGTGTGTATGTTTCATCACTGCAACACGCAGCCATGAGGCACGACAGCGTGAGAATACATCACATGCAGCTGATAACATTAATATTGCGCAATTAATGTTCGTTAAAATGATTTTGTTCATCTCTCCGTTTTAATTAGGCAGAATGGAATCTCTATTCCAGATAGTGTGCGTACGCGTAATGACAAAGCAAATAGATGGAACCTCCAAGCCATGACGGAACTACATTCAGTCGCCTATACACTATAGTTGCCTCCAGTAAAGGAAGGATAATTTAGTTTTGTCACGCACACAGACACACACACACACACACACACACACACACACACACACACACACACAAGTGGGATTGTGTTTACATTTTTTATTACACTTGTCAAGTCTAGATGAGGAAAAAGTTGTTAAAGGGGAATAGAACAGTGTTTCCATTATGTTTTTCATGTGCCCCAAGACAGTTTATTTTCTATTAGTGAACATGAACTACTGCCACCAATGCATAGACTGGATGTGGAGGTTCTTTGCCACATATCACCTGCGAACGCAAATCAAACTCAGGCTGCCAGCACTATGTGATGTGCACGTCGGGGGGGTTTGAATTATGATATCTGAGTCGTTACCTTTTAATAATGTCTCCAAATTGAGGTAATTTCAATGTAATTTTGTGGATGATGAGAAGAGGACAGAGCATTTATTCATACTTCTGTTTCGTCTGCTTTGATTCACTGTAGTGACGTCTCAGGTGTGTGGCAGTTTTTCATGTAGCAGCTGAGAGTAAGGAACCTATAACTCCTGCCTTAATTACCTTATTTTGGCTGCTTTCATTCCGAATTTCAGGCGCGACAGCCATTTATTACAACAGATGCTCGGAGGGCTCCTGCTCAATTTGTACAAAAAGCACAGGAGCTATAGCTCTTTTCAGCGGCTTATAGGTTTCTTCACAGGTAAAAGATAATCAAGCAGCTCTCCACAGGTCCCTCAAAACCTTTGTGAGATCCTGCACGAGTTTGTGTGGAAATCACCTAATGAATGTCACACGAGCCTCTTTGGCAAATAAATCAGAAAACGAAGGCTGGGAGCTCTGCTGCTATTTTGGGAAACATAGGCACCAATCCCACAATGCTCACTGTCGCTGTTGGCATAAACCACACAGGTGTACAATAATTCATGTTATTTTAAAGTTTTATTCAGAAACTTAGTTTTTTGGACAATAGAACCCTCTTGCTTCACAATCGTGTGTTCTATTTACGTCAGAGGTCAGAGTTGGAAAATCACATCATATCAGAGTCAGAAGGTGGAAAACCCGACTTATTGTAACAGACAATACACAGAAGACAGTAAAGTACTTCCTCGGATACAAGAATAAAACATTTAAAACTCTATATGTTCCAGAAAAGACGAGAGTATGAGGAGGGAAGTAATGTGAAAGTCAAACATCCACTTTCACTCCCAGAGGATTCATCTTCTCTGCAGCAGCAGTGAGGAAATGGAGCTTTAGAGAGTTGCTGATTGTTCCCGAAGCTCAATGTCCGGGTTCTGCTCGGATTTCAAGAACAATCTGTGAATCTTTGGACCTTTAACTTCAGTGAGGTTTGCAAATCCGTGCAATATATTAACGCTAAGATGAGAGAGTGAGCTAGAATCTAGGATAATACTTCTACTGGGGCTTAGCTCCTGAGTTTAACTCTTGAAGGTGGAAGGTGAAACCAGAACAAACATCTTGACCAATCACGGCCCATTTAAACTGCAGAGCTGAAGAATAGGCTTGAATTGTTTGTTGTTTCACTCCCAGAGTTGGTTTACATCATAAAAAATAGATTTTTCTCTGCACTCAAACTTCAGCTATCAACATTTTAAAAACAAAATCGAGAGTGACAAACTGTTAAATAAAAAATCGGGAGCTGCAGCTGCAATGACATCTACCTCTGCCAAAGATGTGGTGTTTTCTGCCTGTGTTCGTTTGCCTGTCTGTTAATTAAGCAGGATGCACGAAAACTGCTGGATGGATCACAACCAAGCTTGGTGATAGGATGCGATGTGGATCAGGAAAGAACCCACTGAATTCTGGTGCGGATCTGGGTCGGGGGGGGGGTCGACTCATAAGTTAACAGTTGGAGATATGTCGACTTTCAAAGTTTTTCGTAGATTTCCCAGAGAGAAATTCATGAATCTTGATGGGAAAAGAATCTGACAAGTTTAAGGGGACTGATATTTATGAGTTTGCACAAATTGGTGCAGATCCAAACACAAATCTGCATCCAGTGAATTTAAATGTGGTTTCATAAGGGGACTGTCGGGGCTTTGGCAGAGGTAAGCGCTCCATTGAGGGCCCTTCTACTTTTGTGTCTATGTTGCCAGACATGAGATGCAGAAACCAGAACAGGTTCAGTATTCTAGAGTGAAAATAGTTTGAATGGTTGAAAGTTAAATTGGTCATTGAATATCTCCCCCAAAATCTTCCCTGTTAATACAATCTAAGACGATATATCTTTAGCCAATAGAAAGTACTGGTACTACCTGTGTATTTTATTTTGAGGCCATCACATAGTGTTCAGGCTTGATGGGTGAAAGAGATTCTAGTTCTGTGTGTCCACTCTTTTAATACACCCAAGGTCTTTGAGTCCTGGAACACCATCACTGCAATTTATTCCAGGGGATTGTGTGTCGCACAAGTTCTATTGAGAATACTGTCGTCGGATGGGTTTATAAAAGCACACAGGTACGAGGTGGCCGCTGCCGGGTTGTGAGGCTCAGAATCCCAGCGAATGATTAACAGTGTCATAATCTTCTGGTGAATCTACAAAATAACTCTCCAGAGGCGTATTACTGTGGATGACACCATTGATCTCAGTGAGAGATGGAGCTTTTATGCCTTTTTTACAAGAATCTAACATTCACAGCACCCTGAGCATGAAATAATAATTAGAACGGGAATGTTTACAAAGCAAAAACCCTGCACATTGGGTTCTGCATCGTTCATCATGGTACCAGTGACATTCAAATCCGACGTCTCGGATGGGGTTGATTTCAGCTAGTGCAAGGGGGTGAAAAGAAAAAAACTGGAATTAAGCGTTTAAAGCGAGGCAGTAAAGGTGGGTCCAGGAGGAATATCAGTCAAATGAATAGCTCAGAGGAGGTAATAACAACAATATCACATATATACAATAATATAAACAACATTCTGTTTCTGTTAGGAGCCAGCCGTTCGCTTCAAGGCAGAGAATCTCCACTGTTTCCCTTCATTACTACAAGAGAGGTCCCCTCAGCAGGAGCACTCAGTTTAGAGAGACAAACAAAAAAGCATGATGTAAATACTCTCAGCGGTGGAGGAGCCGCTCCTCTCTCCTCTCTCCCCTTTCTCCCCATGATTAGCATTTCAAACAGTTCTTGTTTTGCATCAGGGCTTCATGCCTGTGTGCATGCCATCACAGCGTTGCAGGTGGCGGCCTGTCCAACCAGCGGAGTCGGGAAAAAGCAGCCTGTGTGTGTGTGCGTGTGTTTGTGTGTGTTTGTGAGACTGCCTCTCTGTGGTAGGAACTAGTCCAAAGGGATCTGACCTCTTTACAAAACTCGGAGAACGTCTGCGGGACAGCATTGTCTACACATGCTACATAATCATAAATTTCTCAGTATTTGTGTTCCTCCTCTTTGATCGGGGGGGGGAAGAGAGTCACAAGCCACCGACTGGATTCACATTGTGCGTCGTGAAAATCCACAAAATCTCTTTTTAAGTGTCTGCCAGCAGGCCCATCCAAACTTTGATTGAGTGCGTCACAATGCGAGCTGCATATCAAGCATCGCAGCACTGACACAGACGGCTGCATACAGGAGCTGTGTGTGTGAGTGTGTGTCTGTGTGCGGACTGCATGGGACATGACGCTGCATCTTTTTGATCTGAAGTTAATTGCTAGTAGATTGTCCACTCCACGGGATTAACCTCGACTAACATCGTGTTCAAGCCAAAGGAAATTAAAAATAATGAGTTCCTGCGATGTAAAACTCAGCCAGCAGATATCTAATTAAATCTATATATTGTTCTTTGCTCTGTCTGTGCCCGCTGTCCTCGGTGTCCAGAGGTAGTGAGGTGACGGCTGGGGGCCGGGGGACGGGCTGAGACCAATTAGATGGATCCTCCGTCTGGCTACCACGCCACCTGGAAACAGTAGGGGACAAACTGTCAATACATTTCATAGATATATATATAGATACAAGAAAATGTTCAGGCATTTGATCATATTTGTTTTATCCTGTTTAAAAAGTGTTTTATCTCATTTTGAAATCCCATTTAAGTGATTTTCTTAAATCACTTAATTAATTAAAATCTCATTTCATTTATAAAAAACACAGAAACATGTGAATCTAATGGATAAAGGATTTCACCAGGTAGGAAGCTAACTACAATACCCATCAGCCCCAGGTACTGCTGCTATGGAGCGAAAGTGCTGGTGAAATGTTATATGGAATTATTATCATATATTATATCAAACCTGACATTTAAGCATCGGATTTTCACTTTTCAGTTTTATCCACGCTTCATCTCTAACTCTCACCCGCCAGTAGCAGCTCATGTGACTAAATTTGAAGCGTGATGAATGGCTGGTTGGGAGAAGTGACCTTAACATTTTATCAAAGACCAGATTTTTTTGTGACGTCATTTTTATAAATTCGGATTCAAGACCAGGAAAGTTCTTGTTGAACGAACCATCAAGTTGCTCCAGCTGTGAGTCACGTTCCTTTTTCTATGGAATATACTTGAAAAGCTCCTCCCACGCAACTCTAATGTCCAATCAGAGTAAAAGTGCATTAAATAATCACGTATTGTTCAATGCACAACGTGTTTAGCCTGTCCCTCTAACTAGCATATGACTAATAACAGTAATTCAAGAAAAAACACCTCTTGTACAGTTTTTTTTAAATTTACAGAACCCTGCCTGGTCAACGTGGAGGAAATTAGTCACTTCGGAGCTGTTGGGTTTTCACATGAGTTTAAATAGCTGAATAGCTGCCATGTGACTATTCTCAGCATGGGTCTGATTCCATTTTAGTACCGACTAATATTTATCACTAACTATCGCTCTAGGAGTCTAGGTTAACAATGCTGCTTCTTGATTTGCATTCTCTAAATGGATCATTAGCTCGTTTCGGATGCTGACTTTCAGCCTCGGACAAGTAGAGCCAGTGAATAGTATTCTATTATGAACTGCACATGTACAGTAAATGGCATAGCAACGGTACAAAAAAGAGAAAAGGTCAAGTCTACTCTTTTCTTCTGTTGTTTAATCTGATGACCCCTGGAAGCCATTGATCAGCGGCCACATGCTGCCACTGCTCACTTCCCTATGTTCCACTGTTTCCCCCTGTCAGGAATCACACATATAAAACAGTCCAAAGACAAAAAAAAAGCATCTCAGGAGAAAGTGTACTTCTTCGTGCAGTGGCGTTTCCTTTGGCCGTCAGATTTAATTACATGGGTTTTAGTTTTCAGCGTTGGTTTACAGCATATTTCGTGTTTGTCCTCGTGGCCCTGTCGTTCAACAGATTATAGAATTAGGTTTCCTGAGCCCACTGTTCCTCGTGGAGAGCAGGACGGATGATATGGCCGACGGGAGCGATGATTATTAGGGTTGATCGTGGAATCTTTGGGCATCAAAGAAGAGCTTACTAAAATAACGCATTATGATGAGCGTCCACAAGTCTGTCAGCCGCAGTTTGCTCATAACAGATTTATCGTAGGGCTGCATTTAAGCATCTATAAATACTGTGTCTTCAAACTAAAGCCATTTTGTGTCACGGCCTCTGCACAGGGCGGCTGCTGCAAACTAACTCAGGCCTTGTCCTCACCTTTGTGGTCTTCACTTTGTTCCCGGAGATGCACGACCAGCCTGTGAGGTCAGGGAGAACTCGGCACTCCTCCCCCTCCAGACACGGCTCCATTTTACACCACCACTTCTGACGCACAACAGAGGCTGGAGTAAAACACACCTCAGCTGAAGGTCACTTTTTTAGATGAAAAGACTTCAAAAAGAACTTGAGTTGTTAGGAATACAAAAAAAAACATAACATCTCAATCACACATCACACTCCTTCACTGGATTCCGGCGGAAACTGACTAACCTGACACCACTTTGGCAAATAAGATATTCATGTCATGTCAGAGTATTTCTGGGTAAGTGAGGCAGAAGAGGGTGCGGGTAATATTACCATCAACACAAGAGGGCCGAGCCCTTGTTGTCCCCGCCACCTGTCCTGGGAAGCACGAGCACTTGACTGTTTGAGAGCGTTCCTCAATCTTGTTCTTGTTGCAGCAGCGATGAGCAGCCACCACTTCACACGTCCCCGTCCTCTCCTCCGATGACCCTGAACGAGGAGATGTGGAGGGAAAGGTGACAATTTTTCCACACTGACTTCTCCATGTAAGTATAGAGGACTTCAGCACTGCAGTGAAATCACAGTGATTCACTGACACCATTAGAAGGAAAGACTTAAGGACATACACTAATCTTTTGTCACACATATGACAAAGTAAGTAGAGCATGTACACTACAGCCCTGCTTTGGGTTTCTATAAAGCTACAGCACCACCCGGTGGATTTTAAAACATTAGCACCCATGTCACAGTTAACAAAAATATAAAAATCTAATTTTAAACCTTATTATTAGCATCAATTTCCTGATTTACAGTTTCATGTGAGCAATGAACAGCACTGAGCAGATTTAACAGCATGAGGAGAAATAGCACGTCTGCTTCTGCATCGTTTCACAGAAAAGCAAATAAAAAGAAATGCAGTGATGATGAAACCTCGGATGATTCACACTGACTCCTCCAATAGAACGTGTGCAACAGAGCAGGAGTTAAAAACAATAAAAAAGAGACCCATGCATGTTTATTGCTAATTTAAACCGGAGACGTCTGTTTGCATGAACAACAACACCTGCAGGTCTGGAAGGTTAATTCGTAAAGTGGAGTTTGAAATCAGAAAACAACCAAAGCCGAGGCCAAGCCATTTCACATTCAATTATAAAAAATAAAAAAAACAAAGACAAATCAGAGGTTTCATATTGGATTTATCCATTCTAAGTCTCTGTTGTGGTGGTGGTGAAAATAACTAAATACATTAATTTTAGTATTGAATTCATCTAACTGTTTCTATTTCATGTTATTATACAAAGCTACATTTAAGGTGGAATAATCAAATGTTCTGCATCAGATTAACCAGAGAGAGATAATTTCTTTGCAGTTAACTATTTCAGGCTAAAATAGCATTGGATATGTCAAGTCCATGATTTCTCAGTCCCCTAAACATGTCTAGTTTTTTTTCATCCAGACCAATGAATTATTTTTATTAAAGCCTAGTTATTATTTTTCTCTTAATAATAAAGGAAAATATCGAAAATGCCCAAACTCGCAACGTTAAAGATGGTGAACAACAGAATAATATCATGATATCTATGTATCCATCATTCTATCTATCGATCAATCGATCAATCGATCAATCATCTATCTATCTATCTATCTATCTATCTATCTATCTATCTATCTATCTATCTATCTATCTATCTATCTATCTATCTATCTATCTATCTATCTATCTATCTATCTATCTATCTATCTATCTATCTATCTATCTATCTATCTATCTATCTATCTATCTATCTATCTATCTATCTATCTAGATACATTAAAGCTCTATCATCCATGTTGTTTTCTGTCTCCAGTAAGGACCCTTGAGTGTCAGGTCCGTGTTACTTCAGCTCGGCCCCAGGTGAGCAGGCTGGTGACCAGCAGCTGTAATGAGGCCCTCAGGACGTGTGAGTGGTCTGGTTGGTCTGACACCTACCTGTCTGTCCTCTGGAGCTTTGGTTGCCAGTGGACTGTCCCCGGCTGCAGAGGCTCACTATCCAGAGGAGCAGGAGACCCCAGTGTAAAGGCCGAGCCGGTGAGCTCAGCTTCATGTTGCCTGCACACAAAGGAAGGAGCTTTACACACACTTTCACAGAATTGGGTTAATGATGCTCCCTTTGGGGCGTGTAACCTTAAGGTACAACTATGTGCATCATTACACGACCCGGCCTGAGATCACTGCATCTATTTGCTCAATTACGCTTCTCACATCAGCGAGCTAAGCCACAACAAATCAAAGAAATGCCAATAAAAGCCCGATCGGAGGCACATTTGGAGGCAGATGAGAGTCCTTACTCTCCTTCTTGAGTCATATTATCCCTGCAGCCGCAAACAACCGTGCAACCAAAGCTAAACTCTCCCTGCAGAACAAGTCACTCTCTGTGCGTGAGTCACAGGAGAAACTGGGACGTGGAATTGTCACATTATACAGCGCACGACACAAACAACCCCAGATGCAACACACTGCTATCATCAATTCAATTTGTAATCAATTAGCAAAATAAATCATTGAGCGAACAAAACAGACAAATATAGGTCGGCTGTGAGCTTCAAACCATCAATACAACCTATTGAATTTAAATTGATTTACTAGTAAAGTCAAGGATTTTCTAAGTTTTATGCTCATTTGCATTCAGTGATAAAAGAGTTAGGCCTATACTCTAAAAGTGGTAAAAAGTAATTTTTAAATTTAAATTAAGTAGATGCAGATGCACTTTATTTATCCCAAACACATGCACAGACATGCAAAGGCACACTCATGCAAATGTATTATACATTTACTTGGAGAATAAACAAACAATAACATCAAAAATGAAAGATTGGATCATACTCCATGTATTTTCTGTTTCTATGTCTGTAACGCAATTTGTAAACCTACTTTTTGAAAGGTTATATACCAATTAAGTTTATTATCATTATTGTTGTTATTATAATTGTTGTTGCTGTTAGTTTTGCTTAAACTGGAGTAGAACTAAAGACAAAGAGGGAAATCCATATGTTCCTACCTCAGGTTATTGACTCTACATGATGATCCTCGGCTGAAGCCTCCGTCGGTGTCTGTGCTGACATCACTCACACCATCATCTCGGCGAGGAGCCACAGGTTCACATCCGATTCTTCACCTCCAGCTTCCAACTGCGTCAGCTCAGGACTCAACTGCGACGAGGAGCGTGATCTGTGGAGCAGGTGAGCAGCGTCTCTTCCTGGAGTCAGTGCAGGTGATGATGGGATTTCTCCTGCAGGACGTGATGTGTTGCTCTGTGAACACACACACACACTCACACACACACACTCACACACACACACTCACACACACACACACACACACACACACACTCTGAGGAGAGAGTACATGTCAGCTCCTCCCGTCCGGAGGAAATTAAAACTTAATCGAGGCAGAAACCATCTGTCCGCTGGTCAGCGAGCGGCCACTTTCATTAGCGCCATAAGAAGCTTAGACGGAGAGAGAAGTGACGTGCTGTCAGTCAGAGGATCAGCTGCAGCTGGAGGAGAAACACAAGTTCTCCCGTTGGATGTGTTGACGCAGAATTACAGTGTTTGCTATTGTTGTTACTGGGTTGAAAGGAAAATGGAAAAATAGACTGTTGTCCCTTCTTATTACTGAGTCTGGTTTTAAACTTGATTTGTGAGGATGTGTGTTTTTCTGGATCATTCACCATAGTAATAATAATAATAACAATAATTAAAATGAACCCACAATGTAACTTCCTGTTCTACAAAGACAGTAGATACATTTAATTTTGACTAATGTGAGAATTATTTTTCTTTCCTTTTTTCTTTTCTATATATCTTGTTCTACTCTCGTTTTATCTGTAATATTTCCTGCTATACATATGCACATAGAGCACATCTCTGCTCCAGTTAAGTTTATATTAATAGGTATATGTATTGCTCTTTCTTACCTTTACTTCTACTTCAATGTGCAAGATCCCTTAGGTGCAATATGTGTTTTATCTTTGCTATTTATGAACGAGACTAATAAAGGGTTTTAAAAGTTTCCACTGTAAGAACGGTCACAGTCCCTTGGTGTATTTTACTTTTTAATCAAAATGTACAATTGTGTAAAATCTCTTTGAGTTTCTATTCCTGGGATCGTCAAAGAAGACAATTGTCACTTAAATACATACTTAATCATTTAACTTAATAAATATCAATGTGTAACTCTAATCTTAACTTCTATTTCTTCAAAGAGGTTTTTAAAAACCTCTTGTGTTGTGAGTGTTATACAGTTTAAGTGGAGCTGCTCTGTCGCTTCTAGCTAACAGGCCACAGTGCACTTTACAGGCAGAGGCACTGCAAACTCCATGTGTGGAGACACTGAGGTCTTTTAGATGCAGGGGGCTCTCCTGAAGAACTTTTATGACTCTGTGGAGCAGCAGCAGCAGCAGCAGCAGCAGCATCTTCATCATCATCATCTCGCCTGCTGACAGGAGGAGACGGGTCAGCCTCGTTAGGAAGGACACCTCAGTCTCTGAACGCCCTCTTGACCCGGTGGAGGTCGTCTCTGCTGGAAAACCACTCACACCCTGAAGGAGAGGTGTCACCAGTCCGACCTTCCAAACTATAAGAATTACCACCACTTTGCAATACTCGTTTTCTGTCTGCATAATTACTATATTCGGTTTACACTTTATATATTCTGTTAACATTTGATATAGAATTTCTATTTTCTTGTGTTTATGAAGCAGGTTTCTTATTTTTACTACCTCCTTTCCTACTGTGACCCAGATAATGAATAAATCAATTACTAACAAAGGATTATTATATCTTACTAGTATTTATGTCACTGGTATTTATGTTTTGGTTTATTTGTCTTCACTACTTGTCTTATTCATATATTTCGTTTGAACATGTTTAATGAATTAATGAAAATAACTGTCTTCTCTTATCTGAGTGGAGAAAACAACGAATACTCTTGGTGAAATAGGCTTTGTTTACAACCAATATAATAAAACTTTATTAGAGGACTTGCAGGTAAATAGCAAGAATATAAGTCAGCACAGGTCAAATACACAAAGGAGTAAACAACATAACAAATACAAAAAAAAACATTTCTCCCAACAACCGATCCTGTTCCACATGTAAGACTGGACTCATTTACATCATAATCATAACAAAATGTGCTGCCGCAACATCTCGGTGACCTCGAGACGTCAGACCCGCCTCAGATGCTTCGGCCCATTTGATGTCAGTGCTGCGCGTTGTGCTCAGTTGGTGAAATTGAGCTTGAAGAGAACCGTCTGTGGTGTGGTGACGTCTGCCACGGCTAGTTCCTGTCCGTCCGACAAGCCCAGCTCTGTGTCGGAGGAAAGAAACACTGATCTGTGAATCTCAGCAGGTCAAAAGGTCACGTTTGATCCGACTGGAGCATCTCTTCTTATTACCTTTCAAAGTCTTGCAGAGATTTGGCCTGGTTCGCTCCTCGATGGATTTAACAGACTGGAATTAAAAAAGGAGGCATAGTGTTATTATAGGTGGTGATAAAAAGCAACCAAACACCACGAATCATTCAGAAAGATGAAGATTACCTGCAAATACAGTGTCTTATTTTTCCCTTCCAGAGTCGTAGTGATAGCCGGGGATTTCATTTGTCTGGAAAACAATTTACACACACACAATCCTAACATGATTATCTCCAGCGAGGAGGTTGTGTTTTCATCAGTGTTTGTTTGTTTGTTCTGGATGGATTCCAATGGCATTTTGTGGAGGAGTGGGAAATGGTCCAAAGGCAGAACCCATTACATATTGGAGCAGATCTGAATAAATGTGCGAATCCAGGAACTTTTCACTTTCTTTGAAGCGTTTCCCAGCTGAATTAATTGTGACGGGTACAGAGACTAACGAGTGAAACCGTTGTGAGAAAACATGCCGCTTGCGGGTCTGACTGTCTGGGTGCACAGGAAAAAACATTACGGACGTTCGAGCGAGCAAGAACAATGTAGGCGAGCTGTCGTGGCTCTTGAAGCATTGGAAAGTGTTTCTCTGAATACTCACAGAGAGGCGTTCTCTGTCAGGTACTCTAAAACCTCCTGTAACTTGGCAGAAGGAGGGGAACTGGAGATCTTGAGGCACCTGGCTGCACGCGGAGCAATTTTCCTGCAAATCAAAGATGATGCAGAGTAAACTGTTTGTTCTCTGTGTGGAGAAATGACACAAACGTTTCAATTAGGGGCAGAACAAACCTTTCGCTCAGCTTCAAAAGTGTAGGTGTACAGTCCATCCACGTCATTAAAGACCATGTAATTATTTAAAGGAACATAGGCGCTGAAAAAGAAAATCATTAGGTGAGTAAGTAATTTTAATTTGAAAAAATAAGCAACAGATAATTGAGATGAGATAATCAGGACGTGATTCTATGTTACCGACCTTGTAGCGATTTTAAAAACTTCAGTGGCGCAGGAAGCTGTGGAGAGCAGAAGCAAAATGGAATCCGGGTGAGTGAGCTGAGTAAATGTACAATAAGTCATAATTGTTTTCTTTTAAATATATATATATATATATATATATATTATAAAAAACTATATTTTTGGATCAAAATTAACTTCATTGAGAGGTAAACTTTGTTTCCTTGTGTATACATTCTAACATATAACTTTAATGATTATGGTAAATCTGAATCATCATTTGTGTAAACACTAATTGTGCCACTTTACCATTGTCACATTAGGAACTACAGGCGGCTCAGCAAACTTTTCTTTTAAGTGTTTAAAACCAGTAAATGTATTTGAATCCAACATTTCATTATCACCCCTTAAAATACATGTGGACAGTGCTGTTAACTGACATTATAAAGCAGCAGTATTAGTTATTTTGCATCAGTTTTGAGTGAACAATATACACGTAAAGAATATTTTACAATATCACCCGAAAGTAAAATAACCTTATTACATAAACAACATCATACAACGAAAGGAGTGTTGAATTTATGAAATTTACAGCTAATATAAGAAAACCGGGGGCATCTCTTCCTAGCAAAAGTTTCATACCAGCGATAACAGCGTTGGTTGATGCCACAGCAGGAATGATCCTCTTCACAACTCCTGTGACAGAAGAAATTGACACTGATTAGACACCATCACAGTATTAGAGCTACTAGAGAACCAGAGACGTCAATTACGGTGAGAAATGAATCCGTTCCACTGATGTGGAGCATTAGCTTTGAATATAATGGCTGTATTTTAGTTTCATCACTGCGTTCACCTTGAGTGAGTCTGTATGTCACTCCTGTGATGGAATACTCCGCAGATCTTTCCTTGGCTCTTTCAAACACCCACTGGATGTGTTCTGGGTTGTCTCCATCCAAGCTGATTTCTTAAGAAGGAGAAGACGTGGCTTGTTAAGACCGTAGTGTCATAATGATCACACGCTCAACGCTGCAGGGTTTATACTTATACTATAAAAGAGAATATTAGAGCTCACCTCCAAACGGGTTTTCTTTTGGCCACTGTAAGATCCGGGCATATTCGATGCAATGTTCTGGAAGCCGTGGCATCGAAGCAATGGTGCACATGGGGAAATTAATCTGTGGATTGTAAAATATAAATAAAGGTCAAAACAGAAAAGCATCTGACAGCACTAGTGTTGCTGGGAGAGGAATCAAGAGCTCAAGTTAAAATCTTAACTTTATTCGAATCTATTTTTTCTTGATGTTTTTTGTGTGTGTGTGTGTGTGTGTGTGTGTGTGTGTGTGTGTGTGTGTGTGTGTGTGTGTGTGTGTGTGTGTGTGTGTGTGTCTTTAGTGCGAAACAGTCCATGCTATCCTGGTACTGCTTCTTATGACTGTTGAATACAGGAAGCACCTGTAAGCAACAATTCTTTATCTCTTCTTCTCTGCCAGTTTCTGTTGATGGTGTTCTTTTCTGTGCCTTGTTATTCTGGTAGCTATTTTTGCATTATGCCCCAAGTCATTTATTTCCCCCCCCTGCCCCCCCCACCAAACAGAAACTGCTGTTGCTGCAGGTGAAAATGTAAAACATCATCTCCTCTGCATCACCAAGTTCTTTCCCTCTCTCCCAAAAAACACACGCTGAGCCTCCGATGCTTTTTGTAAGGTTGATTAATTATCCTTCCTCCCTTTGTTGTGTTGAAATGACTCTTAACAGTGACAGTGTTAGTGGGAGTAGACTGGACCTGTGGCGGGTAGAGCTCCAGCGTGCAGTCGATGCACGCGGTCATGCCGGGCAGAATGACACGGGCGTTTCCTTTAAAGCCCTCGGTTCCTCCGTCTATTAGCGGAATGATGGAGCTTGGATCCAACACCCCGTCGTCATAACTCAGGAGGGAGATCTGATAAAGGGCGGCAACACAATAATAACTCAACACAGCTTGTCTTCGGAAACACAAAAGTAAATCACGTAAAAACAAACAGTGAAAATATAAAATCGAATTTCTCTCTCCTACCAGCATCCCGTTCATCCAGCGTCTGGCGATGATGGAGTCCAGTCCACAGACAATGATGTGGAACTCTGCAAAGTCAAAATCCATTTTTTTTTGTTTTAAACCTATGAAGTGTTTATTTAGGTGAACTCTGCTAATGCATGCAAGAGAAAACACACTTACCCCTGTAGAAGGAATCATCAAAGTCTTGGATCTTTTTAAAGTGGCTGCGTGTTATTAATAAGGAATGAAAATCACGATCAGGATGGTTTCACTACGTCTGCGTTGCTGTGGAAACTGCTGCTGAAAAGGATACGGGACAACTTTACATCCGGGGATACGACTGTTGATGAAGTCAGCAGCCACCTCTGCCTTCGGGCGTCCGACATCTTTGGGCCTGAATCAAAGTATAAAGCAGGCAATTACAGATCAGACGAGACAAGAGGTTTGATCACAGAGGGGTTAATACTTCCCTCTTAGTTTAAATAATGTCATAGATTAAAGGATATGGTTACTGAGGACTATAAGGCTTTAATATAATATTTAAGATATTAAAGCCTACCTCAGAAATTCCCCCCATATTAGGAACTAAAATGTTTTCTTCACATGCTAAATTAAACGATTGTAAGGAGAACTAAAAGCCAAGGTGGAGCCCACCTGAAAAGAAACTGCCTGTTGAGGTTGGACACATCGATGGTATCCATGTCAACCACGTGGATAAGGCGAAACCCGGACAGAGCCTAGAAACACAACAAGACAATGTGAGGTTGATTTCCTCAGGTTACAGTCAAGGGAGCACGTTGATATGTGAAGTGGATCAAAGTTACTTTCTACCAGGTTTTTGAGAAGCTCACATCCGAGTCCTCCTGCGCCAATTACCAGAATCTTACAGGTCTCCAGCAAAAACTGCAGAGACTGACAAAAAGAAACATCGGCATGTTTAAAGAACTTCATCACTATATGCAGGTATAGTCTGATATATGAACTGCATGCTTTCTGTTTCATGAAGGTATTTGTGTCACCTCAGTGCTCGGCTCGAAGTCGGGATGAGTGAACGGGCCGGGTCGCTCCAAAAACTTCTTCACGTGATTCCACCGGCCCTCCCAGTCACAACCACTGTCCCTGTGTCCACCATCTACAGCCATTCTGGACACACAACGCACCAAGACACACTCAACTTGTACTATATCCCACACAAGGGCACTTCTCCCGTCTCACCACTGTTTATTTTCTCATTTTCCCAGGAAGACATTTCCTGAACGGGAGAAAACTACTAAAAATGGCCAATTAAAAATAAAATGTTCCTATAATTCATCATAACCCAGCAATCTGCAGAACTGTAAGTTGGTTGCAATCACCTGGACTTAATGTGGGGTCGTTATTTTGCCATCAACTGCGGTCTATGTATTAATCTCTCAAAACTGGACAGTGAACATCTCGTCAGACCTACAACTTTGTACCCGTGTTTTGATAAAGTCCTTCATTCTATCCCAAATTAATAAATGTATAACTACTGCACTGGTTTTATTTCTAAAGTCACACTACTCACACTATTTGAGCCATTTATACAATATGTCCTTATATTTATGTGCACACTGTTTTTCTACTTGTTCGTGCAACCATCCTGTTCCACTTTAAAACGTCTCTACACAAACCAATACAGTAAAAGTTGTATGTCATGGACAACTCTTGACTACCTCATTCTGACCTGTCAGCTAGTGTAACAACTGAATCCCCCCCAGTGTGTGTATCAATAAAATGTTATCGCATCTAACATAAAGATTATTATTATTATTATTATTATTATTATTATCAGTCATTCATGCTTTGCATTGTGGGATATTCAATTGAAAACAACATCTCAGACCCTGCTGTGTATGGATGTGTGCTGTAGCATTAGTGCACAGGCACAATGTGTACGTTGCTGCAGTATGTGCAGCAGAGCAGGGTCTCAGTGTTGTGTGGTCCAATTCCCAGTATAAATTACACATTAGCACAAACATCTGACTGGTTCATTCACGCGGGTAATGGTCTGAATGGTGTGTGTTGGTGTCTCCTGGCCCAGCAGAAGCTGCTCTCTGCTGCCGGACCTTCATTTCGCATTCGTCACTAACTTCTCAGTCAGGTCCTCTATTCGCCTTCTTTTCTTCTCCCTGGGAGGACAGAGGACAACACGTGAGGCCGCTGCAGCGTGACGGACACACTCAGGTAACATCGTGGGGGGGGGGTTTCTCCTGCATTGACACTTACGGCTCGTCGGCATCCGCCATTCTTTCACGGTCCCATGTCCTCGATTGGGACTGGCGCGTTCACGAGCGTCAAAGCTGCGCAGCTCGCGACACCCGGAAGTGGCGGAGGTGCAGGGGAAGAATTTAAAGAGACACACCAAATAATCCAACATGAGAAACGTGTAACATGAAAATAAAACAGCGTATTCAAATGGAGTAAAATAATATAATGAATAAATGAAAATTGTTTTCCACAAAAGTTGTTTGCTAAAAATTATTTTATATTGAAATACTTTATTTTTACATTGATATTCTCTATGCATGCCACCATGTTTTTTTACAGTAGCCCAGACTAGACAAACTGGACAATTTGAGTTTATTAACGACTGAATTCTACCACAGGTTCTCTTTCATGCTTGTAAAGGTTAGGGTGAGGTGAGGGGTGTTCAGCTGCAACATGCAAACTCACCACTAGATGTCACTTATATTCTACACGTGGAAACTTTAAGATGAATGAGGAATATTTGCACATGAGCAGGTAGCAGCAGATGAATAAAGCAGCAGATAAATATAAATACAGATTATGAACAGACAAGGTGAATACTGAAAAATGAAGAATATATATATGTACAGGATGTAAGTGGTCGAATGGAGAATACAAGTTTGTCTGCTGCACATTCTCCAACGCAGGCCTTTAAAAAAATAGCATTTATTTCTAATTGATGCCATAATGCCTGTGTAGATATGTTCATGTCTTAGTCCTGTAAAATCGTTTTCCTTGCATATGTTGTTATGAGTGTTCTATCCTGTTGGTTTAAGCACGTGTGGTCTCGCGAGATCCTGAGCGAGACCTCAGCTCCCCCCACCCCCTCCCCTCCGGAGCCAGTCAGCTGTTTCGTTGCTAACACCTCTCAGTGTGTGTGTGTGGGTATGTTTGTGTTCGTGTGTCTCTTCACCACAACGTGAAACCATGGCTGCTAAGATGGAGCTAGCGCCCCTCCGACAGTGGGACGACTTCTGCCCCGGGATGGACCGGTTCGCCAAGCCGGAGTTCGGGGATTTGACCAAGTGGAACAACCGAGTCATCAGCAACCTGATGTACTACCAGACCAATTATTTCGCTGTGGCCCTGGTGGTCTTCCTCATCGTCGGGTGAGTGGAGTGTGCTAACACAGCTAGCATCTGTGGCTCTATATGTTTCATCAGCCCTACACACACACACAAAGAGACACAAACACACCCATGCACAGACACACACACCCATGCATGGTATGTCTGCAGCCATTGTTGTGCAAGCATTCAGTCTATGGTGCCATTACGTCTCTGTTAACTCTGCCTTTTAGACATTTACTTTGACAGGCCTGTAAACATGTTCTTACTTTATAATATTCACTAATAGTCATATAAACACTGCTTCTACAAAGACAACATCACTCCTCACTCCTCTTTATTTAGAATTTACTAATAATAATAATAATAATAAAGTTTATTGACAAGGTACTTTTTGGTGTTTACAAAGTGCCTCGACATCAAAGCAGGAAAAAGTAAATATAAGGGAAATAACAATCAGCAGGATGCAATGTGTGAGAAGGAAGCAGGACAACCATGTTTAGGTGGTGGGGAACAAGGTAGTGTTCAAATGAAATGAACAAATATACAGCTATGTCACATAAGAGCAGATATATGACAATAAAAAACACATGAACAGTCTATGAAGATGGGTTTTTAGGAAGAGTTTTAGAAGAAGTCACTGACTCTCCTCAGGTAGGCCGTTCCAAAGGCCGCATGCAGGCACACAAGGGGTCAACAATTCTGTGATGGAGCCCGGCATGCTTTAAAAAGTAATAAAATCCTAAAATCAATTCCAGAACCGACAGGGAGCCAATGGAGAGAAGCTTTAAAACCAGTGAGAAGCCACAGCTGCTGCATTCTGAACTGTTTCATGTTACATATGTAGGATAGGATCATTGTTACTGCCTTAGCTCCTTAATAATCACACACAAGTGTTGTTAGCTGGTTGTGAGTTCAATAACTCTTATATCAAGAGGAAATTGCAGTTCTGACGAGTACAGGCCTTACTGCAGGTGCTCAGCTCTGGCCAGGAAGTAGGTCATTGTTCTTACCACCAGCAGGTTGTGCTGTTAAATAAAAAAGAACACGCTTCCTGTTCACACATGTCATGTTTGTGCCCTCAATGCTCAGGTTCCTGAACCCGTTCGGCATGTTCCTGGGAGGAGCCGTGGTGGGCCTGGTGTTCGGGGGCTCGGTGTGGGCAGGAGAGAACAAGGCCACCGTCAAGAACTTCAAAAGGAAGAACCCCACCCTGTTTGTCATCGGGGTGATGGCCACCAGCTACTTTGTGCTGTCGCTGTGCGGCGGTGTCATGGTGTTCATCTTCGGAATCACCTTCCCCCTGCTGTGTAAGTCTGGGCACATTTAATATTTATTTCTGATCACAACGGGGGGGGGGCTGTCAGATATCACAGGTTGAGTCTGCTAAGGTTCTACAGAAGAGGATCAAGTCCGTAAGTTACTATGATGTAAATTATACTTCAAACATTGAGATATTAAATCCAGATTTCTTATTTAACTCTGTAATTAACAACAACAATAATTTAAATAATACAAGCTTGACTAAAATATTACATTTCATATATGTTAGATGAAGCAGATGCCTGATGAGAAATTGCGTTAAACCAACTAAAACATTCAAACACATTAAAAAGCGGCATCCAAACAATTTACAATACAATAAAACTGACCATGAGGAACTATTTCAGTAAAATAAGCGGAGGAACCGAAAACTAAGAAGCAAGAGAGCAAATAAAATCCTACTTGAAGGAATTGGACGTTTTGTGCCAAATTTTAATGGGCAGGCTGTTCTGGTGGAAAAAATAAAACTCAGTTGAAATATGTGCAGGCTCTGTGCCACCCACTTTGTTTTATACTTATTAGTTAGTCCTTGTCAATCATCTTTCTTTCATTCTGTGAAACAATTCAATCAAATCAAAGTTTATTTCTTCTCTGTTTCTTTTGCACCCCTGTGATTTCAACATCAAAATGCAAAAGATCCTCTAACTTAGCCTCATTAGACAAATTCCCTGAGTGTCACTGCTTATTATACTTGCAGTGAACACGGAGACAGATGCTATATTTTATATATAACTTTTAATTATTTTAATGATTTACTGCTTTTGTTTAAATTTTAACTTTCCGTCCATACAGCAGATTGCACACATGTGTTGTGCTAACGCTGCTACACACAAACTGTAACTGGGGGTGATGAGTCACGCAGGGCCTCATGGCGGAGGTTCCTCTGTGGGTGAACAAGTTTTTCCGATCGCCCTCACTCTGACTCACTGTAGGAATTGAACAGGACGACCAGTATCACTGATCTGCTTTCACTCATGACCCAGACTGGGGAATAATGTCAGACCAGCTGGGGTTAGGTTCTGATCTGGAGTCGGGAGTTCAGCAGAGCGGTTTAGATAATTGACGGTTTGGGTCGTCACAGCAAATATAGCTGCTCCAACACTGTGGCACAAGGACAAGGGTGTTTGATCGTATCCCAAAACGCCTGCCCACTGCTGTTTGTGTTGATGGGTTGCTATGTGTTGTTGATCTGGACAGAACCACAATTACTGCCTGACGTCATGCAGTCAGCGTCTGCCTGACATGTTGAAATAAAAAGATATGTCTGACCCCCTCACACCTGCTGTCAAGTCCGGGGTCGCTGCAGTATCAAGTTTTGTTTTTTTGTTATTTTCCAAAGATGTTTTTCCCCGAGAAAATCATGTATGTATAATATTTTCATTTTTACACATGAATTCAAATAATAAAAACAGCTTATTTTCGGTAGTGATCCTGATCCACGCCTCTCTGAGACTGCGCAACATGAAGAACAGACTGGAGAACAAGATTGAGGGCGTGGGGCTGAAGAGGACCCCCATGAGCATCATCATGGACCTCCTGGATCAGCAGGAGGTGAAAATGAACAAGATTCAGGATTTTATTGAGAGCAAACTGAAGGAGTGAGGCTCTGTAGTCCTGAGTGTGCCAAGGGAATTAAAATGTCATATACAGAAAGGATTTAACATTTCCTCAGCATTATCCCACGCATCATGTTTTTATCCCTCCCCCCTTTATATCCCGGAGTTTGCATTCCCATACTTTTTATCCATTTATCTTTTTTCTCATATAGGTTTGTTTGAGTTTAAGTTGTAATAGATGCTTAGGCAGATTTGCACAATCACCCCTGTGCACTGGATGTTAACAGGAAATGGGCGCCAAAGATTTTCCAAAGGTTTGAGCACTTCTGTGTCAAACAGTATTCCCCATAATATTCCCAAAACGACTAATTCCCTTGTTGACAACGCACTTTGAGTAAAACTTGAATGTTTCAACACATTGCAATTATATTTATTATTAAAACAAAGTCAGACCCTTTCAGTTTGCTACCTCAAAACGAGCATGTTACATTATTTCTCTCAGCACCCAATAACTTGTTATCTGCTTAGTGAAGAGCAATAACTCATATCTCAAATCTCCAGGAGCTGTATGAATAGTGATCTGAAACCAGTGCGCTTCTAGAGTTAACGCTATTGGCTGACTAATAAATCCTGGAGTTTAAAAAGATTACTGTCAATAGAAGCGTTCCTGACCGTTCAGGCTGGTGTATCCCCCTCTGACCACAGCTATGCAATATTTAACAAAGGAAAAAAAATGAATGGCGAGTTCGGCTTTATTGTTTGAATAGTATGTCATGGTAGTACAATGTCTGTTGTTATTTAGTTTTTTGATGTATCTTTATTTTCATACTATAGCATGCAGAAGTGTATAAAGTGGCTGCAGATTACAGAGTGTATATCTATTTATGACTTTGGCAACGTGGCAAAAGTTCTGATAAAAATAAAACATTAGTTTACCACCTTTCTGGACTAAATACAGATTCTGCTATTTCCCCCCTAAAATTGCCTTTCCTTGTGCAAAAAAAAATGAATTAGCTAATAAATTTGTAATATGTTTATCTTAAACTGCTTCTTCCTGATAGTAAAAGCAGTCGTTCCCTGTTGCTTTTTCACGCCTTGACTCCAGTTTGTGCATGCTGACCTCACCCGTGGCAGTTCAGATTGTCCTTGAATGCTTTATTATACACACACACAGCGTATTATCTCTGTTTCTATGTGACTTTTTCATTGTTGAAAAGTGATGATGAACTCACAGAACTGGCCATGAACACAGCTGTCCCGTGTAAAAACATTAAAGAGAACCTGATTTATGTTGCAGTTGTTTTTCAATCAAGTGTCAGTGTGAGTATATTGATTTTTATCTCTTTTTTTTGTGAGTTATAGGCAAACACTAAAACAAATTAGAAGCCCATGTAACTGAATAAAAGACACTAACAGAAAGTGTTGTACACGGTGTCACTTGATCCATGTGGCATTAATTCATCAGGACTGATGGCCTTTCTTCAAATATAGCCCGGAAAAACCACTAGTAATTTGTCCATTGTCATATCATGTATTCACTGGGAATGTGTTAAATTTGACACCAGTGCCACAAAGTGCTGTTTAGTTATGATATGAAAAGTGAGGAAGAAGAGGAATCGACTCTGTGCGAAGAGTAAAATATGTATTTTATATTAAAAGGGAAACACACAAGGTTTGTTCCACATTGAAGAATCTAACATTTAAACAAACCTATTAACTGGATTTTAATATGAATTTATTATAGTAAGTCAGGAAATAAACTATTAATTTCATATAATAATTGTTCAAACGTTTAGTGAAGAAACAACACAACAGTGGAACAAAGATCACTCATTTTTTCCTTTGTGTCCTGATTAGCATAATTCATCTGAGTGTCTATGGTGTAACTTATACTAAAACTATTTTAAATAAAACATACAATATGGAGAAGACGTACATTTGAAGTCATATCCTCAGAGGAGACTTGTTTCACTTGATTCCAGTGCTTTGGGAAGCGGCACCTGTAACAAAAGAAATAAAAAACGTTTTTGCTGTAAGTCAGTGTGTGTAATATATTAATATTGGAACATCTGACGTATTTGCACTGATTTGAACGATGAATTCTCTTCTCTGATCTCAGAAGACGGACTTTCAGATACTCACAGCTTTGAGAAAGGCCACATTGCTCTTTTTGATCGCGCCCAGGAGCTGATCGCGTGGTGTGATGTCAACTTTGGGTGGCAACCGTCTGCGAGGGATCGGCTTCAAGGTCTTAATCACATTAGTCAGGTTGGGTCTTTCATCTATCACCTCTTCGCTGTCCGCCTCCACCCTGCGAGTCTTCCTCAGCTGGAAACCGGGGTTCACTGGTCTCCTGTTGTCCCTCGGGTCCTGGTCCAGGAAAGGGTCGCGTTTCTTGGGCGTCCTCTTCAGCTGCACGTCCCTTAAAGGGTTGGCTGGTTCAGCGCTGGGTTGTTCGGGAATGCCTTTATGATTGAGCTGCTTCTTGGGTTCTGGCTGCTTCTGAGGTTCTGGCTGCTCTGTCTGAGGGCGTGTTTTAGGCCAAGCGCTGATATCTGCCGTGGGTGGGACGAGCCCGTACTCCTGCAGGAGTTCTATGGGCGGTATGTACCCGAGCATCTCCAGTAAACCAGGAGGCAGGTTCAGACTGTTCTCATACATCTTCATCAGCTCCTTGTTCTCCCTCAGCTGCACCTGCTTCTGCTCCTCCTTCCTCTGCTGCCTCTGACGGTCCAGGTTCCTGGTCAAGAGGTTGGTTACCACCATCCTGGGCCCCGCCTGCTCAAAGTGATAGCCCATCTTCAGGAGGGTGTGGTTGGCCTTGAGCAGACGTGAGATCTCCATCTCGGAGTGGTGACCCAGCATGTGCCTCTGGTTGTGAAACCGCAGCTCCGTGAGGGTCTCGTTGAACTGGAGGCAGCGGATGATGGCTACGATTCCCTTCCCTGTGACGAAGTTAGACTCGATGTTCAGGGTCGTGATGCTGCGATTCTCTCGTAACATGTTGGCCAGATTGAAAGCTATGTTTTCGTCGACTCCAGTGTTGGCTATGCTGAACGTTTTTACGTGTTTGTTCTTCTTCAAGCCGTTGACGTAGTCCAGGAGCATGTCTTTGGGAATGTTTTCTATATTGTTGAGGTTCACCTCGTTGATTGAGGGGTTGTTGTTGCGGATCTTGTCAAGCGTTGACTCCAGGTTTGTCTCATTCCCTGAAGGTCTTGATGTCATTTTAATGTTGTTCAGAGAAAGCTTCGGGATATTCAATTTGTTAATTTTTCTCTCTTCTTTCGGCGGGAGCTTATCACTGGTGTCATTTATCTGTGGCGCCTCTGGAGAATCTTTGGAAAGCAAAGAGTCTGTCGTTTTTATTTCCTCTGTCTCTTCGAGGGCTGATGTGCTAGGTCCTGAGGCTGAGCTCTTCATCTTGTCTGTGCTATCTGGAGAAGGCCGATCACCATCTGAATTGTTTTCCTTTACGGTTTTCAAAATGTTATCTTGAGGATCCACACCTTTGTCTGTATTTTCATGTTTGTTATCATTCAATGGTGGCTGCACCTCCCTCTCCTCCTTCACCTCCTCCTCTTCGTCCTTCTCGTCAGGCTCATCAACTACTTCAACAATTTCCTCGATTATCTCCTCGATTATTTCCTCTCCGTTTTCAGAACCTACGGCTTCTTCTATAATGACTTCCTCTATCACTTCATACTCTTCATATTTCCTTGTGTCTGTGTTTTCTTCTTTTTCTTTCCTTTCAGCTTCTTCCCTCAAAGTTTTCTGATGAAAACAATAAATCAGAACAACTAGTTTGGAACCATTTCAATCGATAGATGGAAAGATCGATAGACAGACAGACAGACAGACAGATAGATAGATAGATAGATGTATAGATGTATAGATGTATAGATAGATAGATAGATAGATAGATAGATAGATAGATAGATAGATAGATAGATAGATATAGATAGATAGACAGACAGACATTGGCCTCTTACCGCACTTGGCAGCAGTGTAGCGGGGACTCTTTCCTCCTCGAGCATTCGTTTGGACTCTTTCTCCCAGTACATGTAATCAACCAGTGACCTGTGGTCGAACGACCCAGTCGGAGTCTTTTCGGTCTGGTCCTTCTGCCTCTGTCCGACCGGCACTCTCTCGTCTGGGGCAATAATAACATCCATCTCACTCTGAAGCTCCTGAAGCTCCTCGGGCGAAAGCATGGCGAGGAGTTCATCCTCGTCGATGTCTTCCTCGTCGAGGTCATCGGGCTCTCTGCCGTTGGACATGTTTGCCCTCTGTAGCTAGTTGTCTTATTTGTGTGCTTCTCCTTGTATCAAGAGGAAGGATAGCTTCTGTGACTCGGGGCAGAGCAAAGTGGAAAGGCTCTGGCTTTGACTCCGGCTAGAGAGGGTTTGCTGCCCGCCCCATGCAGAGTCTAAAATTAAACCCTGTGAACTGCATGGAAGATATTTAAGTTGCAAGCAGGGGAAAGACATGCTAACATTCTTCTTTCAGTCCCCTGCTCCCAGCTGGCCCGGCTGTCAGGATCTTTTGGGATGACAGTTGCTTCAGGCAGAGGAAAGTGTAGGATTGACAGCAGCAGGTGGAGCATTTTCATGGGCCTGGCGGGAGGGGGGCCGGGGGGATGGGGGGGAGTCGTCAGTGCACACAGAGCTTTCCAGAGGACAGGGGACTCTGATGTGCTGCACGACAACAAACACATGAGCCAGAGGATAGTTTGTCTTCAAGGGAATGGATCCTCTCAGCTGGAGAGAATAAGATGCTGCTTCTGTCTGACTTCAGACGGCTCAAAACTACATTTGATACAGTGTGAGAGCTTCTTTAAATGACACCCTGGAAGTTTTATTCATACAAGAAATAAAACAAATTTTTAATGAAAGATTTCTTACTGTTTTTACGTTTTTTGCAGAGTTTTATTATCAGATTAACATCACTTTCATATATGTCTTGTACCTGATTAGCTTACAGCACAAAGACTGGAAACAAACCCAACCCGAACTCTGTCCAGTGATAACAAATCTTCCAACAGTATATCTTAAGTTCACTAACTACGCCAAGGAAGTTATGTTCTCATTTGCGTTTTGTGTATTTTTTAGTTTTGGAGGATTATAAAAAGGAAAGGGCAGATTAGCACGGATCTTGTTGTAATGGTGTGGTATTGGGTCAAGGAAGAACCCTTTAAATTACGCTGTGGATCCAGATCAGGGGGCGGATGCAGGCTTTAGAATAATTCATAGATCTTAATGAAAACAAAAAACCCAGGCTTGTTTAGAGGACTGATGGAAAAAATCTGGAACTGGTGAAAATGGAAACTAACCAACTAGCTGTCACCAGATAGACTTTTATTGATCTCTTCATCCAACTCGATCGATCAGGCTTCATTTGCTAGAAAGCTCCGAATCAATTTTCCCGAACCTTCCAGCTATTGCTTAAAGCTTTACTCACTCACTTAATAACAGAACCTGAGCTGCTTGTTTACCCCTCACGAGCCCCTGAAAGAAAGTGACAGCAACCGTCTCGGTGTCATACATGTATTTATTCACATCTGTGTTCCCAGTGGAAAATATTTAATGACAACATCTAACGACATATCACTACACACGGTGACTGTACAAATATGTGAGAAAAGGAGGATAAGGAGTCATGGACATGGTGTTCACGGCAGTGGTCTTCTGTTATAAAAAAAAGAAGTTCTTATCAAAAGATCTATGTTCTCACCATGCATCTTAAAACACTACGGCACCAACGTGAACAAATGGTTTTCTATAAACAATATTGACATGATACATTCTCATTCAATGATAAAAGAAAGGAAGAAATGGAAAATTTATCCAATACACAGTTCAGCTCCAATGACGATCAAAAAACTGCTCAAGCTTTGTTTTCAATTTGGATCCGGATTTCATCACAATTCACCGAAACTCTGTCTGAAGAGGTGAAAATCCTTTTGATTCTATAACTGACTGTTTAAGTATGAGGCAGCAGCTAGTTCCTGTTAAAATACACGGGGTTGGGTTCAGTAAAAACACATGTTGCCTCTTATTTCACCATCTTTGATACACAATAGCGTTTGAATCCAGTGCGTCTGTGCAACATCTTAAAGTTTCTCGACACATTTCTCATCTACCTGTACAATTCATCCAATCCAAGGCACATGGGAAAGTCATTCAAGAGTCTCATCCCTGTGTTCAGAGGTCACTTTAAACATGAGGACAGGTGCACACGCGGGCTGCCACGGATGTAACACCCCCTGAGACGAGAGTTGTGGCCGCCATAAAAGTTTGTGTGTGCATCCCGTGTTCCAACTTGATCCCCTTCATGTGCTGCTGGCCCTGGGCGGATGCTCATGTAGCCTCCATCCACGTGAAATCTGAACAGGAAGTGACACAAGAACATGTCAAATATATAACATAGTTCAACAGTTTGAGAACATGGACGACGTGGTTGAATCTTGTGATCAAACAGGGGAATGGAAGTGTAGTAAGTGCAGTAAAATCATAGTCGACATGACTTTGTGAGGGTGTACACACAACTTAATGGGTAAAATGGGAAATTTCCCTCTTTTTAACAAGCTTTAGTAATGTCACTCTTGAATTGTTGAACTGTCACTTTGGTCCAGAGAGAAGTTTCTCAAAAACTTATTTATAGATTGCCACATGTTAAACTTTTCTTCGCTTAACAAAAGCTGTGATGACTGATAACATAGATAAAAATAGATAGATAGATAAATAAAGTTGGACAACGTGACAGGTCCCCAAAATTTAAGCCAAATCATCTGGATCGCCCCCTGGTGGCTGGCTGCAGTATAGGTCATAAACCCTGCCTCCTCAAAGTTAGCATATGGGCCGGATTAAAAAATCAAGGACCACATGAAAGACATTTATATCATAAAATGCTCTATATCATTTTAAGTACTTATTATACCTGATGCTATACAAAAAATTGGGTCATGATTGACAGCTGACACTGACCTGTGATTGGTCAAGAATGTGAATTTCCACAATCACAGGCTCTGGCAGAAACACAATATGTTTATGGCTGCTGAACACAGCACCCATACATTATACTAAATCCTACACACTGAACCTTTAAACTACAGTCTATGTTTGAGAGCCTTCACAGACATCCTCAGTTTGAATAAACCTCATTAATCAAGTGATACACACTTCAGGTATGTCTTTGCTTGGTTTGTGCGTCAGGTACAAGATGAGTAAAAGATAAGGCCTGACATGTTTTGGACAAAATACAATCATGCTGTGTCGGAATAAAAAAAAATACACTTCACACTGGGAAAAGGTGAATGATTTAGTTGAATAATCTTTAAAGAAAAATCATAAAGGAGGATGAAAAGTGGAGATGACACAACACGACACGTAACAGCCCGCTGTGTCTCACCCTTAACTGCTAGACCGGTTGTCTGATGGTTCGTCTGCACTAGTGGCCTCAGCGCCAACCACTTCAACTGTCTCTGAATTTTTAGGCACTGTGTCAGACACTTTGTTTTCGGGAGAAAGTCTGGCACACACACGAGCATTAATCACACGTCAGGGCATGAAGGAGAGAAGAAAGAGAGGAGATCTTTAGGGTTTTATTATTTTATAGGAAAAAAAATTGTTCTGTGCAGAAGAAACACAAAGTGATCTTTCATCCAGAGGCGGTGCGGCACAAAAATCAGAATCCTTGAACTGCAGCAGGACTTGTGTACCTGCAACTGATCAGCTTCCACTTGAAATTAAACTGAAAGAACCCCCCCCCTCCCCCCAAGTTATCTGTGACTTTGCTCACTTCCTCTCGCACCAATGAGGTCTGGTGGACTGCAGCGCTCACCTGCTGTGTGCCGGACTGCGGTTGTAGGGCGAGGCGTGGCCTCCGGGCTGAGGGTGCTGAGGTGTGACGGGCGAGTCGTACTCCGTCAGGCCCACGGCCAGCTGATTGCGCCAGTTGCCCGCGCTCTCCGCTGAGGACACTGCAAACAAGACAAAAAAAAAGCAAACACACCCAGTTAATGTTAGAGTGTCATTGTTGTTATTGGAAACACTGCGTCCCGCTTCACGTCTCTACTGCAAAACAAATCACCCTCACATGATACTGCAGCATTAGGTTTAACATAAAGTGAGTCCTGGCTCAATTTGAACCAAAATAAGGATTTATTTCAGCATTTCTTTATATTTGTGTTTCTCTATTTTGTGCAGGAAAAACTTACTCCAGAGAAAAACTAACAAAATGTTTCTATGTATGTGTATTAATACAGCTACTATGATACTTATATATTGTGTATTGCAGATACATCACATTCTTTGTCCAAAGTGGATTGTGGGTATTTAAGTTGGTGACTCTGTTTCTCTTTCAACGGTCAGAGGAAGAACCTTGGAGCTCAAAACATCACTGGCAAATAAATCCTTTAATGGGAGCTTCAGGTGTGAAGATTTGCTCGTTTTCAAATGCGTATGTGAAATGTGTATTTTCTTATTTCTTGCCTTAGAGAGAATATATTTTTAATCCTGATGGTTCAAAAAGTCTGACACAATAGTATTGTTAAATTCATTATTCTGTAATAATAATACAGGAGAGGCACAAATTTCCTCCCAGACTTAAATTACTGGCACATTTTAAATGTTCTGGATTCAGGATGTGAAACCCTTTCTCTATGGCGTACATAAAATTAATTCTACTTTGTGTTTCAGCAGATTTTGAAGGCCTGTTAAGACATGTAGCAGCAAGTTAGACTAATATAGGCCAAATAAAATATGGAAATACAAAAGCAGGATGTAGGGCAGCATACATGTAGGGCTGATTTATATCATGTAAAAGACGACTGACAGCAGCTTAATGAAAAAGACAAAAACAAATTCAAGGACGTGGTCTCACCTGAGGAGAAGGAGGTGGTTCTGCTGGAGTGGCTGAAGCCCGCTGGCATGGTCTGGTAGCCCAGACTGAGCTGAGAGCCGCTGTCAAAATCGTACCCGGTGAGTGGCCCTCTCCCCCCCGTCCCTGGGGACCCTGCTGCGATGGTACCAGCCTTTCAGATGCTCCGCCACCAGGGCCTTCTGCATGTTCTTGGCCAGGAGCTCATTCCTGGGGCCGTCTCTGTTCCGCGGCGGCCTCATGGTGGCATAAGGATTCTGGGAAAGACCATCTGCCCGGTCACTGCTGTAATGCCTGAATCTGTCATGTCCGTGATACCCATTGGTTTGGTAGGAAGGGTTGACGTTGTAGTGGCCCTCGACTTCGTCCTCGTACACGTAGGCACCGTTAGAGTACGGCTCAATGTCCGAGCAGGCGTAGTCAGTGACGTAGTAGGGACTCTGTGCATAGTGGGATGGGGCGTCACAGGAGTAACTGCAGCCGGCATGGTGTTGCACCAAGTTGGGCATGCTCCCGGTGTTTCCGTACACCTCCACCTTCCTGTGGAGACGATGCATGGTGGAGGTGCGGGAGTCCAGTGTACTGTAGTGGGAGCTGGCCGGCCCGCAGTAGTCTAGGCTGGACTGACTGGTGTAGGAGGAGAAGTCCTCCAGCACCTCTGTGCTGTTGCTGCGGTGAGCGTGAGACAAGATGAACACCGGCTTCTCAGAGTCCGTGTCTTTTCTGAGTCGGGGCTGCGACTCCAGACTCCCGCTGCGCTGCCTGAAGCCATGAGGAGACCCCTCCGACCTGGAGAAGGATCACAACTGTTTCTCAGACAAAGGAATGCAGTGCTGTAGGATTGTATTTCTGTATGTGTTAATATAAAAAGAGAGCAGGGGTTCGTAAGAGAGCTTGGGTAGAAGGTTGGGGAGGTTGAAGCAGGGATTGGGTTGCAGTGAGGAGGAGGAGGAGGAGGAGGAGGAGGAGGAGGAGGAGGAGGAGGAGGAGGAGGAGGAGGAGGAGGGGGAAAGAAATTGGGTTTGGCAGTGCTGGGGAGAGGAGATCACACCTGAGCTGGCTGCTGCTGTAGGCATTGCGGGTCATAACCGGGGTGGGAGGCATGCTGCGTGGATCTCTGGAAGGTCTGGGAAGGGTTTTACAGGGACTACTGTGGGTGGAGGAGACCTCTCTTGGGTTCTGGTAGTAGTGGGAACCCGACTGGCCTTCGTGAGCTAATCTAAAAGGGTGTGGTTTCAGGAGAGGATAACAAATGATAAGGGGTGAGATCCGAGGGAAGGAACGAGGATGCAAACACAAGGGACACATCATGGGCTGCAAATAAAATCAAACGCTGCAGAGACAAGTTACACCTCACGGAAACAACAACAACAAACATCTCTTTCCGCACCTGCTGTGGTTCTTGCTGTTCTTGTGATTTTCCCTCGGACACCCCTGTCGATCCAGATCATAGTCCGCCCCCAGCGAGCGCATGGGACTGAGCTGAGGGGAGCCTTGGACCGACCGTGACCGCGGCCTCTGATTGACGCCGTCTGAGTCATCTTCACACAAAAGCACCACAGGGTAAAGAAAACAGTACTTGCTTTTTTAATTTCGGTTATTTTACTCGTTGAAATGATTTTAAAGCCAACGTGTGATGTCTGACTCACCATCATCCAGTGGGACACTCGACAGGGAGCTGCAGTCTGAGCGGATGAGTTCATCTGGTGAAAGAGGAAAATATCTCAGCGATGATTGTGTATGCAGTTCCGTGATTAATGCAGTCGCACACGTCAGCTCTGCACCATACCTGCGATGATGACGGAGGCCCTCTGCGTGGGCTTCTTCCCCTTCTTGATCCTGTACTGGTTCATCTCGTCCTCTATCAGCTGGAGCCGGTGCATGGCGTCCAGGCAGTTTCTTCTCCTCTTCTTCTTCACTGTTTTGCACAACTCGGACTCATTTGCAAGTTTTTTCGCTGCCTCCACGATCTTCCGCTGCAGCGCGAATCTGCTCTCCAGGTTCCTCAGGAAGGGATCCTGCACGGAGCATGAGCAGCAGGGACACCAGTAACTAACAGATATTCCATTTTAAATCAAATTTAATCAGGAAGAGACATCTGACTTCCCTACTAATTTGAAATGTGATCCAAAATATATTTAAATTGTGTTTTGGTGTCAATTGACCTTATTGAAATTATTCTTATATAAGCTGCAGATGATAAAACTGTCAAACCTTGTTAATTGGTAGCTGAGCACACTTAGTGTCAAAGGTCAGGCGTATTTTTCTCCTCAAAGGCCAAATTCCACTATACTATGGTTCTCAGACCACAGCTCATTTGTTCTTCTGCTCTGGAAAGTTAAATTTTAAGCACTTTTAGGAAATAATTCCTCAACAGGAATAACAAACATATTTGTTGGGGATTATTTTCATCTGCAGATTTAGTGCGTTACAAAAAAACTCTGATAAATTCAGTGGAAGGTTGTCAATAACAACAGAAAACATGCTGAAGACATATCGGTATTATCATAAATGCTTACAGATATGCGTTGAATAATTGTTTTACTGAATAAACTATGCACTATTATTTATTATTATTTTAGGTTATATTTATATTTTACATTTATTTTATTAATTCAAGTTCCATATGGTTGTATTTGTTTTTTCTTTATGGTTACACTGTTAAATATCTGACCTCAACTACTTCACTTTGTCATAAAGATATCTGTTGGGCTTTACTATGAACTACTTACTATGTTTATTACCTTTCTGTTGGGTTTTCTTCACAATCAAAATAAATGTTAATACCTTCAGTATCACCCTTTGAAAATCTGCTATATTACACAGAACTAGAAGGAGATCCGGCATAAATTTGCTGCTGCATTTGATTTAAGTGCAGCGTTAAACACGAACCTCGTTGTACGGGAACAGGTCGTCCAGCTTGAAAGCCGTGCCAACTCGCCGTCTGACCTGCGGCGGCCTCTCACCTGAGGAGAGGGGATAGTCCAGTGGCAGCTTGCCAGTGAGCTCCTGCACAAAAAAAACACATTAAACAACAAGTCACCTCGACACTTTAATGAACTGAGAGTAGCAGCAGAATCCATTAATCTCCCGGTCACACAGCAACACAGTTGAGTAAAGGGAGCTCAGCAGATTGAATGCAGCTGCCTTCCCAGATGTAGACACGGTGCAGGAGAAGTGTTAAAACGTGATAATTTCTCACCGCCTCTCGCAGACAAATCTTTTTCAGCTCCTTTGTTTTCTTGGCCAAGATGTCTTGGATGTCCTGCTCTTTTTTCCTCAGCTCAGACAGTTTCTCTTTCTTCTGCTCCTCACTCATCTCAGAGTCTCCGGATCCTGTGAAAAATAATCATCCGACTCTTTATATCCTCATTTCCAGAGATGCAGTGTTTGTAATACAGTGATATGACTCAGGAGCTCACTCTTTAACACCTTATTTATTTTATACTCCACAAGCAGCTCATTTTGTAGATTTTACAGCTAAATCAGAGACACTTTATGTTATATAAAGATGAGCTTAACATGCACTTGCTGCCTGAGCTGATATAATTATAACCCACCTGTAGAGACCAGGCTCCCATTGCTGGATGTGATTAAGTTATTCTTCAGGCTTGCGTCTGCCAGTCTGTTTATCTTTGGTCCTCCGTGGTCCGTGAGATCCATGGCAATTTCGTCCAAGCTCCTTGCTGCTACTAATTTCCCCTGAAAGAATAAAGTGCTCCACTTCAAACAAAGATTCCTCCATGGATAAGTCCGAATGAAATGCACCAGGCACTGGCCGATGGCGGACACTTACTTTACTTTGCTTCCTATCCAGGTAGAACTGGTGCTGGCTGATAGCCATGACCCAGATGGTTTTGATCAGAGAGTGGCTGGCATACCAAGTGTGGATGATGAGGCCCGTCTGCCCGAAGGTGCGCTTGGTTACCGCTCTCCTGTTGCAAAGAACGAGGCACAAAGGAAATCTGAGCTGGAGGTTTTATCATAAATAATATAAAAGCTACAGTGAGATGAAAAGATGGATCAGTAAAAGTAAGAGTGGTAGAATGAGCAACCTGCAACTCACCTGTGAGGATCATTAACTTCCACGGCAAACTTTTTCTCTCGGAAATACAAGTTTTCCAGCTGCTTCCACTGGTAGAGCTGGAGATAGAAAGAGCTAAATTAATTTCAGATTAGATAAATAGATTTAGGGCTTTTCACAACATGATATACACAGAGATAAGAGGTGATGCAATACCAGGACTAATGAAATCTGTCCACAATGTTCATCGATCATCCCGACTCAACGTCAAATAAACCATTACAAATCATAAAGAGTGGTGCAGGTGTTTTGACTGGCCCTGTCTCCGCCACTGTCATTAAAGTAAAGCAGACTGTGCCATGCACTGTCATTACAGTCTCACTTGCCAAGTCTGCAATAATGCAGGTGTTTAGGACGGGAGGACGCCACAAGGGGACATTACACAAAGACTCATCACAGCACACAACCGTTTCCACGGCTCATCACGTTCCATCCCTCACAGCAGCCACAAACGCACAAGCTGTTTGTGTGAGTGACTCACTCTGTGTGTCTGGACAAGATCCGAAAACTGAGACACAGAGTTGGACGGTTGAAAGAAACATATGGATGCTGAGGTTGGCACATCCAGCAGCGGATTTAAAGCAACGTCTGTTCAATGAGTTTTAAATTAAAATCTAAAACAACACACACACCAAAACTTCAGTAAAGTTGATCAGATGAGTGTAGTGTCCACGCTTACCAGTATGATGATCACAAGTCCCACAAATGTAAGTTTTTAAATCCTCGTTGGCTCCGTTGTCAACACAAACACGAACATTGTTCAGTCCACTGTCAGCTCCTGACTTGTCTCCTCAGGTATTCTCAGTTAGAACACCGAGGATAACGCCCAGATCCAACCCCTCTCCCTTTGACATCATCAGCTCCCTCCCTCCTCCACACACACACACACACACTCTGCCTGAACACAGCTGCCTGCTTGCACAATCCTCGACGTGCTGCTCACTAAAATGGATTACACCACCTCGACTGATTGCCAGGACTGAACAAGAAGACGATGACAGTGAGCGAAGGTGTATATGGGCGAAACTTTCACCTCTTTTTTGTAATCACGCACATATTGAAGGAACAGACCGGGCGGCGTGGCTAACACATCACTCACATGGGTGTTCCTCCAATTAGATGCACAGGCTGAAACTACAGCAGTGGAACAAGAAATACAGGTTCACACTTAATAATAAAAAGTCAACAGGTTGAACTGCCGGCACAAACATATCTCACATCTTCCCTCTTTACTGTCCATTGCTGCAGCTCCTCCTTTCAGCCTCTGTCTGAAACCCCTGAGAGTGAGCTCCTGTCTCTTTAAGGCCCCCCTCCTGATGAAGCCCAGTCTGCTCTCATTGACCAGCTGACCCACTCTGTTGTGATTGGTCACTGATTCCAGCGTGTGTAGGAAAAGTTGACCTCTGCTCTCGCTTTACTTATTATACCATCAAATCCATTCAATCACCTTTTTGGACTCGATTGAAGGATCATATATTTTGTAAATATAATCTTAGCATGAAATTTGACTGTAAAAATGTTGTTATGCATTTTAAAGAGGAGAACTATCACTATGAATTCATTAAAAAAAAACAAAAAAGGGCCCAGATTTACAATATTTTGAATGAACCATAAGAAACTCTATCCCCCCTCTTTCCTTTGTCTTCTTAAGATTTATGTTGTAAACATTTTTGGACATAATTTATGTATTTACTGTTACATTTTTTCTCTATAATATTTATTTATCTGTCTGGGTTAGGGTAGTTTATGAATCCATTTGTTAAAGTATTAGCTGGATGACTGAAGAGTGATTTCAGGGGCTTTAGGAGCTTGAGTGTTTTCTGTGGAGGTGAGGATATGAGGAGCTCTCTCTTTAATGTTACAAACCTTTTACATACACACACTTGAGGAAAGAAAAAACACATAAAAGGCCTCATATGTCTCCTTTCATAAGAACTGATGATTCATGTGCAACAGAGCCAATCGCTGCCGGTGCTATCATGTCCACAGTGGAGAAGCAGCAGCCATCTTAGAGACCCGGAGCTGGAGGAAACGTTTACCTTTCGAGGTTTTAATCTGTCCTGCAGGTCGTACTGGCCGATGCCTTTATAGCTGAGTCCAAGCCACCAGGGCATCCCTTGTTTATCCTGTGAAGGGAGGGCACACACCTTAAACACGGCTGACTCAGTTTCAGGTGTAATTCCCGTTAATCCCACCCGGAGACCTACCTTAACTTCATAATAGTGCACGCCGTACGTGGGCAGTGATTCCACCAATGTCAGATACCTGGAACAAAAGCATTTTCCGCATGAGTAACACCTTGGAAATGTGAGGAAAGCAAGGGGAGAGTGATCAGTGAGATTCATGGGAGTGCAGCTGAGGAGGAGCTATTGATTTCTATCAGATGGTAAGAAAGCGGATGCCGGAGTGTGGGAAGCACTAATGGAGGTGAGAGGAAGATTAATGAACTTCTCTTCTTCTTTTTTTTGATACTCACTGCACAATGGCCTGTCCTCTGGAGACCCCTTTCCGCTGTTTATAATATTCAATCACTCGATCCTCACTGCAACGGCACATAAAGGAGACGGCTGCTTACACTTTGAACAGCTGTACATCTTCAATTCAACTCATTCTGGGCCATAATCACCATGTTTTTCAGTATTAAGTATTTTTTCCTGTAAGCGTACCAGTATGCAAGAGATGGATGTTCCTTTAGTACTTTGGTGGGAAGAGTTGGGAGTTTCTTCAGGTCTGCTCGAGTGTTTTCATCACTGAAACAGAAAGATAAAGATTATGACAAATATAAAATGACTTAATAAATGCACTTCTCAACTGCTATACTAAACTTTACTTGAGTATTTCAATAATCTCCTATTTTACACCTGAAGCCAACATTTCTGAAAGTACATCTTGGACTTGGTACTTCAGAGAATTTATCTACAGGGTGAAATAACTTGACCAAGTTCATCAGTTTATAAAACATGACAAAATCAGTACATAAAATACTTCAATAAAAATGTATTTGCAAGACTCTTATGCATTAGTAATATCAATTCTATAATAACCTATGTAATAAAAATTAAACAGCCAAGGGGCCATGGAGTACTTTTACATTTCAAGTACATTTTGCCCATAATACATATGGTAGTACTTTTATTTCATTGAGAGTACAGTTTGGCGTAAGGTTATTATTACACTGCAGTATTACTACTTCTATTCAGGTATCTTTCAAGTATCTTACACATTTTTCTACCCTCATGGTTTTGTGTGCATTATATTTCCCAAAATCTAGATGATGTTTCAAAAACTTCATCCACAATGCAAGGAATACACTTCTAGTGCTTTGTGTACAAGTTATAAATATTTAAAACGTGTATTAATTAATTGTTTATAAACTCCTCCATGTAGCTTTGAAACATACAAAGGACATTCCCTAATTGTCTCCATGATCTGCTGTAACAATAAAGACTTTATTCAGAGGGACAAAGAGGCTTATATTCATAAACCATCTTCTTTCAGCAGCTGGTCACAGTCAGGTGGCGTCCTGCACAAAGACCTGCAGTATTTAGTCAGAACACTACAAGTATATATAAAATCAAAAGGCGTCTGAGCTGCTCTGTGAAGGTGTCTCTGCTCCGGCTTCTGTCGGCACTGTGAGATTCATTAGTTGCCTGGTGCAAGGTTCTCTGCACTCCGTGGTAAAGCCCCACATAACACTGCTATTGATTTTTGTTGTCTGCACCGAAAACAAGTGATCTATCGAGCGCTGTTGCTAAGAGCGCACTATTAACTTGTCCTGCTGCCGTTAAATACTTCTTACCAAGCTGATAATGTGCTCTTACCTTGTGTAGTCTCCCTTCGCCTCCTAGTGATAGAAAATACCTGATTAGATCACATGCTTTCAGACACATCCCATTAATGTAGGCGCGGTTTATGCATCTATTAAAAGCACTGACCTGCAAAGCATTTGCGGCTAATTTGAAGACGTTTTCACTTTCCACTTCGATGATCCCCTGAGAAACACAAGAGATCAACGGGATAATGGATAAATAAATAGGATGCAGAACATGTGGTGCATGAGGACCAAGCTTCCTACATCCGAACAAAGAGGCGTCTCTGTGTTGCCCTACAATAACCTCTTCAAATCAACCCTTGTGTTTTTTTTTACTGTCTCAGACTGTCTGATTTACATTCCAGCCAGCAGAGTGAGAAATCTGTGCCCTGCAGCCACTATGCACTGAGCTGAGGTGCTGCGAGGGTCCAGAGACAGTGAATCATCAGGGAGCTGGTGCTGGGATAACGCACAAACACACACACACACACACACACACACACACACACATACAAACACACACACACACACACACACACACACACACACACACAGACACAGACAGACAAACTATAGCACGATCATCGCTTCAAACCACAAAATCAACGAGAGAGAAGCACTTACATTGTAGACAGCAGATTTTGCGTTCAGGAAGAATAACTCCACCGTGATGATGTCCTTAAGCAGCGTTATGTTTTCCACATAGAACCTGTGACGGATGAAAGCACACGCACGCACAACAATTTGTGTTAAACTGAGAAAACTTGTCATTTTTGCTGTTGCTGCTCAATAAATCCTACATTTGCATTCATCTCTGCTGAGTGTGTGTAAGCAGTGAGGTGTGGGTGAGAGGTGGGGAGAGTCTGAGCACCAAAAGAAGGTTGGAGACATTCATTCATATTTAAGACAATCAGACTAAAACTCCTGTGGACTTTGTAGACAGCAAATATGTCCATAAAGCACAGCGCCCCCTGCTGGAGAGCTATTGCTTTTGCATGAGGAGACGAGTTCCTACCTGACCAGGAAGCTGAGGGTGATGGGCCCGGGCTTCTTGGAGAAGTCATGTTCATGAACCCTGCGGTCCATCTGCAGCCACTTCCGCTGACCACTGCAACAGCAAACACACACAGGCATCACAAAGGGGACATGGGCAAATAGTCAGGCCTCTGGGAGAGATAAATGGAACGGTTTACATACTTGTCATCGGAATATGCGAGTCCAAAGAATTCCTTCTCCTTGAGGTTGAAGTGGGAGGTCACCAAGTCGAGGAGCTCGTAGGAAAGCAGCTTAGGCTGGAGGGGAAGGAGGGGAAGGGGGGGATTTAGAGTTAAGCTGACTTTAATCTCAAATATTAGTTGAAATGACTCAGACAATTTCCTTGATTAATGTCTAGCAGATGCTTGAGAAAATGTTATTTTCTCCTGTTGTTTCCTCTGTTGGACAAAGCGGTGACCTGGAGGGCAGGATGGGAGTGAGGGAGCTCAGTGTTTAAACAGGGCGGCTCATGTATGATCAAATGTTTTTGAGGGGATGTAATAGAAGGAAATATTCCTCAACCCTCCTTTATCATTTTTAATACATTCTCACTGAAATACATACAGATAAATCTATGTTACTTTAAACCTGCAATATACATGTTTGTGGTGCTATGAACATAATACTGATATATTAAATCCTTTAAAAACGAATATATAAACCCCTTAGCTAACAGGTGCCTATTAAAGTTATGGAGCAACATTATCGTCACTCTTATTTAACTCTGGTTTGGTCTCCACCAACTCCCCAGTGAAATATCTGGCTCAGCTGATTGCTCCGTAATCTCCACCAGTTATAGTTTCTAACTTTGTCTATCTGCCGTTTTATCATTGATTAATTTAAAAATTGACCGTCATTAGCCTTTCAAAGACAAACTTTACACAGTACTTTCACCTTAAAAGATTCTATTTACTTTCTCAATTAATAATATACATATTCGTTTGTATTTGTGTTTTGTTAAAATTGTTTATGAGTTTATGGCTAAACTATAAAGACTCTTTGAATCAGGAGCTTTCGTACCTGAACCAGCAGCTCAAGCTTCCTGTCGTCCAGCAGCTGCACTTGACAAAGTCTGCCCTCCGTCATCTGCAGGAGGAGAGAGAAGAGGAAGTTCAGGGCTCGTGACACTGATCACAAATTGTTCATCATCACAAGGGAACGTGAGGATCTCGTGTGTCAGTCATGCTTTTATTGCTTCAGCCATGTTTGTGTTTTAACCTCAGAATATAGAGCAGAAGAAAGAGAGTTGAGGCAAAACTGTCATATTTACTATCAGCAAACTGAGCCCAGGCCTGGGTGGCGAGTACAGTGACCCTTTTCAAGAAGAAGTAGAAAAAAACAAAACATACCGACGTTGTTAATGACAATAAAACCTTTGTCTTGGGATTTGTTGCCATGGCAACCGACCAAAGCAAGGATTTCTTCAACCTCGAACCTTTCACACTAAAGTTTTTCTCTTTCAGTCTTTCAGCATCCAAGTAAACAAATTGCCAGTTGGTGGAATGATTCAAAGTACTTTTTGGAGGTACTTGGTATATTGTATTTCCATTTTATGTAACTTTATACTCCACTTTTAACACAGGATATACTTTAGTATATAAAATATGATGTACTTAGACAAATTCAACTATTCAACAATATATAAATATAATATGCAAATAGGTTAAGTAAGCTTCACATCCAGAAATTAATGCAAATATAATAGTAAAACTGTTTAATATATAATAACGGAACTTACCCAGGGGGTATTTTTATGCATAAGAACTTTGATCAAATTACATTTTACTATTATACTATGCTGTAATTGTAAAAGACAGTTTTACGTGTATTCAAAAAAATTAACTTGTATTTTTCTATCTGAGTTCTTCTACCACCACTGCAAAATCTCCATTCTTTCCAGTGATTTATCCAAAACAATAAAACTGTCACAGCAGGAATCAAGTTCAATCCATGCGACTGTTTATAGCAGGAAAGCAAAACCTCATCTCAGATTAAACTCTGCATCCGGGGAAATCATATTTGTTTGCTTGTGCACGATCGTTTCAACCACAACGCCCTTCGAAGAGAGAACGAGTCAGGCTGACCTGCCCAGAGACACCGAGACCACCATCTACCAGATAAATCAAATAGCCGGTAGAAATGACAGATTGAGGTTAACCACTTCTACAACAAAAACCTGCACACAGACTTTTTTTTAAAGAAGCACAGAGGATAGATCCAACAGCCTCCTTATCTGACAGAATGGGGCTGATCAGAGCTTGAAACGCTCGTAGTGAAGCTGCTGTACCTGGTACAACTCTCCAGGGAGAGTGCAGGTGTGGACGCATCCCTGCCCAGACTTCATCCTTTGACACGAGTCTCCTCTTCGATCCGGAACAAGAGGTTTTTCTCGCTCTAACTGAGCAGCAAACAGACATTCAGGATTAACCGGCGACTTCTCTCCGAGTTATCGAGCCGAGCGGCCGGGCCTTCTCAGGGACGGCTTACAGAGTGTGGTCAGTTGACTTAATGAGGGCTGGCTGGACCAGACTCCTGACCACACTTTAGGGTTTACAGCTTATTAATATGAACAACACAGGTCAAACCAGAAGTATGAATGATTAATATAAGGCAGTTAAGTCTGTTGATACAGTTTATTTTTCCTGCAGCTCATTTCATTCCGTAGCTGAACGAGTTTGAATGTAGATATCAGGTGTCTGTTGCTTCCTTTTCCTGTAAATTTGAACTGAGTCCCACTAAAGTGACAAAGATGCTTTAATTTACACATCACATCTGCAATTCTCATTCACTCTTCTCTCACATTGCACAAATAAACAACTAGATTGACTCTCAGTAGAGCACAAGCTTCCACCAAAGCCCAACAGTCCCTGTAAATTCAATCAGGCAGCACACGCTCATACATATCAATTCCCTAAATGTGTCTGGTTTGTTTTTCATTAAGATCCATGAATTATTCTCCAGGGGAATTGGCGAAAAATATAGAAAAACTCCATATCTCGTTATTTAACAGAAGGTGAAACTAAAATCCCTGCATCTATACCCCCCTGATCCAGATCCACACCTAATAGACCAAACCAACCCAGGTTACCTCTTTAAATGACACCATCTGTATTGTTTTAATGAGCACTTACTTACAGCCCCTGAATAATGTTTCTCTGTTATCACCAGAGACATAAATTTCCCTCCATGATCTAAATTAATAGTGCACAATCAATGAATCCAATTAATGTGGAGAGTGACCACTCTTAACAAGTGGATTATTACATTGATTTTGAGCTTGTATTGAATTTAACTGCACACAGTTGCTCCAACCTGACATGTGCAGTATGGGGGCCTGCCACTAGATGGCGCAGGGATTATTATTCTTCCACGAGGAAGTAGTTCATAAGGAGAAAATGGACACTTGAACAAACACGCACCACTGAGGAATTTTCAGAAGCAACTATTAGCTCAGCAGACGAGAGTCTAATTCAGCTGGGACGACTCGGGCTCATGAATTAAATGACTGGAAGAGGGAGCCGTGATTTTAAGGGGAATCTACACCATTTATCACCTGGGAGCTTTAAGCTTCTACAAGAACTGCTATTTATATCTGACTGAGACGCACGGCCACCCTGACTAACCCTGCAGCCTCTCAGCAGTGACACACTCATCAAATGTAAAGTCATAAAAAAAAGAAGAGCTTATAGACCTGAACAGACTGGGATATAAAAACTGGTGTATACTCAACTAAAGTGCTCAGTATAGAGTAATACCTCCACCAAGGCCCAGCATACACCTTTGGAAACCACATTTAAATTCACCAGATCTGGATTTTGCACATAAATATCAGTTCCCTGAAAACATGCCTGTTTTTTTTTAAATCAGGATTCATGGATTAATCTCTGTGAAATCAATTGTCACTGGAAACAACCAGCTTTGGGTTATTTTGACTCGTTATGCTATTCCAAACTGAGCTAATCAGTTATAGGGATACAAATCTTTCCATGTAAGATCACAGTCACACGTACGTTGCAGAGACAAATCTGTGTCTCCCATTCTCTTTTAATCTGTAAGAGGGTGAATAAAACGTTGCACAATGTAAGGAACTTGAAAATCAATTCATGGATCAACCCCCTTGATCCCAATCTACACCAAAATGTAAAGGCTTCTTCCCGGACCCCTACCACCAAGTTCAGTGCCTATCTGTTCAGTTGTTTATGAATAATCCTACAATCTAACAGACAGACAAACTCGGTTGGTGAAGTCAATCATTACAAAAGCACACTGTTCACAATTTAAACCTTCATTGGGCATCTGATGATGCATGTGTCCGAGCTAGTGGTGCAAACAGCGCTGCCTAGTCGACCAAACCCAATCTACTCATCCTCAGTGAAGGGCCGGCTCTGTAGCCTCTGGGGTCAAGACGAGCATCAAACCTTCTTCATGTGAGAAAGATGGGAGAAGAAAGAGCTGTGGGTCTTTGTGTTGGTTTCTCCAGAGACTGGACAGGCGCTGGATGAGAACTACGCCACAGGGTGAGGGTTTGAAACCAGTCTGGAGCCTGAGGTCGGCTCATAGACAGCTTTTTATATGCGAATTACCCCAGTAGAGTGTTGGGGAGGGCGCGGCTGTGACCGCCAAAGAGAAACAAAGATTATTCCTCCTGATGATGAGCAGACATTGATGAAAAACAATTCCATGTCCAGCTTTTAAGAATGTACAAAGAGCATTTCTCTGTCTCCTAAACTGTCAGTGTCAGTGTTTAATACGTCACACTGGTTAAATGTCATGTCCAGACTGCAGCCCGTCTTATCTCAGTTTCCCGTTTTCATGCATTATTGATGAAGGCTGGTATCACGCACCCGTCAGTGTCTGCTCTGTGTGCTCACATGCCGCTTTGAAGACTCCGCAATCTCAAAAACAAGGAAATTATCATGAATTAAAGATCTTCCCAAGTAAAACGTTACTTTAAACATATTTTAATTCACATTTTTGAGAGGAGCTGTCAGATTATCCGTATCTAGTGGATTTCCGCGCACTTGGTTGATGCAGACGCTCAGATCTTTGCTTAATTTGCAGTAAAAAGCTGGAGATCTAATGGGCTGTGGTCTACTGGAGGAGCAGCGTCTGTGCCAGAGATCCCAGCAGCATCAATAAACTCCTTCACAGGGTCCAGGACCATCATCATAGAGCTGGAGAGTCTGTGAGGAGCCGGAGGTCACTGAACAAACTGCTCTTCATCATGGAGAATCCATCCCATCCACCCCACCACACGCACTTCATGTTGTACCCCAACCTTCCTTAAACTGCACCATATTCCTGATTAATATTGTTTCTGACACATATATATCGTATTTTTAATTATTAAAGGTTTTCTTCAATGCTTATGTTGTATATTTCTCCCTCTGCAAATCTGTAATTCTGCAGCAGCAGCTGTTATCATTTTAATTCTACTGTTTCCCTTTGTCTGCAGCATGACAATTTCCCTGGGATAAATACAGAATCAATCAATTTAAAGACAAAGATTAGGAGCCCAGAGAAATCTAAACAAAATCTTCCTGTGAGTTCAAGTGGCTACTAACATACGACCTGACAGGAAGTGACATCAAGTGCATTGTGGCTCTAAAGGGAAACTGAAGTAAAAGTTCTTTGTTTTCAGAACATGAAATCTTCCTCTGTGACGATGCTCAGTCATCAGATCCTGTTTTACAGCTGAACCTGATCTGTTTGTGATCTCTGTCGCCTCAATCTCACTGGTAACTACAGAGAAGGGAAGGATGAAAGGCAAACTCCAACGAAATCAATCAATCATCTATCAATCAAATTTGACTTATAGAGCCGGGGGAAAAGAGTTGTGTAAAGTCTTCTGATGATGCAGCATGAAGTCTGATGACGTGCCTATGGTGAGGTCACTTAAGCCCGGGTCATTTCAGGCTGTAGGTTTGAAAATAGAAAAAAGATCAGAGGCTGCATGAGTTCAGAGAGAAGAGGGACACCAGACCTCTGCAGCTTCCTCCTCATCTCTGCTTCAGGCTATCAAAACAACTTGACAAGACCTGACAGTTTGACTCAAAGTGATCGTTTTCCCTGTGATTTAATCGGTCGATCGATCAACTGATAAATCCTCGTGTTGGTCTTATTTAAACCTGTCCAAAGATCATACAGGTCTACACTAGAGCCTGAGGGGAGAGAAGTCCAGGTACCAAGAAGCCAGGTGGTTGGAGGCGGTGGTCTGAGGGATGCAGCACAGGATTATCTCCTCATCTGATATCACATCATGACTCATGTTGTCAGCGGTCAGGAGGTATCTGTCAACCCAGTCTGGCTGTTTGTGATACGCACACAAAGGAGCTCGGGATATTACGGGCAATTTAGCACCGGGGAGAAATATTAATTTTGTTTTTCCTCGCACCGTAGATGTTCAATATAAGAAGGGCAGGCTGCATCACGGGGGAAGGGGGTGGGGGGGGGGTAGTTGATTCATGGGCATGATGTCATCGTGCAGAACAAACTCATAGGCCCACCGCGAGAAGAAACGTCTGTAGCAGGACAATGTGACCGTCCTACAAGTGGCTACATAAACCACAATATCTCATGAGCGGCCACGGTGACAGCAGTGGTCAAATCTGCTGGTGCTGGTCTCTAATATGGTAATGCTATGGCGGTAGAATGGCCATGCATATTCAAGTGAGGAGCCTTAGCTCTGTTTACCGCCTCATGTTTCCTCCAGAGCCGAACGGACACCGACGCTCAGAGGGTTCAGCTGCTGTCGTAAGAACCGACCTTGAGGGAGTGTAATGAAAAAAAGAAGATAAGGTATAAAAATCGAATAAAGGTCCAGTGGGTAGATTGTCATCACTGCTGAAGAGTATTTACTTTCTGGGAGGAATTCAAAATGTTCAAATGGCCCAAATGCTAACATTAAGTTTATCTATTAAAGAATAATCTCCTTTCTCTATGATATATTCAATTGTAAAAGCTGTCAATCCCTACATCCCTGAATAAAATAAATCATATCTACACTTTTACAATTTACATTTTAATAAGCTTCAATAGGATTTTGCAGTTGCTTCAGTTTAACCAGTGCAACAAGTGTAAAGTTTATCCTGACGATAGCACTCGGGGAGTCGCCACAGCTCGTTTCTAAATCGTTTTACAAATATCAGCAAGAATCCTAATAATGTGTTGTTATTATTTTCTATAACGATCATCAGCTGACACTGGGCCACCGGGGTATCCAACATATAGAGACGAGCAACCATTCACACTCATATTCATAACTACTCTGACTTTGGAGACACAGGGAGGACATAAATATGAAATAGACGTTCACACAGAACATATCTTCACAATTCTTCCATTATAATTTGATATTTCTAGCATAAAAAGACATTTGATGATGCTACAGTTTAAATTTGAGTGTCAAGAATTGTCCAGAAATCATGATTGAATATATCTGGCTCACATATCCTCTGCTGTGTCAAAGATGAAGGGACTGTCAGTTTTACATCGGCTTCCTTCCAGAGATGTCAAATTAAACTGAGTGATCTAAAATTAGAGGTTCATGTCTGTACTCTTATATTAACTACTCTATCTATGTGTGTTCTGGATCAGAGGTAAACTCGCTTCCTTCTCTCTTCCGAAAAATCAAGATACTTGGTTATAAATAGTTCAAAAGACCGAACAGCAGCAGCTCAGAGCTCAATTTAAAAGACTTAATTCCAAACACACAGACTTTAGTACGTGAGGAGTGAACTCTTCCAATTTGGAGAACTTTGCCACCAGTTGGCCTCGTTCATTGGTTCCCCCCCCCCACCGACGGTCCTGGAATAACAAACTGCAGAGTTTCATTACAAAAGATTTACCTGCAGTGACTTTCTGCAGAGCTCAGGGACGAGGCACTGAGGCGTGGACGTGAACAGAAAATGGAACATGACCAAATTACACGATGTGAGCGAAGAATCACAGGAATCTGCAGAGTCTGCAGCCTCCGTGGGAATCATGGTACCGTGACCATGCTGACTCAGACCCAATCAAATCATACTCATTTGTCTTAACCCTCACATAAGGATCAGCTGGTGGACTGAGAGGGGTTTTCATTTTCAGGACAAAACGCAGACGTGTAGGACAAAGTTCTCGCCTCAAATCCACCTGCCAGCTAACGTGCGGCTGCTCAGCTCGAAGCCTTCACCTTATTACATTTATCAGATTTATTCCCTCTGTGGTAAGTGTGTGAATACAAGATTACTGTCCAGAAATAGATGGTTCCCTCCCTTTCTTCAGCACATTTCTCCCAAAGTCTCAGGAAGCTTTGATTCCTCAGTGGACGGTTGCCAGCTGAGCCCTGAGACATTTCTCAAACAGACAGAGGAGCCTCTCTGACTTCTCCGACTCTCTGACAAACAAGTCAGGATGTTCAGGATCATCACAAATAAACCGAATTATGTTTTTTTTATTTTCTGATTCCGTTTAAACTCCGTTAAAACACCAGACATGTGACTTAAATCAACCTTTAAAGAGTTTGATGGATGACACAGGAAATCCTCCGCTTCCAAAGAGGAAGAGCGACAAAGTTTCACAGTGGGCACGTGTGTGTCATCCAGACGCACAACGCTGCAACAACAGTTCCTGTTTACCACGTCTGGGGCTTTAAATACACCGAGACGTCTCTTCCCTCAACTCACCAGATGACAGCAGGTCAATGTCACTCTCTACACAGCCCGCCCTTGTTCAGAACACAACATCACTTGTATGTGAGTTATTGAGGAGGCAGCAAGGATATTAAGGCCTTAACTAGGTATAGTAAAAAAACAGCAATATATCATAATACTAATGATAATGATATATCAGATATACATTTGATTAAATATGCTCATCCTGGTTCACCAAATGTCACCAGTAGTTCCCAATCAACAAATGCAACTAGTCCTTGTTAATCTTGATTAAATATGCTAAGCCTGTGTCCCCAAATGTTACCAACCTCGTACAATTACAGGAAATGGAAATAATGTATAAAAAAGCCAGAAGCATATCCAGAGATAAATGAATAATGTCTTTGGACGGTGGATGATTCACATCAGTGCTGAGAAAGGGTCAAAACGATGATTCATCCATTCAATCAATGCATCACAGTGAGATTCACACACACTCCTCAGCTTGGCAGATTCTGACTTTTCTTTCTTTTCTTTTTTTTTAAACACAAACACACAATTAAACAATATAATGTCCACATTTCCCTTTAACATCCCCAATCAGCATGTGTCTCCTGTGATGAGACTTGTCCAGCTCAGGGCCAGGTGGCTCTGTGCAGGGAGAACAATGAATGAGCTACAGCAGCAGCAGCAGCAGCAGCAGCTCTCCACCGTGCAGCCACTGGGTGTTTCCACCTGAACCCACTGACTGCTCCAGATGTGTCAGATGGAGCCACGGTGCCGGGGTTCGGCGGTGGAGAAGCAGGAGAGAGGAGAACCAGTGCTGCTGGGAGGATTTTTTTCCACTGATGTCTCTGGATCTCGTGCGGTTTTACTTTGTCTCCTCGCAGCTCCTCAGTGAGGCGGGTGGAAGCTGCTCCATCACACACCCATATACTCACACCCATACACACACACACACACACACACACACAGACACACACATAATCATCTGTCTTCTTACCTTGGCTCTGCTTTATTCTTTAACAATCCCGTATTCTTCAGGGCAGGGATGAGGTGGAGCTCCAGCTTTCTCCCCGACTGCTTTTAGCCAGGGAGGGGAGCCGCCGTGCAGCCGCTGTCCATGTTCATCCTCCGGTTCTCTCTCTCTCTCACACACACATACACACTCACTCGCCTCGTATTCAGCCACACTCACCACGCCTTCACCCGCCGGCTATTATGTGAACAAGCCCCGCACCCCCTCCCTCCCTTCTCCCTGCCTCCTCCCTCCCTCCTCCCTCCTCCCTCCCTATCTCCCTCCCTCTCATCCAGCAGCTGCCGGCCGGCGAGCCTCACACTCCAACCCCATCATAATCAAGTGTGGTGCCCTGAAGGCTGATTGTGTTCCGCATCCTTCACTTTCCTTTAAAATTGTTGTTGTGCCAATGTTTAGGTGTAGAATTATGACACAATCTTTATTTACATAGTGTCTACACATTATTGATTTAGGAATGTTATTAGGGTATACACCAAGACATCATGATCTGTGGATGCAATATTTTTTTTTATTCATCTCCAAATATTTTTTAAACATTCATGAGCACTATATTTAATTTATGGAAGTCTCATTGTATCACATGACATCAGGTTATAGTATTTAGTATTTCTCATTAGTTGTAACCATGACAACAGCCACGTTTCCGGGACCCATATTAAAGTAAAATGCTAAATAGGCTACGGCAGATTTTTTTGTTTTTTGCAATGTCATTAAAATTACATCAAACACAACAAACAAATGTTATAATTATAATTATCATTAGTTATTATTATTAATAAGAAGGAATCAATCCCAGCAAGTAACATGTGAAAATAATTACCTTAACCACTGAATAATATTAATAAATTCAGGGTAATATTGCTTAAAAATGACATAAGAACAAGTGAAATACAACAATATAAAAAAACAAACATTTAAATAATGTTTGCATTAACAAATATCCTAGTTTTCAGCTGTTTGGTATCAGAGGATGATAGATTGTGTTTTATATGGTATCTTAACAAATTCTTACTTCCCATTGCCGTCCTGTAAGAGAAACAGGTTTTATGTTCAGCTTGTTCGGATGTGTTGTGTTTGCGCAAACGTTTTCTTTCCCACACACATGTGTATGTATGTCGCATTAAACTGAGCTGATGTGCCGGATGTCTTTAGCATGTCAGACTCAACTGTCACAGGACACTTCAAATATCTGTATTGTTTGAATACCAACATATTCAATTGACTTTACAGCTCAACCCGTAGAACAACATACACTGAAATCCTTCAGCTTATTCAACATAATTTCAAGTTAACACATTGCTGGCGGGCAAATATATGTTTAGCAAACTTAAATTAACGTTTGGTGTTTGTAGCTTTGCTGCCAGGGCAACAATTTTTTGAGGTCATGCCACTTTAGAACGCTGCAGCCAATGGATGAGGAGGAAAGACCTCGTGGGGGACATGGAACCAGGACTGATCAATATATGTAACTTAATTGTGCAGAAGACTTTAAAACATACAAGGGATATTCACCATCTTGTCCTATATCCTTAAATTAAATACATACTAGTTAGTATTCTGACGTGTTCAAATCAAAAGACACAGCAACCAGATTAGCGGTGTGTGTTTCACAGGTGATACTCTGGAGTGTCGCTGCTCCTGAAATATTCATCGCTGACTTTACTCTTTTACTCGATTTTTCCAGAACAGACTGACGCAAATAAACAGCAGACGTCAAACTCAGTCACACAAATAAACCCCAGAGTTAATGTAACATTGAGATAAACTGACATTCTGCCTTTTGTGATTAAAGTCTGCTCTGTTGCTACTGTATGTCCTCACACGGTCTACAATGAATAATGTTGTCAATCAGCAGAGAGAGGCCCTCCCACCACCCCCCCCCACAAAGTCTTGTATTTTCTGACATCAGACATGAATAAATATCTCATTAAGATCCCCCATAACCATCTGTCCAGTGAGTCTCCTCTTTACAGGACAACGCACTAGCTGGTAAACAAAAGAATAGGATTCCCTCATTACCCTCGTTACCCTCATCAGGCAGAATACACTCAGGGAACCTGGGTAATACTAAGAAAGTGCTTCCCTGTTATAACTAGCACATAAAACTTCTAATAAATAGAGTAATTTAAACATGTTGCCACACAGGACAGTGGTCAGCAAATATAGATGTTCATTTAAGACGGTAGCGCCTTCATTTGTGGAGCATTTTATTTTGAAATCTCATGTATATAGATACAAATGTGTTCAGTTCTTAGATATAAATATTAAAAGACAGAAAGTTCAATAAAAAAAAATTCAACAAGCAGGACTGCTGCATGCACAATACTCTAAACTGTGCAATATGGGAAGTTGTTTTTGTCTTTTAATGCATCATTGATTGTGTGTGCAATTATCTCTCTGTGTCCATTAAGGCTTAGTCAAATGTTGTTTGGCGGATGCTTTATGCAAATAAACCCACACTACACATCATTGTAATAAGAACTGGACGGAGTGGAAAAACAACAGATAATTTAATCTCCTGCAGATGCAAGCATGAAGCAAAGGTTTGGGACAAACTAATAAACACTGCGATGGGGAGCAGAACAACTTTGTACTTCTTCAAAACTACAACTTTTACTTTTTGCAGCATCTGAAAGGATGTTTCTATGGACAATGATTTTCAGATATGTAACTTGTTTGTTTCTGAAAATACACATTTTGACTCATGGGCTTGTGACCATTTGTTAAGTTTTGAATTAATATCTCCACATCATTTGTATCTATTTGATTAATTTCAAATGTACTCTTAACTATGTCTATGAAATACTGGACAGATGGTGTGTCTGGTTCCACAACCCAAACTGTTTTCAATCACAGTAAACATGTGTTTTTAATAAAGTTGTGCCTCATCACGCTGTTTTCATTTTAATTTTTTCAAGCTGAGTAACTGGGACTTTATGCTCAGATAAAAACTTGTTGATGACTAATCATAATGGGAATATAAGCCCCTCCTTGATTTATTCACTCTATTTGAACTAATGGTAACAACATGATAGGCACAGACAAGTAGGCCTATATAAAGAGTTTTGTTTGCAGTATGATCAGTGAGTGTCAATATGTCAATCTGAGTTTCCTGGAACCATAACAAACACCCTGGGTTCGTATTCCAGGATGTTTTGACTCGAGCACAAGGAAGTGGCAAACGGCCGCTTCTCACTGATCACATCTCACTCCCATGAATGAGTCGCAACTTAGAACAGAAGTAAAGAGGAGAGTAGACAGAAGTAAAGAGGACTCGTCTCTTCACACCTGAAACTCGTCCCTGCTGCTGTCGACCCACAGTTCAGGTCACGCCCCGTGTTACGAGCCTGCCATGTTTGCACTGGCTGTCACTGTTTATTAAAACTTTACAATGCTGAGTAAACGATGATGTTGTAATTATGTCCATGTGTTCTTTTATCTCTTGGCACCTGGTCAACACAATGCTGGACGTTATTCTATTGTGGGCCGCAGCTTTAATGCAATGCATTGTACGATCTGTACATGTCAGCAGACTGACCGATTATTGGTTATAACTACATCTGTCAAAGATTTGGTATGATGCCAATTCTTTTAAATATATTTTAATTCTTGTTTGCCCAGGTTCAAATAAGTTTATTAAATAGAAAGATAGATGGATAGATAGATAGATAGATAGATAGATAGATAGATAGATAGATAGATAGATAGATAGATAGATAGATAGATAGATAGATAGATAGATAGATAGATAGATAGATAGATAGATAGATAGATAGATAGATAGATAGATAGATAGATAGATAGATAGATAGATAGATAGATAGATAGATAGATAGATAGATAGATAGATAAATGGATAGATACTTTAAATTTAGGAAACAGGATTACAATTTGTAATGCCTATGTATGCAGTATAATATGTGTGTATTTTATTTCTTTCGATGGTTGAAGAGGATTATATCTAATTATAACTTGTTTACACAGTGTTCTTCAGGCCTCATTTCAAATGTTAATCTCATGTTTTATTAGCATAATTTTAATTTTCGTGTAAGAACTATTGGACTCAAATAAAACGCAGTGAAGTCATTGTATCATTCGGCATAAAATGGAAATAATGAAGTGAAGTACCTGACAACCGGTTACGTCCAGTTTTCAGTGCTGTAGCACCATCTGAATAATATTTCTTTGTTTTACCGAAAATGTGTTTAAAAAAATCAGATATAGAATATCAGAAGTATCAAAGACAGTATTTAATATACCCACTTGAGGAATTAAAAAGGGCATTGTCAGGTCCTCACTCAGCAGGGGGCCCTGGTTAATCACGACCTTTATTCACCCCACAATAAAATGTGTTGCTTAGTCGATTGTGTGTCAGACTGTGTCTTCTGTGAATACACTTGAAGCCCTGCTGGTCCTGCAACATGTCTCTGATCCGACTGTAACCAGCTCTGCTTTCAATATGTTTCTGAGCCACTGTGACTAAGAATAGAAATGTTGTGCAAATATTGGTGTCCTTTAAAAGCAGAATGTTTCCTTGCAGCTATGTCTGTTTTAAGTGATCCTGGTTTAATTGGAGGCTTTATTTATGGTCTTTGAAGTTTGTGCTTTCCAGCAGAGGCACATTTGCATGATATTTACATTGGTAAAACGCAGACTTTAAACCAGTTCAGCAGGATGAGACGAATGCAAATATTGAACTTGAATTTCCATCTTGTAATGGAAAGTGCCCCCTGTGGGCCCACAACACTGGCTGACTTTTTCCCCTTTTGTTTAGCTCTATACTGCCCCCACGTGGTAGACAGGAGTCCAACTGAGGGGAAGTTGGAGAGAGTGAGAGAGTTGAGGAGGAGACGAGCAGCAAAGTCAGGTCAGTGTCTTCACAGGAGGGAAACAGACATGAGGGTCGACTCAGTCTCCAGGTCAGTTGTGTTTTGAGTGTAATGGCTGCAGGATATCAATGATTTCACACTTATTGGGACAATGAGACAAATGGGAGATTGACTATTGACAATATTTGGATTTTGTGTTGTTTTGGTGCAGATTTGACCTGGATTGTTGAGTAGGTGCTTTTGTTAATTAGACCTTAACAAAGATGCATGTGTTACTGTTGTTGTTATTACTATCATTGATCATGACATCATCGATAATTTGTACATGCCTTTAGATTATAGTATTTATTTCTATGGACTTTTAACCCATAGGTAAGATATGGTAAGTTGTATTTATAAATACACAGGTGCTGTACAGGGACATTAAAAACAGCACATCTAAGTCTAAATGAAAAGGAAAACAATTCAAAATTATAAAACAAAGTTTAAACATAAGCTTTATTCTGATAATTGATCATTTTTGGATTTTATCCTCTCAATACATTATGTAATAGTCTAATAGTAATAATATCATATTTGTGATTTAACAAAGTGAACCAACGAAAAACGTATTCAAATAACAATATCACAAACTTAAGTTAATATTTTAAATATATATTTTATAAAACAACAAAATGAGGCCCAGTATGAGGTATTAAAGAACAAATCATATAAAGAACATTTGAAAACTCTAAAGCCTCATGGACACGTATTAAATAAGACTTTATTCTCTCCATAAAAAGCTGCTGACACTGATTAGTGAAGGAAATTAAAACTTTTTCACCGCTTTAATCGCTCGGATGCTGCGACCAATCAAAATCACGCTGACACTGACAGCCGCGGTGCATGGCGGGAGCTGTAGTTCGCGCCCCGCCGGCAGCCCCTCCGCGGCTCTGTCTCTCGCCGCCGCGCAGGACTACAGAGCCGCGGGTCCCGGACAGAGGCGTCCGGCGGTGACAGCGGTCGGTGCTGGAGCGAAGTACGGCGGCACAGACAGCGTCTAGCCCGGGTTCGTGTCCTCTCCGCGTCGCCTCCCCCGAAACTTTTGACATCCGACATCATGCAGGCGGAATCCGGGATCGTTCCCGACTTCGAGGTCGCGGAGGAGTTCCAGGAGGAACCGAAGACCTACTACGAGCTGAAGAGCCAGCCGCTGAAAAGCAGGTCAGTGCTCCGGCGACAGTTATTTCCCACGCTGCAGCGGTTTTGGTGTTTAGGTGATAATTAGTCCGCAGGGAGAGTTTCTCCTCTCGGCTCCCCCTGGGGGGACGTCGGAGGAGCTGCTCCCGTCCTCTGAAGCCCCGCAACCCGGGGACTCAGCACCAGGGATTCTCCCGCTGCCATGAAGTTATGCAACACTTGGGTGTTGTCTTGTCAACATCAACTTCAAATATTAGCTCGTGGAGGAGCAGACAGGTCAGAGGTGGACGAGATGCTGCCTCACTTATCATGTTCAGAGCAGCAGCACGAGGGGAGTGTTGTTTTTAACTTGGATCCCCCCCAACCCCAAATAACTCTCATTTAAATATTCTGGAATAGATATAAAACAATAATCAAAAAACTACTAAATTCACTCTGGCACAGAAGTGGAGCAGTTTGACAATTCATTGCCAAACATAATAATCACAGTTAAAATGAATCAATACAACAGATACAGATCCTGCGAGAAGACAGAATCTGACTTTGAATTGAGTGGATTCATTGAACCATTATCATTATTAGCAGCCTGTTATTGCATCAGAGGATAAAATCAAAAGCCTAATAAAGAGCTGAGCAATAAAGACCAAAAATAAATCAAGATAACAGTCTTCACATCAGTCGATATCAACGAGTATATCGATAAATATTATATAATCTATTTTAAGTTTAATGTCAAATTTGTTGCTGATAAGTGAAGCTTGTTGCTTTAAACTTGTAAAAGGACACTTTCCAAATCTGATGTTGATCAATAATGTGTTTATAATTTTGCAAAATGAATAATCTTATATTGCTATTGATGAAAATGATATTTACGTCGTTGTTTTGCCCTAACATGAGGATCCAGAGGGGTATCTCTATATTCTGCATGTTGATGAATCCCAACAAAGCAAAGCTGTTATCACAGACAACATGAATCAATAGCTGATATTTCCTCCGGCCTCTCGGGACACGGACACACAAACACACAAACACACACTCTCTGCTGCACTCGGAGTTATTAGAAAGCTATTTTCGGCGTTGGCACATTGAGGCCTCTCCAAGCAATCAACATGGAGCTGAGTCAGGTCTGCAGGGGAGGAGGGGTCTGGTTCTGACCTTTCACCCCCTTTTTTTCTGGAAGTGAGTGAGCCGTCTGACATGTCTGTTTGTGCACGGTGTTAAATTCAGGTGCTGTTATCTCTCTGTGTGGTTCAGGAGTTCAGCACATCAATGTAGAGGGGAGGGGGGGGGGTGTAGGGGTTAGAGTGATGCTTATTTGCTTTGTGTTGGAGAATATTTGAGGAGAGGATTGTGATACCTCTGTCTTATTGATAAAATATCTGTATCACTTAAATAAAATAAGTAAATAAGCTGCAGCAAGCGGGCACCAACTTCGCTTAGCATGAGGACTGGGAGCCGGAGGTGGCTGCCTGGATCTGTGCTAACTTAATCTTGTTCTTTAATCTGCCCAAATATAAAACAACAAATTGTAATTAGATATGTTCCGATACTGATGCCAGCATAAGAAATGCATCCTACTGTTGAGAAAGCTTTCGTTCTCCTAAGATCACTTCTTCTTCTTCTTCTTCTTGCTCTTCTTCAGGTATTATTTTATAGCAATGATTAGTAGCATATAGCATCTGTTTAAATATGTTTTTTAATACAATGGTATCGTTACTTGTTATTGGCTAATTCGCAAAATCCAGGTATTGGTATTGGGAAGGGAAACAGGTATCAGAACAGCTCTAATTGTAATTTTTTAAGGGGGTCATGCACCAGACTTTTATTATTTGTCCGGACGCGGTTATTTCCTGAAGTCCCTGATGTTTGTGTCACACCCTCAAAATCCCTGTAGAACCCCACACTGTTGCATTCACATTTAAAATCTCCCCCCCTTTGTCTGCGTCCTGAAGACAACACATCCCTCAGCAGAATCCAGAGGGATTATCAGTAATTTTGCATGTGTCAGAGGTGGTGATACATGACCTCATTGTGAGGCTGAGACGTGCGGAGGACACTGCACCAGTGTGCTCACACTGAGCTCTTACTGCAGATGTTCAGTTGACTCCTCTCTTATTTTTTATTTTTCACGCTCGCTGGTTTTCTCAACATGTTGTTGCAGATTCGTAAGCTCGTCTCCCTTCCTCTGAATTCAGCCAAAAACACGAGGCAACCAGTCGCAACCTTTAACCCAGTTCTGCATTTTTTAAACTAATTTCTTCATTAGTGAAATGCCATTACACTGTCACATACACACAGGCTGACTCGGAGGCTGTGTTGTCGCTGGCAGTCAGCTCCGGCGTGACTGAAGCAGCAGGAGAATCACAGATTATTTCATTTCCTGTGGAATAACGTGAAGTTGTGTTGTGTCAATTCGAAGGTGTCCCACTTCCCCCTTCCAGTCACATGAGGATGACCCGGCGCAGTAATAATAGTCACAATGACTGTGTTGTGAGACATTGTTGCGCACAGTGGTTATAATTAGGCTCCAGTGATTACTGACCTGTGTGATATCTCGTCACGGCTTCCCCCCCCCCTGCTGTTTCTCGATTTCAAATCTCGAGTGTGACAAAATGTGATCCGGGCCTTTCGCGGGGTCTATTTTGATTGATTGATTGATTGATTGAATATTTATTTAAGCCTCGGAAGACACATTGAGGGATAAGACCCTCATTTACAATGGTGCCGAGGGTACAATAAAAAAGTTGATACATTAAAAGTTAATACATTGAATAAATAGGAATGAAATAAATATGCATATATATATACACAGTAATACAAGGTATAAAACTATTTGTCAATAAAATACTATGGCCAAGTCAACTAGCAGTTACAGTCATTGCAGGAGAAGTCAGCTGTACATGAGACCAGACTCGAGAACTCCGTCAATGAAACAAATGAGCGCAACTTTAAAGATTTTTGGACCTCATTCCAAATGTAGGGAGCTTTATAACTGTCTGCGCATCGTCTCGCCGGCACTCTGAGGCGGCTGCAGACGACGTGCCAGACGTTTTGTGCCGAATATAGATGTGAGGCAGGCGGTGAAGCCGGTCGTCTGTGCAGTGTAAATAAGCTGGATAAATTTAGCAGTGGATGTGTTATATCTGAAGCAGAGACTTAGAGGGGGGATCATTTTGTTTGCAGGAATACTTGACATGTAAATCCACTATAAATATTTATGCTGCAGTCATACTGAGGCTAAAAGACTTAAGGACTGATGATGTGCTTTGTAGTTCACGAGGTGACGTTCGGCAGAAGCTGTGGATCGTGCAAGATTCTCATCTGAATCCATGTTGATTCTTAAAATGAGACTTTTTACTTTGGTGAATGTAATATAACGGCTTTTTTTTTCAATAACTCTCATCAAATATGACCTAAACTTTATAGGAGTATTAAAGTTTATTGTCGTATGAATAGAAAGACCTGTGCACTGTATTTAAGACTTTATGGTAATCATCAATCTGATGGAAGCTTCCACAACTGGACACCAGGGCCCCACTGATATGGGTTTTTAGAGCTTGACGCTTATAGCAATATTAGGGAGTAGGAAATATGAAAAGATTGATATATTGGCCGATATTTAATTTAATACATTTTTATCAAATTGAATCGAGTCCTGATATTTAACAGTTTAACCTAATTATAAACAAAAAGAAAACATTACTACAACCAAAATATGTAGAATATGTCTTTATATCAAATGTAAACATAATTGCACACATTTATTTTACATTGTTTATTCCTTAAAATACATGTTTGATTATTAGCACATATTGGCAAATACAGCTTGACAGTCCGTGATGCAATTATATCATCTACTTCCTCTGTTTGTTATTGATGTTCTGCTTAAGAATCTTTCAGAATAACAACAACAACAAAAAAGAATATTCATAATAAAAGTTATTTAAATGCAGAGGTAGGCACTTTCCAAACTCTATGTGAACATTTTAGTCTTTCCCCACCTGGAATATGACACTTAGAACCATGGAAATGGTCTGTGTTTATATATATTCTAGTCTCAATGGCCAATTCACCCATTAACACACACAACTCACACAGTGATCAGGGGCAATTTGGGGTTCATTGTCTTGCCCAAGGACACTAAGGTACACTGAATGGGGGAGACTGGGATCGAACCCACGACCTTCCGGTTAGGGGACGACCTGCACGAGAATTGAATCAGAAAGAAAATCAACCTGTACTTTGAAATAAAACAAGTTTAGTATTTTGAAACCTCTCCATGAATTATATTGCATATTGTCAAATGAAAGTGTGTGACAGAGCGCTGAGTCAGAGGCCGGCGGTTGTGAAAGTTGGTGTTAGGAGCAGCTTGTTCCCACGAAGAATACCAGACAGAGATGCCAAAAGATTCATCTAAGATCTTAGAAAGAGCAAGAGGGCTAAATTACACAGACAGGTGTTAAAGCTGCAGTAAAATAGTTGAAGGGCAACTTGTCCTGCAGTCAACATCACTAAACTGCATCCCAACCTCAACTGTTCAGTCTTTTTTGCAGTTCTGCCTCAGGAAACCCTCCGAAACTTCGGGTTGTTGTTCTGCCTCATGAGCTGTAACACTGACGGTCAGTGATCTCTGTCAGCCTCTGTTGGTGACCGGTAGGAACTGCAAAACACAGAGAGGGCCACCTCAACAGGTTGCACCCTCACCTGCTATTTACACAAGTCCTTTTTTAACAGTTAACAAACATTTGTCTTTGAGGGCTTTAAGTATTATTTTCTTTAAGGATTAGTCTGCAGGATAAGTTCTGGATCGATGTGCAAATGTTATGGCCTATGAAACATATAGTACAAATAGTAAAAGACCCAATGAAATTTTTGAATTGCTTGTTTTGACAAAGACGAACTCCAAAGACAATTTAAAACATTAATATCACACGAAACAAAGAAAAGGCAGAAAATCCTCACAATCAAAAAGATGAAACCAGTGAATAATTTCTTCTGCGATGACGAATTGATTTAAAATTTCAGCCCTAAAATAAAGTAAATCTACGTTGGTGTTTTCTATCTACGTGAAAAAGAGGCTTGTAGTTCTTCTCCTGTCTTTAAACTCATGTCTACAAAAGACAGTTACATTAAGTTTTATTTTTTATTTGCTCATGGGGTGTAAATTAAGGATTAGTATTATTTTCCTGTCCTGAATCATCACCAAGGGTTTCTTGGCCACAATTTGCTTGTTGACTATAATCTTCACCTCCGAGGGGAAATCGAGTTGCGTGAAAAGCCGCTCTCTTGTGTTTGTACAACATTACGACGTTATTGATATGAACTTGAGAACTTTATGGACTCACTCAACCTGCTGCAAGAAAAGCGTATTGAAATCCTTCCCCTGGGACCAGTGTCCTTGGATGCTCTGGTTCCCCCTTGTTAAAGCACAGAGGGAGGAGAGGTAGCAGGAGCTGAACACAAGTAAAGGTTACTATGGAGGGCACAACACCTAATTATAGAAATAAAACCCCAGCAAGTTCAAGTTATTCCGCCCCGGTGCTGGCTCCCGGCATAGACCCTGATTATCTTTTTGGATGCTTTAACAGCTTACCCTGCTTTGTTTTGCTCTGGCAGCAGTGGGAATTAGCAGGGAAGATGGTTTTACAGCAGTTATTCCACTGTCTGTTTGAAGGAAATGTGATTTATGAATTTGTTGTAAAAAAAATGCAGCATAGTTAAGTACTGATGGTTGATGGGTGTGGTGGACTTCTACATTTGAGATATTTAGGCCACATCAACACCACTACGTTTTTGTGTAGAAAATGTCATTTTCAAAAGAAAGCAATCTCTCTCTCCGAAGGAACGTTCTGGTTCCGAATCGGTTTTAATCCCCGTCCATACAAAAACATGCCTGAAAACACATCGCACCAGTCAGTGGATCATCAGTGTAAACAAGAAGTCCTGTGTGTGCCAAGCAGGGGCTGAAAAACGCCACTGGACACGGACCTTGCTGCAGATTGCCCCATTAACAGCTCGTCTCCCTTCGCACGCAAGAAGTCGCAGGGTTGTGAAATGCAGAGTTTAGCTGCACGACAGCTGTTTGCAAAGACAACAGGGTCAGCATTCTACACTAGTTGCCGGGACTAATGTCAGTTGTTTTCTCCCCCGGGGTGGAGGGAGGGGGTCATGTGGTAGAAGCCCGACGAATCAGCGAAGGCTTCATCCTCACTGGAAAGACCCGGACAGCGACGCGGTTGTGATGTGTCTACGTCATCGATTCTGCCCGTCCACACTAAAACACATCCCAGCTTGTAAACTGGAACAGGGTCAGGAGGGTTTTCCAAACGTCTCTGTTGCAGATCTAAAACTCTGGAGTAGTGTGGACTGCCGGCGGATCTGTCCTTTTCAAATAAAAACGTCTGGCTGTAGCCTTCATCAATGTGTCATCGTTGATTTGAGGAAATGCTGATAGAAGCTCTTCACTGTATTGGTTTTGTTTTTCTTGTCAATGGAACTGGTCGTACTTGAGTAAATACAGAGTTTATACCTGCAGTTGTTTACATGGTTCAACTATGGTTGAACTTTTCCGAAAACGTCATCATGTCAGTGCAGACACTAGATCACAGATGCTTCCCGTTATCACTGATGTTTCTTGCTAGTAACTGACTGTGGGGGGTGGATGCCAGCTGCAGCACTATCAGTGTGTGTGTGTGTGTGTGTGTCTGTGTGATCAGCAGGGGAGTCCGAGCGTACGAGGTCACTGTCATGTAGGGTCACCGCTCTGTGCTCCAGCAGTGAGGTCGTGTGGCCGGTCGGGACGCGACCCGGTCTGCTCTGTGAACACCTGCATGGAGCTGGAGACAAACTGAAGGATGCAGGTTCATCTCAGGCAGCTGGTTTTGCAGGAACGGCGTTTTAACAGCTCAGTTTTCACAGCTTCCCTTTTAACGTGAGATCTCATTAACGGTTCCCCGTCTCATCGGTCTTGCACTACTCTCCCTTTTATAGCTACGTGATATTCACAAGACTTCGTGCACGCCCACTTTTTCCTCCTTACAATTGCATTGTTGTTCCGCCCTCATGCCGGCAGCAGAGGTAGTTGCGGAGCTGGATTCCATGTTTGTGTTGAAGGGAGAGCCGGCATGGCAGGACTGACGCTGACGTTTTCCTGTGTTACTCTTCTCACCTCTGAGTTCAGGGCGGTGGTTTGCAATATAAGATAACACACTAACAAGATGTGGACTCGTTTGATGTATAGTGAGGGGGTCAATGTACGTTTTCATCCAGGGCAGCAACTCTAAAGCCTCAGCACAGGGGGACATCTTGAGGGTGAGTACTCAATCTATTCGTTCAGTGTCCGGCCCAAGGACATGCAGATTGGAGGAGCCTGGAATCGATCCACTGACCTTCCAATTAGTGGACGGCTCCTGAGCCTCAGCTGCTCTGCTGGAGGTTTTTATCCAATTGAATCTGTGCAGCTTGCTGGTCTTTGCTTTTGATTCCTGACAGGAAGGAGACAATCTGAAATATTACCAGTGAGCGTCTGTGGGGTTTGACAGGACGGGCACCAATTGGTAGTTGCATGTTGACCTTGGAAGCAACTCCACTTCAGATCCATGATATAACGAAGCCGCTGGTACAAGCTCCAACCTGTCTGAAGGTTGAACTTGACGTTCCCCACCTCGCACCTTTCTAATGATGCAATGTGGGCTCGTCTGACAGTTTCTGCAGCTTCTGAAACCGAATGTGTTCCCATGTCAGGCAGATGTGAGGATGTGGGAAAGTAAGAAGGGTTTGCACATCTCCCTCTTGCTCTCTGGTTTCTAATTCCATTAATCCTGACACTGTTTGCTTCATTGCATGTACAAATAGGTGCAACAACATGAATGCCTTTGAGCAGAGATTGTGTTGCCCATTTATCAACATTTGAACAATTATCATGTTTCAACACTGTCTGGTAATATTTAGAGACATCCCCGTTGGAAATGTGCTTCACATTTCACTCCATATCTTTCCCCAGGTCGTCCCCCAGGGATGAAAGTGTCCTCTTTTATGGATGAATCTTCTCATCTTGCCTAGAAGCTTACAGTCATTTAATTGTAGTTAAAACAAAGATACCCACATAGATAACGATACCTTTACTTTAACCTAACCTAACATTTGTGTTTGCATAGTATGGTTTTCATGTCCATGTAGACTATTCACACCCCTCATTTAGGTACACAAAGCCAGTGCTTTGAGGGTTGGCAGTGGCAGTAGCAGGAGGTGCACAACAATGTATTATTCTAATGATAAATAACATTTAACTACAGTTATATCTGTATCTATTTCTTACATTTAAGTCAGGGTGGATGTTGCCTTACACATAAATCTGAAGAGAGAAACTTCCCACGTTCAGAAGACGAATGTGAAAACAGCCTTTGGTATCAAACTCTGCTCATACTTCATTCTGCAGAGTGAAGGTAAAACTTATCATTGTCATAAAGCTGAAAACAGTCTGGGTTCTTTAGTTCATGAAGAGTTGATCGTCTTTTCAGACCCTGTGTTTTTAACAGGACAGCGTTGAGGACCTGGTTGCTGGGTGTCCGCTCTGAGGTGGCAACACATCTCTCGAAGTGAAACAGTATCTGTGTGGTTTTAATGTGGCGTGTTGATGAACGGTGTTGTTTCCAGTTGGCGCCTGCCCTCTGCTCTGCTCCGCTGCTGCTCCGGACGGGGCTGGTCCCTCGGCCTGGGACTGTGTGGCGATTGGAGATTCCAGGCCAGGCCCCGGAGCCTCCCCCCTCTGACACTCTCTCTCAGCGCTGCACCCGCCGGCATGACTTTCACTGCTCTCCAAGGGCGGGTGGTGCACCTTCAGAAAAAAACAAACAAATATGGAGGCCTTAGGAGTGCAAGTGTACAGACCCTGCTCCTTTGACTGTCTGTGAGTATGGAGCCTCAGCATCTGTGATATTGTTGGCATGCGTTCAGGCAGAAGTTTGAATTGTGTGTGTGTGTGTGTGTGTGTGTGTGTGTGTGTGTGTGTGTGTGTGTAGAATACTACAATTACATGTGTACATGAAGGACAGTGTGCACAGAGCTGTGTGTGGTAGAGTATATACAGTCTTCAGCAGACTTCCCCTTGTGCAGTGTGAGGTGTGGAGTAGTTTGGCTATAACTGGTTAAATTGTGGAATAAGCATTGAGTTAATGTGTAAGAAGTAAAAAGCTTAAATATCTAAGACTCTGAAACATCACAAAAGGCACCAAATGGTTTTATTTTGTAGAAGGAAAGCAGTTTGAGCAAAGTAAAATAACTCTTATTTCAGTCTTTAGATCAGGTTGTTGTGTTACCGTTGTTGTCCATTAGGTAGCGCTGTTCACTGGTCACTAAAAGTTCACTATGAATTACCTGCAGGGGCACAGGTGATCCTGTATCAGCTCAGATTTTACACACGATCCGACCCGAGTTGTTCATCTGAACTTTTAATTGCTTTCTCTGTTTTCTCAGAATGCAAAGCTACTTCATTATCTCGGTTTAGACTGCGTCACACCGTCAGTCGGTATGACCTGCGTCAAACACTCGGCTCTGACTCGTAAAACACGGAGTACGATGGAGATTCAGAGGAATCATGAGTTGGGTGGGTGGGGCTCTTCAAGACTGTGCAGCCATTGTTTTGTTTTTTTCTTTGAGATCCACAAATATGAGGGGAGGTGAACGCACACACACGCACACACACACACACACACACACACACACACACGCACACACACACACCAGCGAAAACTTAAAAAGGACAAAAGAGCTTTTTATGTATTTCAGTGTAGTTTGTTTGGCAAAACGCCACGGAACAGTTGAAAAGAAGAAAGAGAAGTTGATCTTTGCTTTGTAGAGAGTTTCTGGTCAGTCGTACACACACACACACACACACACACAAGTCAATCTGATAATCAGGAATTTATGAACAAGAAAATCATGAGGTGCTACAACTCTCTCGCCGCACACCTCAGCTGTAAATCTCTCTCCACTGTTTGGAAACATGTAATTATTCAAGCGTAATGAGACTCTTCCAGTGCAGACCCTTTGATGTGGTTGAGACTTCGATTTATGGTTTTGTTTGCATTATAATTTCAGCCCAACGGATATATAGACGTAGCTGATAGCTGTTGTGCTAATGTCAATGTTTATATAGACACTGTCGTTCTGCAGCAAAGAGAAATGTATGTGTACAGATCACAGACAAATTAAGCCAACTTGTCCTGGATTTGAACGTTGCCATCTTGTGTCAAGTCGGGGATGGAGCCTTTGTGAGGTCCTGTCGATACAGGCGCTCGACCAATCACTAGTCAGCTGTCAATCATGATGTCATGAAGCATCAAATAACTAACTGGGTGGATTGGTGGGTGTGTAGGGAGGGAGGTGGGGAGGGAGGTAGGGTACAAAACAACTTCAAGAACCAATGAAACAGTCGATGTGTCTTTCCTCTCTCGTGCTGACTCCGGTGTATTGTCTCTGATTCCTGGAAGTGCAGCTGCACCTCCAGGATGTTGTTTTGATTGAGATCAAAATGATCGCATGTTTTCATAGAGAACGTTTGGAACAGTGTGAAGATGTTTTGATCAGATGAGTTGTTGCCAGAACTATTAAAAGTCGGCCTGTAAGACTCAGGGGCGTCGCCTGGGAAGTGTGCTTTTCTGGTGTAAAGTTCACGGGGAGAGAGAGAAGATATAAAGCTGTGAAAGAAGCTTCTTGTACAGAGATAACACTGTTTTTGACTCTGAGTAAAGATGAACTTGTTTAGCTGAACTTTTGAGTTTGAGTCACAAAACCAAAATGGGAATACAAGTGATAAAGAAGCTTGTATCAAGAAGAGGAAGAAGTAATAGATGTATTCATAAAAACTAACTGGTGTGAGAGAAAGATCAATGGGGACATTGATATATGTGTGCGAACACGGCAGAAATATATTTAGGCTACATTTTATTACTACACTTTCATCCACCCCTATAAAATGTAACATCCTGCACTTCCCACAGGACTAATGCATGCTGGGAAGGTTGCTGCCCTGCAGACAAACAAAATATATGTTTACATACAGTGTTCTCCCCAGAATACCTGCATTGTTTACAATCCATGTTTATAGGAGTCTTCTTCCTCACTGCTCCATTGCTTTGTTTGTTGCTGCTTCGCCTCCACCAACTGTCCAGCAGTGAAATGGCATGAAAACTAAATTAACACGTCAGTTTCTGTGCCCTCGCCTGCATGGTACTGTATGTGGACCCACTCTTAAAATTATATCTTCAACTGAAGTGTTTAGGTATTAAAATATATACTCTGTCAAAAGAAAGGAAGGATGCTGGATTGATGGGTTGGTGGTTGGGTGGTTGGATGGATGGATCGAGGGTGGATGGTTGGTTGGGTGGGTGGGTTGGTGGATGGATTGATGGATGGGTGGGGGGGTAGATGGACGGAGGGGTGGATGGATGGGTGGGTGGATGGATAGATGGAGGGGTGGGTGGTCGGTTGTTTTGGATGTCTGGATGGATGGATGGTTGGATGGATAGATGGAGGGGTCGTTGGATTTAGAGATGTGGTTGGATGGATAGGAGGATAGATGAGGGGGTGGTTGGATTGAGGGGTGGAAGGATGGATGGGTGGATGAATGGTGGTGGATGGACAGAAGGATAGATGGAGGCGTGTATGGATTAAAATAAACCCAAAACATTTTGTTTTTTACTTTAAACTTGTGTCCAAGACAAACCCCAAAATCTGAATCTAATTAATTACTACAACTCGACAGTGTGTGCATGAAGTAATCAGGACAATGTGAAGTCTGTATTTCTTCAGCATGTTATACAACAGGGTGACATTTGAAATGATAAGGTTCTCATTAGGAAGTAATACAAGTTTAAAAAAAAGATCAACACCTGTGTTTAGCATGGGAACTGTTGTTTTCAAATTGTGAAAAGTTCCTGTCGCAATTTCGTCGCAAAATGAGAGGACAAAACAGACAGATATTCAGTTTCAATCACAGACATTTCATTATTACATTTCTGCTGAAAAATGACACATGACTTAGCTAACATGACATAACTGGGTTATCAAAAATTGTTGCCTGTGAATAAAATAATCGGCCACTTGTTTCAGATCTAGTTTAATCACAGTTATATGTTGTCTGCAAGTTCAAGTATTTTATTTACGTAACCGGAGATGAGAAAAAAGGAAATGAAACTACTCTTTTGTTGAAACTCAATAACACTCCACACAGCGATGAAGGGGGGAAAAGGAGAAATATCAAAAGGTTTAGGTTCTGACTTGAAATGTCTCAGATGAAAGGAGCACAACCGTTCAGTTAAGTCACTCACACAAAGGAATCGTGAATACGAACTCAACTCCAAAAAACTCTAAAAAAAAGTCATAAAACCTGTTTGTTCATTCATTTATTCAAGAACTATTTCTCCTCTGTTCACAAACGAGTGGAACAACCACATAAAAGCTTATTCAACTGTGGATAACGGTCTGAACATGGTGGTTTTATGATATATTATAGAATAATGTTTGCTCTTGTTGTGCACAGTTCAGTGGGTGTGGTGTCAGACAATGAGATTATATGCAGTGCAGAGGGGAGGCTGAGGCGGGGGGGGGGTTATTATGGTATGTTGGGGAAAAGGCTGCAGACCGAAGCTGTGTTTGACTCTCCGCTGGCTAATTAGTGCGATTACTGCACAGCTGGATTGGCGAGACGTTTTAGCTGAGTTTTATCAAAAGGATCACTCACTCGATGAAGGCTTCGGCCCGACAACTTCTGCTTCAGCAGAGTCTCTCTATTTTAGGACCGCAGGGCTCTGTCTGGGGGAGAGGCCGTCTAAATTTAAAGAGAGTGGGAAAACTTGAAGCAGCGTCGTAATAAAACATGTTCCTCTCTCTGATGTGCGTAAAGAAGAAGCTGGGAATGCAGCGGCTGCCTTTTGTCTACTGTCCAAAACCCAGGGATTAATATTTTATTGATATTTAACACAAATGAATGAAAGAAAAGAAGCAAATTCTCATATTTGAGAAGGTGGAAGCTTAAAAAGTGACTGAAATTCCATCATTTTCCTCGATAGTCACTGCAGTGGTTATTTCCCTTTGATCAGCCACTTTCCTTTCATCATGTTAACCTTTTACTCCGTCTGCCCTCTTTCCATCTCCCTCCAATTTTTCCCCGCTCATCATCCCCCTCTCTCGTCTCTTTTGCTTGACCTCTCCCTCCTTGTCTGACCTCTCTTTACCCTTTCTCTGCCACCACTCTTTCTTTTCACCGCTCCTCACCTCACTCATCCCTATCACTCTCTCTACTCCCTTACATCCAACCACTCTCTCTCTCGTTCATCTGGCATCTCTCTCGTCCCGGCAGCAGCCCGTCGGAGCAGCACGGCTCCTCCAAGCCCCCGCTGAGCTCCTCGGCCATGACATCGCGTATCCTGCTGCGGCAACAGCTGATGCGGGAGCAGCTTCAGGAGCAGGAGCGGCGGGAGCAGCGGAGACAGCAGGCCTCCTTGTACCCGCAAACCACAGCGTCCCAGACGCCCGCCATCAACGTCAGCGTGCCCGCCAGTGGGCCGCCTGCTGCTCAGGTACCGATGGAGGTGCTGAAGGTGAGCGAACAGCCCGCGGTGGTTTGAAGTGGCCGGGGAATGTGGCAGCGTGTGGGATTATCAGGATGTCAGAACGATGACAGTGTCAATGTGTAAAGTTTCCACCTCTGGAATGAGAAGTTGCATGTGTCACTGCAGCGGTCTGAGCGGTGCGGGCGGAGCTGTATTTATAGTTATTCACTCGTGTGTGGACAGTCAGGCAATCAAGGGTTTTCTTTGAGTGTGTGTAAAAAAACACAGGAGTGAGTGGAGTGTGTTAAAATGCGTATATGGGGATTATCTTTCCTGAGAGAATTCCTCTTTAATGCATGCTGTGCTTCCAGCCATTTGGATTTAGCCATCTTTAATCCTATTTGCTCAGCTACATTCACATCTTTTCATGGCTTTGATTCCCTGGCAGTCCGAGGGACAGCAGAGCGGTGAGGTTTTCGCTGTAGTAGTAGAGAGAGCGGTTGTGTAAGACGCTGCGTTTCCACAGGACACTTCTGGTGAGTTTGTCTGTTTGTGTTTTCAGAAAGGTTGTAGTCTTTATGAGATGACGTTAGAAATGTGTTTGAGCGGTTTTGTGTGACGCTGGCTTGCTGGTCTCTGATTAAACATTTCTGTGTTCTTTCTATTTTGTGATTTAATCTATGAATTAGTATCTTTTTGTGTTTTTCCCGGAACTTTTTACTTGGTGTCTTTGATTTATTATATTAAAAAACTCATAAAGTTGCTCGGGAGGAAGATTTCAAGGATAGTTTTGATATCTTGACAAGTGAGACGCTCCTGTTTCAGTTTTTGCATTTGTGCTTTTTTTTAGGTAAATGTGGCTTTTACATGTTTTGAAGCAGATTGAAATGAATGCAGTGTTTTCATGCATTTGTTCTAACAAAGTGAGCTTTAGATTTTCTAATTGTTTTAGTTTCTTTGGAAGACTTATGTGACCTTCATGGAATTCTTTTACACACATATAATTTGCATTTGTGCCTTTGTGTTTTATATTTATGTATTTGCACTGTTTACACTTTTAAAATACTTTGGTTCCAAAAACTGCTCTTTACAAAAACACAAAGCAATGTTGTCTCAAATATTACCACGATCAGATACTGCATAGTATACCTGCTAAACATTAGAATGTGAACTGAGACCCCTCAGTTGAAACCAGGTCCACTCAGGGAATACATCAAAGTTTTTTGTCACATCAAAGTTTTAACTGTGTAATTATTGCTAAATTGAGCTGTTGAATCCTTTGTGTTGAACCAAATCCACACTCAGAGATTTCATGGTTGCTTGGCTCAGCCACACTTTCATCGCCCTGGATGTGTGTGGCAGCAGCAGCAGCGGAGGACACACATACAGTATCTCCATTGAAGACATGGCCCTCCTCATGCAGCGTAAACATTACTTGCTCCCCGTAATCTGCTGCTCTTTGAGAGGTTTAGGACGTCCCCCACCCTGAACCCCCGCCCTGTGTACAATACATCAAGTTAGAGTAATTTTCTCCGCTTTGCCCGAGAGCTTACAGACATTCTTCATTGACTGAAGGCCGGCGAATGAAAAGGCCGTTCCAGCTTGGCGCTGTTGAGCTGGGTTAACCTGCTCCCCTGTCTGTGGGTAGATTAGCAGAGTCCACAAAAAGCTCAGGGGTACCAGGCAGAGCTGCTGGACCTCAAAAAGTGCAAACATTAAGCTCAGATGAGTTTATCTAAAGACTGATTGGGCCCTTAATTAACCAAGTGACCTCTGACCTTCTGGGGAATAAGTAAAGGATCAGTTTAGGGATCAAGACAAAGGCGAGCACAGCCTTACCACACACCGAACGCTAATTCAGTGAAGAATGCTCGTAATTAGCCCCCACTGCTTTCAGTCCACGGCGTGTTCAGGAGAGAAAAAACACTGCTTTGAAATGTATGTGGGATAACTTCCTAAAAGGGTTAAAAAATGATTTCTTCGATTCCTTTTTTTTCTTTTCAAAGGATTTATGGTGCCATGAAAAGAACAAAGAATTCGACCTCGTACAAAATGTACGTTTCTTTTGGATTAAACGGCGAGAGGCTCGTGACTAGTACGCATCAGAAAGTATACAAAGATACCACACAGATATTTGATTTGGATTTGGTTCGGTTAATTAATTCAAAGAGACGTTCTGAATTTGAAGTAGATTACGTCCAACACAAGATTAATCTATAATCTACTATAATTTACCGTGTATTTCTGCAACACTAAATAGTTTTAGCCCCAGTATTTAACTTTTAGCTTTTGGAGTGTTGCTGCTGCACAGAACTGCTCGCCACAATAAGCCTTGATGCTAATTTTAACATAACATTTTTTCCTTTAAGTGTTTGTATTATGCCGTTAATTTGCCGAGCCTCTGCGTAATAGCATGACGATACGTCAGAGGCGAAGAAGACCACACGTTGCTCTGATGTAGCTGCTCACACAATAGCATCACAGTTGTTGTGTTGCAAGTTCCCCAGTGCACGTTAACGGCTTAACTGTGAGACAAAGTGGCCTATTCTTCTCGTCTGCGCAGCAAACGGGGACGTACTTGTTAACATATCCTGGTCGGTCCATCATGGAGTGCCCAAAGCACACAAAAAAAAACGAAAACAAATCGCCGTTTGTCATTCTGCTCCCCGCCCGCGTCCTCCCTCAGTGTTTCTGACTCGTTTGGGGTTGCGTTGCCGAGGCCCCCGGGGGCCAGCGGCGGCTGAGACCCAGTTGTTAAACAACAAGACGTCTTGTTTGCTGTGGTGGCTGATGCTGAGAGCGAGCTGGCTGATGTCACATTTACAAACAGTGTATTTTGGAGAGAGTACATCCAGTGAAGTTGGGCAGAGTAAAGTTTAAGACATGGCTCCCGGGCTCTGAGAATTCTCAGTAATTGATTTGCTCCGCTCTGTGGTTTCTCCGCACGCTGACCAGTCCGGTCTGTGGTGCATGTGTCCACGTTGGGAAGGTTCGAAGAAGAGTCTTAAATGACTATTCACTTTCATACCAGGTCTTTATAACATCTTAAGGCCGAGATGTTCCAGCTTGAGGTCTGCTGCCCTCTGGGGCTTCAGTGAACTCACACCAGTGAGATCATCTAATTATCTGTGATAATTTAGGAAATCCCTGAGGACAGAAACAAGCTGGTAAAAACACCAACGCTCTTTTCAAATGCAAAGACAAAGCTGAATTGCTAGATCTTTGAAATTACTTTTCACTTCATCGCGTAAGAGCTGCAGCGAATGCTTGTTTATGTTTTCTTAATCAATTAATCTACAGATTGTTTTCTGTATTTAATAACAAAGCATCTGGCCTTCAAAACTATGCAATGCACATTAGGTGATGTATTCACATTGTTTTGTTTTTGTCCGACCAACAGACCATAATCTAAAGATATTTTAATCCCTAATGAGAAAAAGAAAAGCAGATAATCCTCACTTAATCTCCAACTAACTACTTTAACTTTGAATCTGTGATTTTCATTTGATCAATAAATGCATAAATCGACAACTGAGACAAAAAGTCTGCAGTGGGCAAAAAAAACTTTTCTAATGGGCCACCTCTGACTCTGTCTCGTAATGCACTCACCGACCTCGCAGCTTCTATTCCTGGTGCAGGAGCGAGAGAGACAGTTGAATGCGGCGCCGACAATAATCCTCTGTACAGTTTTTTTTTACGCAGCCAGAGGCCTTATGTTCTCAGGTCGTCCATCGTGTTCTCAGGTCCTGCATCGTGTTCTCATGAAATAGATTAATTGAGGGATTTCCTGAACATTGATGCCAACGTTCACCTGGACTGACAGATTAACTGATAAGAAAAATGAAGGCCACTGTGGGGTCGTATCAAATGTGATCCAAACGTGTTCCTGAACTTGCTCAGAGGTCAAAGGTCAGCGTTACAGCGACCTAGTGTTTTTGACCACAACTCAAACATTCATACTTTACTTATGACAACATACACTCAACACTATTTATTGAATATTGATATATTATATGAGTCTTTTCAAACATGGATGCAAACTGAAACTTGTCTGGTTGGAGGAGAAAAACGACCTGGAGGCGGTAATTTCGTGGTTATTTCTGTTTTCTCCGACAGTGCAGCTGTCAGTTGTATGGATGTGTGAATTTACGATCTATACAAGGACACACAGAGAAAGACTTGAGTCAGTGGGTCGCTCCCTATCTGAGCTTAACCAAAACATTATGGCTGCTTGTTGCCATGGTTTGTAACCTGGAGGGCAGGGACCAAACCAAAGTGTCACAAGATGAGTTGAAGGGTCTGGAGATCATTTACAGGATCGGAGCCCCCCCCCCACCCCCCAAATAAAAACGTCATCAGTATCCGTAAACCTAGAATTTCAAAATTGAAAGTCCTTCTTATGTTGAAAAATTGCCCTTGTGACTGACGTATTTTTTAAATATGGCATAATTAGAGAAGATAAGGTAAGATAAGATCAGTTAAAATATAATTAGATAAGATAAAACACTGTTAATCCCAAAGGACTTTGTTGTGCCAGTTTATTCAAAGATGACAGTATCAATTATATATTAGAATACAGTGAATGCAACGGTAGAGAATGCAATATAAAACATAAAGGCCTTTATAAAAACTTAGAAACTAATACAAAAGTGGAAGTAAGTAGAAATGATAAGTAATGTGGAATATTGAACTATAATATCAACCATATTGCACATGAATAACCATATTGCAAAGTCAATGTATAAATATAATTCCAGGGAAAACCCAGAGAAGCTGACACATAACTGCCCTTAACCACTGTGGTGATCATTGTATTACTTCTGCATGTGATGGTAAACCTGACCTTCAGAGGCTCAGAGGCAGGAATAGAAAATAACAAAAGTGGCTAAAGTCTCTATTTTCCCACCAAGGCAGCTGCTCTAAAACGGTGATTGTTCAGCTACAGAGAAGGACACCACACTCCTGGGAAGTGCTGCAGCCGCACATCGAGACGTTTTCCCACAAACAAACGTTAGTCTCAATATCGGGACTGAATTTAAAACTGTCACTTTGACTAGGGAGTGGGGAAAAAACAATCCCAGAGGATTTGATTACAGAAGAGGAACCGACATTCAACATTCAAATCTTTTATTCTTTTTCGAGCTGTAGGTGAAGACTCGATTTGCGACCACCACTAATGAACCTCTTTCTTTTCTTTTCGCCAAAAGCGTGATCTGTGTTTGTTCCTTAATGGGTCATTGATGTCCTGTAAATGTGCCTCTGTTCGCTGGCACCAGATTTACGACCCTGTAATGAGGATTTACCGCCGAAGGTGATGTCAGTCGTATACCTGCAGGACACCATGTATGTTAATGCAAAACAGAACAATGATAATGGATCAGGGGCACGGAGAAAGGCTGTGACTGACTGTTTTGTTGTGGTGAGAAGATAAAGAAAGAATGTGTGTAAATGATGTTTTTAAAATATCCGCCGTGGTTATTTTACAATGCACACCTGAAGGATCGGGTGAAGGATATCTTTATTATCCCCGAGGGGCAATTTGTTTTACAGTAAAACAGCTCTGCCACGGATTAACACATTTGTGTAGGTTTTTTAATATTATCTAAAATATCTTAATGTATATATAGAAAGACATATTATTTGAAAAACCTCTGAATATAATGTTTATACTGTAAATAAAATCGCTATGACTGAACTGAATCCGTGTCGGCTGCTTTCAGACATGCACTGAACTCTCAGTTTTCTTAAATATCCTGCAGGGGCTGCGTGTGAGGACACAAATGTTTGAGTCAGTTGCTCTGGAGATTTTCAGTTTAACATTGCGGGCATCAGGAAAGTACTGGATGTTATTTGACTTGTAACATTTGAGGTCTTTGCTTCTCAAATTCTTCGAGAAGGAGACAGTGAAACGCTCACAGCCTCACTGGCACTGGTTTTTCATGAAGTCAACGCCACAGGTGAAATCCATGCATCTCTCGTATCTAGGCAACACAGTTTGTCTTAAAGGTGCGTTTCGACTGTTACAGACCATACAGGTGTTTTAATTCACTTTACCTTTTTTACTTTATTGGACTTTGACAGTGCATAGAGTATTTATCACATATCTCAAAATAGTGTGTGTGTGTGTGTGTGTGTGTGTGTGTGTGTGTGTGAGGGGGGGGGTGGGGGGGGGGAGTGAAGGGTTTGAGTCCACAAAACACGTTCAGGGGTAAACAGTGTTGCAGCCAAATCCAATACAACTGCAGTAGCTGGTGACCACTTCTTTAAAAGTAATAAAACAACAGAAAGAATACGCTAAAAGCCCCGACATTTAAATTTGACTCGAAAACATTTACACCAAGTTTTTTAGCCTCATATTGATCCTCGTGCCTGAAAATCGGCCGTTGCACGATAACATCCGTGCAAATGTGGATTTGTATTTTCTATTGTGCTCAGCAGTCATGGTTTCTTTAATTTCTTTGTTCTTTGCTCCACCTGTCCTGAAATACAAGTTGCTGTAGGAGACAGTTATTTTCAGTTCACTAACCACAAGCTGCGTCAGTGTGTTCATCCGATAACCATATGGTTTCATCTGGAGCCTGTGACTCCCCCCCCCCAATACAGTAGACCAAAACTGAACAAACATATCAGTTTCCCACATCACGTAGCCTTGGATTGTTATTCATTGGCTTGGAGACGCGGTTCGCCTGTTGTCTCCGATTAGAAGAGTCAATTAGAGGCACGAGGAAGAGGCGAGCTGCGGACAAACAAGGAGGAGACAGACTTTATTCTTTGTGCTGTGTGGAGCTGGGAGCACATGCCAAGCATCCTCAGGGTTTGAGAAGGGAGTGGATGGGCCTATAAGTAAGAGCCCCGGGGGCAAGTTTCAGTAAAGGAGGTGGCCGTTAGGAAACAAAGGCGTTGACTGTAAGAACCACATCCTGACATCAAGTGATACACCATAAAGGAATAAATTCAGATTTTACATAAAACAACACAAATTTGAAAAGGCTCATTGTGTGATCCTGAGATTCTTTGACATGCATAACTAATTACCTTCCGTGGCCCTTAAAAGATCAGCTGGATGTGTGTGTCCTCATACTCGCAGAGCTTCGTCTCAAAGTGAGACCGGGAGGGAAGCAGCTGTAGCACTTGGTAGTTTAGATAGAAGTTTAAACACAGAAGCTGCACTTTTGTTTTTGTCCTTTTTTATTTAACTTTTGACAGATCTGTAAAAGATGTTTGACATGCTTGGATATCACGGTTACGAGGTACGTTAAAGATTTAATCTTATATTTAGAGGAAAAGTGTTTTATAAGTCGCCAGCGTACGTGGTAAAAATAATACGATGCGAGTCAGGCTTGATGATTCGTCTTCACGTCTGTAATAGTTTCTATATTTAGTGATGAGTTATCTATCGTGTCTTTATCTCACGAATCACAGAACCTCTTCGCCGCTGCATCAGAAGAAATCAGGCAAAATGCAGGAAAGGTTTTAAAAACACACTCGGCAAACGGGAGCTGGAAAACGATGCAGCTCTGCTACGCTTCTAATGTGTCTCAGCCTTCGACAAACACTGTCTGAAGTGTGTGTTTATTTGCCTGCAGTAGCTTTTCTGGATCATTAATGCTGCGTGGGGATTAATGATCCACAGAAATCAAATTTATTTCATAACCGCGAGTGCAGAGAGACGGGCTGGGCTTGTGATTTTTCTTATTGTTTTTTTTCATTTGCTGCTGAAAATATGCAGAGTCTGAGCGGGGAAGAGCCGAGAGTCGACGAGCCAGAGAGAGAAATATGTGGAAAGTGTTGACTTGTGAGCCTCTTTGAGATAACAGCTCCTGACAGGGTCTCAAAAGTAGAAATGCATAATGCATCATGGTGCTTGAAATCTATGTCAAGTTTATTTTAATATTTAAGTCAGTGCTGCGACTTTGAGTTATTTTTAGAGGTTTTTTATAATCCAGTAAAAGACGACTTGTTAGATATGTATGTATATATATCTCCAAACAATTTTAAAATGTGACAAGAACAGTATATAGTTAATAGAGTAAGTGAACTTTCTCTGTCTTTCTAATGAGCTCAACTCGTTCTTTTCTTTTTCTTTATTCGTGTATTTGTCGTATTCTTGTCTCATGTCTCCTTCCTCTTCTCCCTCCTCGTCCCTCCAGGTTCAGACTCACCTGGAGAACCCAACCAAGTACCATATCCAGCGCTCCCAGCAGCAGCAGGTGAAGCAGTACCTGGGGAAGCTCGGCTCTCAGGTGTTGAGCTTGCCCTGCCACAACCAGCCCTCTGACCACGGGGGCATGCCGCCAGGGCCGGGCAACAGTGCCCCCAACAGCCCTATGGCCTTACTCACCCTGAACTCCAACTGCGAGAAAGAGGTGACTGGATTCAAACCTGCGGAATATGGATCCATCCATTTTTGTCATCTTTTGCTAATTAACTCATACTTGTCGTTATGTCCGTTATGATTTAGATGGATGATGTCATCGATGACATCATCAGTCTGGAGTCCAGTTACAGCGATGACATCCTCGGCCTTATGGACCCGGGACTTCAGATGGCAAACACAGTAAGTGTCCTCAACACTGAGTCCTGCATACAGACCCGGTACTACAGTCCCAGTACTGCAGACCCAGTACTGCAGACCCAGTACTGCAGACCTAGTACTGCAGACCTAGTGATACACTCTGTTAAAGCAGAGATTACAAGGACCCCCTACAAGATAGGAAAATAATCCGGGGATGAATCTTTAAACTAGATCTTAACCTGTGTGATTTCAAAAGTCTCTACAGGTTTATGAAAGTTAAAGCTAACTCTGTTAAAGCATTAAATTCTAGCATTTTTGACCTTCCTCAGCTTTTAACAGATTCTTAAGAAATGAATATAGCTGTTCATGACCTAGTCCTTCACTTAAAGCTCCTTAAAGTCCCAAGTTGTCCTTTTTGCAGATTTTCATCTCTGCCAAGTTTCTGTTAGCCATCTGCATTTGTGTCTTAGTTTGTGTCATTACTCATAAGGTGCATGTTGGTGCAGATCCAGATCAGGAGGTGGATCAAGGATCTTTTGTCACTTTCTTTAACATGTTCTGTGTCACCACCTCTCCCATTAGTGCTGATAAGCATCTATGCAGGAGGATTGGGGGGGGTCTATGATCCCTTGTTAACATCTTTACTTTGTCCCCTCAGATCCCCATGCAGGCTAACATCATGGACATGTATGGTAATCAGGGTATGGCCCAGCAAGGTCTGCCCATCAGCAACTCCTGCCCTGCCAACCTGCCAAACATCAAAAGGGAATACTCAGGTGAGCTTCTCCCGCCTCTGGCATCGAAAACATCCGTAATCTGTGAAAAACCAATCGTATCCTGGGTTTTCCTGTGTGTTTTTAACATTTTAACTTTTAACACAACCTCGTTTATCCCACAGTTTCACAATCCCCGGCCATCATGCATATGCTGGATAAGTCTGGTTCCTGTGGCAAGTTTGAGAACTACCAGCGGCCTGAAGGTTTCCCCGTGGGTACGTCCTGTCTCCTTCACCTCAAAATGCAGGAGTTTGCTGCTGCACATTTTCTATATGATTCACTGTCACTGTTCATTTTGTGGCTTGAACCAAATGTTGCTGTTTTTTCTAGTTGCAGAAGTACGAGCAATGGCGAAGGAAAGGCAGAAGAAGGATAACCACAATTTGAGTGAGTTTAAATTGCACTTTAAATCCCTGTTATTTCTACGTTGTACATATCAACATTTAAAAATACTACATTTGGGCATCATTTCATCAGCTAATCCTCAATTTGCTTCTGCTCTTTTGTCTTTGCAGTTGAGAGAAGACGAAGGTTCAACATAAACGATCGGATCAAGGAGTTGGGGACTCTGATTCCAAAGTCCAACGACCCGTAAGTTACCTGTTACAGTCACAGTAGTGGTGGAAAGCATCATTTGTCACAGGGACTTGTAAAGTCTCCCATGGACAAGGCAGGGAAATGGCAAGAAGTTGATAAAAGTGGAACATTTGATTTATACGGGCGTGTAATCCCCCCCCTCGAGCTACGAGAGCAGTGGCCAACTCTTTGTGAGTCTGTCCCTGTTTCACCAGTAACAACTTTATTGTCCATTTAAAGAAATGTCACAAAACTTTGGAATTGAACAAACTCACAGAGTAGATGAAATGTATTATTTTAGTTTAATGTGTTTGCTGTGAGACGATGAACATATCAATCATATGTAAATTGTGTAATTGTTTTAGTGAGTGTGTCCACCCATGGTTGTTTTGTTAAACCCCAGCTGGGTGCTCCGCCCACACACACACACACACACACACACTCACACCTACAGACACACATACTCAGTGACTGTCCTTCCACAAACACCTAGCTTAAAATAACTTAATATAGTGAAAAGAAAAGAATGCCTGTCCTTTTGAAATCATTACTTTAAATGTAAATTCATGAATTAAAATGTAGGAAACAAATACCTTTAAGAGTTTAAAGATTTTAAACCTAGATTTGTCTGCAGCTCCATAAAACCCCTGACATTCATCTTTGAAACTGTAGGAATAGAGTTTAGTTTAGTTGTGTGTTTATGATTGATCACTTCATTTTGAAGAGGCTCTTTGTTTGACACGTGTTTCAGATGCTAGAGGAGCAGACTGAAAGGGTTTAGTTGTCGTTTAGTTGTTTTCTCCAAGGAGGAAATTCTTTTCATCTGAGTTTGTTTGTCAGGTAGTTTGCAGGATTACGTGAAAAGCACATTAAAGATTAGCATCCATTAAAATTGTGGAATCCTTGAATGTTTTCAGCTTCGCAAAGGGTTTTCAAGCTGCTTTATTCCTCAACGTAAAGATTGGAATAACCATAAGAAACGTGTCCTCTGCCCCATTGTGTGGAGAATCACCAACCAGATCCAATTTACCGACTAATCGAGAATTTACAAACAATGCAAAGTCTGCGTTGATTCCAGTAGTTGACTACGATCTTGTGACGGGGGGAACGAGGCAGTTTGACCCCGGATGTGGGGTCAAACTCCCAATACTGTTTGCGAACAAGAAACTGGTCTGAGACTCTGATTGTTTCCCAGTAAAGTCCAGTAAAGATTGATTTCTGCCTGCGAATCCTTGACTCCAACGTTCAGTTCATCCCAGAGCTCAGGGTCGTCCTTATGACTGCTTGTGACCTCAGCGACATATACCGGTATGCATGCATACATTTCACAATGAGTCGTGCAAGGAACCAGTGACTGATTCAAATCCGTGTCCTCATTATCCTGCTCTTGTTGTAAACTGAAGGGGCTGAGGAGGAGGAGGAGGAGGAGGAGGGAGGACTGCTTCATGTAGGGAGGAAAATTTAACTTGTTTGAAGCGATGACATATTTGTCTTTCTTAAAAACACTGTACACTCTTCCTCGCCCTCATAGAGGTGGGAATGTTGCACTGTTCTGTACAAAAGGTGTTTCTCCATTAAGTGTTAGTCACAGAGCCGGGGTGACGTCTGTGTAAAAAAAGGAGAGACGCTGTGGCGAAACGGATGCACACGCCGTTTTGTCACACGTCACGCCTCTGATTCCCCGAATGTGCGCACTGCACACTTTGACAGCATTATTTTAACTGTTACCGCGTAAAACAAAGCCTGCATTGTGACGGGGCCTCGTAAGAATACAACAAATATATAACAATACTTCATTACTTGGCCTGTGTTATAGATATATATATATTGTTTACTTGTGTACTTGGGTTATCCAAACTGTTTCCAACAACCTTCAAACCAAGAGAAATCCCCAAAGTTATTTAAGGACGTTTCCTTTTGGTCGTCTTTGCCCAACTCTGCTATAACGTCTTTGGCAAACAACGCAAAACCCACAGATAGCCAGTTACCCAGTTAGCCCGTTAGCCAGTTAGCCAGTTAGCTGTTTGTACTGGTCAGGCATAATGGATCGTGTTTTTTTTGTCTGCGTTTGCTGCGTAACGTGAATAAAGTTAGATTTTTACTTCTCCTCATCCGGGGTCATATATGTCTTCATCAACAATGGTGGTAAAGACGACAGCTCCCATGATCCCGCGCTGCTTCACACTGTATAATGAAATGATTCACAGGCAGATCTACTATTTGGCATTGTACATACAGAATCCACACCGTAGGGCAGAGTCATACCAGTTCACACCATCCACCCTCATCTCAATGCCTCACATCAATACTGTGACTATAGGATGTGAGAATAATGGCTCCTCTGTGATCTGCAGGGACATGCGCTGGAACAAAGGAACCATCCTGAAGGCCTCGGTGGACTACATCAGGAAGATGCAGCGAGAGCAGCTGAGGGCAAAGGAGCTGGAGATTCGGCAGAAGAAGCTTGAACACGCCAACAGACATCTGATGCTGAGGATACAAGTAAATAACAGCTCCGACCCTTTGATACACAACATGGGGTCAGAAGGGACCCAGATCAGTTTTTAGTTTTCTATATATTTGCAGTAAAGTAATTTCATGATTCAGTATTTCAGGTATTCATCAGTTAACTTGTTTTTGATAATCACAAATATTTAATTACATTTTTAATTTCTTACTTTTGAGTTCATTTTCTATGTAGTCTCATTCATGGCTGAGTTGAAATAAATGCATTTTATTATTTGACATTCCAGGTTTTCATTAAATATCTTGTTTTGATAACCAGAAATCAATGTTTTTACTAACTTAATAAACATAAATCTTGTACTTAGGGAACAAACTCAAAGAGCATGTGACAGAACAATATACAAATCATTAGATTAAAAGATAGTCTACAGTGTGTGTTCTGTTAGAGGAGGGGGGGGGGTCTCATCTTTAAGCCGACCTCAAGTAAAACAAATAGATCCTTCCCCACTATTAGAAAACTTTTAGACACTTTCTTTAAATGGGTCAGATTTCTGGGGGAAGGAGCAGATGCATCTAGTTTGCACAGTAGTGTATCTCAAAGCGTGAACTTGTAACCGATTCACCACGAGCATCAGTGGGATTCAGCTCGGCCGGCCGTGATTGATGGGTCACATTGTGGATTCGTAAGCAGTAATTAATTAGAGCGGCGTGTTGCATAATCACTGGGAAAAAGAAAAGGGATTTTTTTTTACGAGCCACAGTCATGTCAGTGGGAAATAAATGTTTCCTTACCGGGGGCAGTCAAACAGCTGTTTAACTTCTAAAGCACATTTCATACACAGAGGGAGAAATCCATTTAAAATCAGAAAGCACCATTTGAAACGAATGTCAAGCAAAAAGAAGATCGTAAAAGGAAAAGAATAACAGAGATAAAAAAGGACAAATTGTGTCAAATAGAATCAGATGTAGCCTAATTGTAGCAGTTTGAATAGCAGAGGATCCTGGGAGTTGTGTTGTGTCAGAGAGTGAAATGTGTGTTTGCTTGTTTTGCAGGAGTTGGAGATGCAGGCCCGGGCTCACGGCCTCAGCATCGCGTCCGCCCTCTGCTCCGCCGACCTGGGGCCCCGGGGCGTCAAGATGGAGCCCTCCCTGGAGGACTGTCACCCGGAGCTGTACGCCTTCCACCCGCACCACCAACACCACCCGGCCTGCACCCCCGAGCCGCCCGGCACCCTGGAGCTGAGCGACGGCCACTCCAACTACCCGGACGGCCACTACAGCATTCAGGGCAAGCCCGGCTCCAAACTCAACGACATCCTCATGGAAGACAACCAGTCGCCGGTGCGAGGCGGGGACCCTCTGCTCTCGTCCGTGTCCCCGAGCACGTCGAAGGACAGCAGCCGCAAGAGCAGCGTGAGCATGGATGAGAACGAGGAGGACTGTTAGCACCCCCTCCTGGAAGACAGCGCAACTGCATCTCCAAACAACATCCTCCAACTCGCCCCCCCAGCTGCTGGACTCGCTCTCCTCTTTGTCTCATTTGGGGTTTTTGTTGTTTTTATTTGTTCTCCTCCCGCCCGTGTTTACATGCGTTGAATCTTTTTTATTTTTATTTTGTTTTGTTACATCTTTGTCTTTTCAGCCCCTGATTTCAAAGACTGATTTTAAAGTCTGTTTGCTTTTAATCAATACTTTGATGACAATGAGGTACAAAAGTAGACGTTTTTTGTATTTAAAAAACAAAATATATATATATATATATAAATATATATGCATTTATCTTTGGATAGACGCTAGATTATGTTTATTTCTATTGATTCCAAAGAATCTAGGGAAGTTATAAATCATGGTCAGACGTGTAGATATTTTTTGTGGTGAGATGAACACTGCTTTTTAAAAAATCATTAGCAATAATAGAAGAAAAGAAAAGTCTATTTATTACTCTAGTGCTTTACACTCCTTGTGTCTTAGATTGAACTTGAATGTGCTGATGCCTTATTGAGATGTGTAGACATCGGTGTTGTATTGCTATGCACATGTTTTTTGGCTGTTAGCTGAGTCTCCGTCAGTCTTCCAGTTGAAATGTCTTCCTTGACGAATATTAATCCTTTGTAGATTTGATCTTATTTATGTATCTATGTAAACAGGACTTTATATACCTTTATGTACACATTCCCCATTTTAAAAAAGAATATTTATAATAAGGCTTTTGAAAGAGCCTAATGAAATAAAAGCACCAAAATATAAACATCTCCTTTTTTTTGATAATTAAAATGAACAGTGAGAGTTAATCTTACTCTTTAATTCAGTGTTATGATGTCGAGTTGATGCACAATGATCCAGTGACGATAGAGAAAGGTCAAGTCCCGTGTCGTGACCCGGCAGCGTGCACCACATACATCACCAAAACATTCCTCACTGCCAAAACTACTGAAATACTCCAAAAAACTACATAAAGTAAAGAATCTTTTTTTTTACAATAAAAACGTGTAGAATCTTCGCTCCGGTCAAAATGAAGGACACAGGCATCGAATCCACTCTACAGACCTGAATGTTTTTACCTTATTCTACAAATATTTAAGATTGATTTTATTTAACGATGAATCAGTTCCGTATTATACTCTTGTCTATAGGAATCAGACGAACACACTGATCGTCACACGTGTTGATTCTTAGTTTTTATAATGGTCCATTCATTTTCCTAAATTATTGTTTAGTTTTTGTTTTTACACCACTGCGATGACATTTCACATTCAGTACTTTGTTTTTATTTGCTTTTTTTCCATTATGTGAACATTTATATTGCAAACGGAGTATAAGGAGACCGCTTTGGGATTTTGTATGAAATGCATGACATTGTCAAAAACACTGGAATGACCTCTGTAAACTGAAACGTGGTTTGTTTGCCCGGTTTTCTTTTTTTCTTTTGTATCTAAGCATAAACTAACTATTGTATTTTGGGCTTTTCAAATGCAAACACAATATCGGATGAGATTGTATATTCTTCCTGGTGTGTGGCTGTTGTGGTACGTTTGAGCGACTTGTTTTCAAACGTTCGCTTTTATTGGCCTTCGTTAACAACTACCTATTACCCTGTTACAGCACGGCCTCCAACTATGCAACCGGCTGAAGTTGTGCCTGTCGAGCGGCGTCACGGCTCCACAACGTGATCTCCTCATGAACAGTCTCAAGCAGTATGATCTTTTCTGAATTAATTTAAGTGCCTTACAGTCGTTTATTTTACCCTGATGATGCAACTTTGTGTGGATGTTTGTTTTCGTTGTCCGGTGCTTCGTCGACTAAACCCCGAGGAGTGCTGAGTTACGCCTTAGAGAGCAATGCAGTATACGACACACAACAAAAAAAGAACACAAGACCAAAGTGTTTGGTAGAAAAAAGACAAGTGGAGCATTGTGAAATGAATCCTCGTAAAAGTAAAGAGAGTAAAATATGCAATTAAACCTCTAAATTCTTAAGTTATGACCCTTGATTGTTGCTGATTGTTATTTCATCATTCTTATTCCAATAGGGTTTTATTTATTTAGTAAAGAAATGTATATTTTAAAGTGCCTTTTTTTTCAAACGTCTGTTTTTATTTCACGTCATATTGTCATAAAAGGTTTAGATCAGGGGAAACGTTGATATAAAAATAAGAATGATGAAACAACATGTCAGAACAATGCTTGAAGATAACAAATATTTTTAAAACTGCAACAAAATCATTTTAAGTGTCCAGAAAGCTGATTAGACATTTGGTTCAGTCTCAGGATTTATTGCAAAAACATTAACCACAAGGTCACAATTTCAATTAGTCCTTTACATTATGATTCTTTATTTCACAATCTCCTCTCAGTTCAATACAGAAACATTTGGAGCTCTTTATATTTGTGTTTGTGCATTGTGTGTTTTCCTTGTGAAGGTCAAGCTCTACTCTGAAGAAAGTGTTGTTTTTGTTTCCAAAGTTGTTCTGAATATTCATTTTGAGACTAGTACGAATGTAGTTCAAGGTGATAACTGCCAACAAATGTGTTGCCAAAAATCTAAGTTTATATAAAAGACATGAACAGATATAAACCGCTGAGCTGAAGCACCTTTGTTTATGTGTTTCTGCTTCGTAAGTAAAAACAAAAAAGCAATGCAACATGATGGCAATCAAACAGTGTGAGAGTGGAAGCAATAATCTCAGCTGGAGATCCACTTAGTAACTAATCCCTGAGCTTTCAGGCGTCTTCATCAAATGACCTTAATGTGGATCTGCGGTCACGTGATAACGATCTTTGTGTTGTCACATTGGACACAGATGAACCTGAAAGCTCTGGAGACATGTTGATTTATTTAAGTGGCCCTTTACGATCACACCAGTCCCAGGTACGAGCCTTAACACTGCAGCACTCCCAGACCTGTAACTTTGCCCTTTGACTGAACCCAGATCAGCTTTTTTAATCTAATGGAAAACTGATAAATCATCCAAACCCTGAAATGTGACTGAACATCAGCGTGAGACACATAGTGACGGCAGGTTATTCAAAGCCATCGCTATATGACTGATTTCTCCATGAATATCCAAACAGTTAATTATCATGATTGGTAAAAACATTATGGGTAAACCACTAATGGAGAACCATGTTATCTTATGTCTCATCCCTGTGGCTCAATGCAAACACGTCCTCGGCCGATGATGCTACTGTTCTTATTGTTACGGTTTATATGAGATGAATGTAGCAATTGTGACTGTTTCAGATTAGTGAACTCAAACTCGTTGGTACTCGATGTGGAAACGATGTCGTGAAAAATATTAAAAGTTTTATTTGAAGGTTGGTGGAGCTCGTGTTTTTTCTTCCGCAGCGCTTGAGATCTCATTTTTCTCATCAAGCATTTATAGCCGTTGTCAGTTTTATTTAAAGATGGGGGACATTACAGCTCCCAAAAAGTTAAGCTAACCCCCCCTCCTCCGTGTTAGTGGATGGGCCACGGACCAAAGTAGAGTAAAGATGATTTCTGTCAATGTAGGTAGTTCTTTGTTGTCCTTCAGGTTTAAAACATACTATAAAGTAGATATAAGCACATTTTAAAGTATTGATTGATCATTTATTGCATTTTTAAAGAGCTATATTTCATATTATTACCAGTTTGTTTTACAAGAGGACGTGTGGGTTCTGCTATGAATCATTAGCAATGAGGCAGATACATTTACAGTTTGAAATTATCCATTTAATAAACATTCATTGCTCATAGATGCTAAACAAGTGGATGTATTTCAACACGTCCCAGAGGGAGCGAGCTCATTGGTCCACTGCTCGTAGGCTTGGCTGAGGACATTCTCCTCAATCATGTCGTGGAAGATTTCTGTCAACATCAGAAAAGTGTTAATTAACATCTGTGATCTCTGAGATACATTTTGTTTGGTTGGTATTTTACTCTGGGCAGCAGATTGTTGCCAGACGGGTTTGATGGTGTGTTGTTCTACCTGCTTGTCCCAGTCCTGTGGGAAGAGGAATCCTCAGGGAGCCGGCGGAGTGCTTCAAACGCTCCTGCAGGGATTTGTGTATCAGGGCCAGAGTGCAGTCCTGGTGCCACACGGGCAGCTCCAGGCCCAGCATGCACCGGATGATGCGCTGCTTCTCATCTGCTGTCAGCAGCCCCCTCTGGTGGGCCACATACACCATGAAGGACATGTCGATGTTCACCGCCTCTCCATGAAGCAGCGCTGGTAAAACTCTCTGTCAGAAATAACAGAGATTTGTATAATTCTCAATCCAGGGAATAATAAAAATAAAATAAAAATAGAAACATAACAGGAGCTACTGTTTTACCATTTCTAATTCTGGGCTGATGAGGTGACCAAAGTCCACCAGCCGGTCCAAATCATCCTCCCATAAGTTGGGAGCCAGTTCCTCCAACATGGTTTCTATGGCGATGCGAGTGGATGCCTCGGCACTGTCTTCCTGTCCGGAGCTGTCGGTGCCGTCCGACTGCAGCTTGGTGTCCAGCAGCCTCCGACCCTCGGCCTCCAGCAGCTGGAACAGGCCCCGGTGCTTCATCAGGGCCATCTGAGGTCAAATAGAGACAAATGGAAGAGAAACATTAAGAAAGTTGGTTTTCTGCTTGAAGAGGAACGACCGTGCAGAACCACATCATTCTATCATCAGCAGATGTATTTCCCCATAATTCCAGCAACAACAGCAACTATCGGCCTAAGATTCAGGAAGTTATTGTGCAAACATTTGCCTGGATTTGAAAAATGGTTATGATAATAATAATGATATAAAACTTCATTTCTATAGCACCTCAGTATCTTTCTGTGTAATTTAAAAACAAGTTTACAAAGTGCCTCACAAAATGCATCGAAACAAAACCACACAAAAGAAAACAGGAAAGAAAATAGTCAAAACAAACAACATCCATTAAAACCGGTTAGAAAATCAGGCATTGAAAGTGTTTCCTATAAAAATATGTTTTGAACAATGAACTGAAAACAGACCGGGAGCTATTCTTTCCTCCTCTTCCTCTTCATCAAGTTAATGTCTCATCGATACATGCTGCTGACTTCTTTCCCAGGCGACTATGGGTTATGAAAACCAGTTTGATTTCTTATTTTCTTATTCAATATTCCTACATTTGTAAGACACATGTCTTCAGTTGTTAATTTGTAAACCTGCTCTGCTTTCTATGTTTTATTACAACAGAGACATTGTGATTTTGATTGTTTGATGCTTGAATAAGCTCCCCTCGGTCAAGAAAAGACACGGTTGATTTGAAATTGGATTATTTTTCTCAGGTGGAATTAAGCTATTAACACAGAGGCTTCCAAATCTAGCTGTGAATCAAATATGGCTGTGGATCTCACATCAGTTATCAGGAGGTTAGTTGGACACACTTGGTCTCCACATGCTGGACCATCTGGAAAATCACTCTTTTCAATCCTCAACGATGATGCAACAACAACCTTTAGCATCTCTGCAATCCCATTGCTGATCTGACGCATCGGCAGAGTTTGGAAAAAGGAGCGATCTAAGAACGTTGCCACCGGCGGGACGTAACTCCCCAGCTTGTTTTTCCCGCCGGCGAAGTTGACCCCTGTCTTTGCCCCCACGCTGGCGTCCACGTAGGCCAGCACGGTGGTCGGCACCCGGATGTACGGAGTCCTCCGGCGGTAGAGAGACGCCGCCAGGCCCACCACGTCCAGACAAAACCCCCCCCGCCGATGGCTATGATTGGCTCGGAGCGCCGGTCCAGACCAAACTCATGAACCTCCTCCAGGATCCTGGTCACTAACTCCATGCACTTGTTCTCCTCAGTGGTGGGCAGAGGGAGGATCTTACACACGACGTCCCTGGACTCAAAGTAACTGAGCACCTGGGAGCCGTACAGACGATGGACGGTTTCATCGATGACGATAAATCGTTTCACAGGTTTGGAGATAGCAGCGGCCTCTTTCAGCTCCTCCCCTCCTAAATGACCCCACAGCAAAGTGTCATTACTGGGATCCAGGAGGTTCTGGCACTGCATGACTCTGTAGGTGAACACGATCGGGCTGACCACTGTCCAGGAAACTCCGTGTTCGGACTTCTTCTCATAGCTGAAGGTAATTTACGATAAAGCCACAAAAGGAAAAATAAAAAATGAAAAGGTTATTAGCTTTGGTTGAAAGTTTGATTCTGTGTTTTGTCGTTGATCACAAAAAACTAACATCATACAAGTGGTGGAAAGGAACGGAGTCAGATATGAGGTACATTTACTACATTATTTACATTTTATGATATTATTTATTCATGCTCTTTACCACAATATATTTATTGAACAGTTTCATTTGACTGCAGATTTTCTAATACATACTAATAAACATGACCATATAAAGGCACTCAATTAAACACATAAACATGAACCAGGTCAGAACATTGACACAATGTTATTAGATTATGGCTTAAACAGCTACATTTAACTAGAGCACTTAAAAGTCCCATGAGCCTTTGCACTGATACGTCCAATCAGAGTGAGTGTCTAAACTAAGTGCATTCAATGCACATGTTCAGGCGTCTGGGATGCACCCAATTTGTTTTTGTGAGTAATGAAGAAATTATTAAATGTTAATATATTTGTGGATGTTTTGCAAGAACACTCCACAGGAAACTGGAAACACTTGAGTAAAACTTACAACGTACAGAACTCTTTATTCAGAGGGATGATCTGATACTGAAAAACTAAATTATGCTTCATTAAGACTGTGTGGGTTTTGTTTGTGGTCAAAATTTGTCGAGATTGTTGTCTATTCGAGCGTTTGCTGAATCCTGGTGCATTTAAATCTCTGAAAGAACCCTGACCTCCTTGAACCAGCCCCGAAGGGAAAAACACTTATCTCTCATGTGAAAACACAGAATCTGTCAGTAAGTGAAAGGTTTTCATAGTGAGACTCGATATTCAGAAAGAATATTTTACTGTATAGATCTGCTGTTCCCACAGCTGGTTGTACATGTAAGTGACCTCAGCCTGAAATAGAAAAGCACAGGACCTCCCCCAGTCTATGAAACATGAACATGTAACCAAGAAGCATACAGTGGAAACATGAACACATTATAAATGTATTTGCCATCAGACATTTACAATCCCGAAATCATCTCTCATATCAAATCACACTAATCATTTCAATACGTGACCTGATTCCCTTTTAAACTCAGTACTTACATTTTAGCATGACTCAACTTTCCCTCCGCCCCCTGTCCCTCTGTCTGTCTGGTCCAGGCCCCGTTCACCTGGACCAGATCAAACCGGGTCTGAGGTAAGTGGCTGCAGTCGTCAGGTGAAAGCATGGTCCCTGAAAGCATGGTCCCTGAAACCCCCGGCTCGACCAAATGTCCTCAGCCTGCTTTGTGGAGCGACGTGTGGTGGATAGTGTACATGTAAAAGGTCAGGGGAGAAGGTGTGGCCAGGGGATATGTGATATGCGTATCTAATCACACATTCTCCCTCATTCACCCTCAGAAACAATCCAACCAGTCGTGTTAAAAAGTATTAATACCACACTGTAAAAAATACGACACTTCAGGCATAGTCAGGGAAATGTAAAAGAACTCAATCATGCAGAAACATGTCCTGACAGTTATACTATTACATTAGATTATTATGAGTCAGGCATTAAAAACGCTCATTGAGATATATTTTGCATAGGACTTCAAATAATGATGATTTTCACAATGGATGAATCTGCTGAATAACAAAGTCCAAAGTGACACCCTCATAATATTTGTTTTGTATTTAGGGGATCGTTATTAACGAATGTGTGCATTTCTATTGAGTCTGACTCTATAGTGGATATGCAGCATGGGAAAGATGTGAGAGTAAAGTGAATATCAGTTGTGCAGCATGATTTTAAATAAATGTACAATGTGGTGATGTTCTTCAGAGGAGAACTCATGGTGCGGGTCAGAGGTGACGGTCTCAGCGATAGCACACCTCCGATATCTCCATGGCAAACTCCACCAGGTCTCCAGCGTCCTTACAGGAGTCGAAGAAGTTACAGTCCAGCTCCAGCTTGCGGCCGCAGCAGCCCTGTCCCTGCTCGTCCCACTCGCTGGCCGCCATGATGTATTTGTACGAGGGAAAGCAGCGGCTCACGGCCCTCTCGCAGGTGTCCGGTAGCAGGGCCATTAACTCGTGGAAACGACAGTGCAGACAGGAGAGCAGGAGAGCTGCACAGTCGTCTGGTGGTGGTGACGTCAAAAGAAAGATGTTAGAAACTCAATGTGAAGAGAAAATCCCTGAAAGTGTCGCCTGGTGCACAAATCAAGATATGACAGTGTTGTTAATGAATTATCTGTCTCATGGTATTCTCTGTTCAACTAAATCAGCTGCTCTCTTCCCTTCCAGCAGGTAACATGTACCTCCTGTTCCGGGCTGGTAGGAATCATCCTCTGATGACAAATGGCTGCTGCTGCTCTTGAACTTGTCCGAACACATGGAGCAGCTGGAGCCGCCCAGTCCACTGCCCCCCAGGGCCTCATGGCAGCAGGGCTCGGCCTCTGAGCTGGTGCTGGGTCTGCGGTGAGCACCGAACATCCCAGTGGTCTCTCTGGGTGGACTGCCAGTCACTGGTTTGAGGTCAGTGGCTTTGAAAGGACGAAGCAGGAAATAGATGAATGTTGATTTGAGATGCTCAAAGTATGACTAATGATAATAATCAGTACTGCGGTATTTATTTCTGAGACTAGGAACTGGTAAAGCAGTACTTATTACTGATGTATACTGATACTGATAACGTACAATTTAAATGTAAAGGTTTTAAATTCAATATATTCATGTTTTCATGTATGAGGCAGATAGACATATATTTATGATGAATAAATATATAAAGAAAAAGGAAAAAAATGCAATTACAATCACATTTAAATCAAGAAAATAAAAAATATATTTTGTTTCAAGATTTCAACATAAATGCTGATCTTTTCTGCACTGATTATTATATAAAATACGTTTTAATATTAGTAACAATAAATACTGAAAGCATGTGAATTATTTTGTATCAATGATTTTTGTATTGCATTGTGACGCATTGCTTTATCTGTCAGGATAAAAATCAACATTTAGCCAGGGAGGTGAGATATAAGATTTGCTTCATACAAGTTTAGCAAGAGGAGATAAGATTAGATTTTATTAATCTGGGTGTAAACTCTCCTGTTAACGCTGGTCAGGGACCAGATGACGTATCCCAGTGAGAAACAGAGCAAACTGAACGACCTACCATCACAAACACGGTCTCCCAGTCCCTCAAGCTTGAGATAATCCTGATCCTTCACAGGAGGCTTTGACGCAGTTGTCATCTTGTTCAGGACAAAGTGGTGAGAGGAGAAACGCTAACTAAAGACTAACATTTGTCAGAGAATAAAACATCCATGCAACCTCCTGTTTTTGAGATAAATATAGAAGAATCATGCGAGAAGCACCCAAACAGTAAAATGGTTAAAAAAACAACAATAATCCTGCAGATTAATGCTCTGTAAATATTACCCGTGCTGGTTAACAATCCAACAGCGTAAAGCGAAGCCTCTGCAACACTGTAATCCCCTCGGAGGTTGAGCTCAAGTGCGTCCCATCATCCTGCACACACCCGCAATGTGAGCACACTCCACGTCGATCAATACTTGCCAGTCACGAAGCACAACTACAAATCCTCGATGCCCAGAAGATCCACTCAATTAGGGCATTTTATCCACACAGGGTCGAACCAGAGCCACTTATCAAACACCTGGCTTCTGTGGGACACTGAGAAAAAGGATCCTGGAGCCGTGTGTTATCTTCTAAACGGAGCTTTTCACAATGCAATCCTGTTTTTTCAAACCACATCTGCTGAAAGCACAGAGGTGAACTTTATAGGATGTTAAAATACACATACCACAGTGGAAAGTTCGCCACCCGGAACATTTGCTTTGTTCCATTACCTTCCATTAAGAAGTCATTACCGTTGACAGAGAGAAGTGGGGGGGGATGCTATCAGGTAAAGAAACAAACATCAACAGACCATAACTTCATTACTGAATACAACCAAAAATGTAGATAAAAAGACACACAAGTTCACATTCATAATGATGAATTTATTATTCATAGAGATGCATCGGTTTACAATGATGGTAAATCTATAGTTTCTACTCTTACAAGCTCCGTCAGAGCTGATTTTCAACAATGTTCATGGAAGGGGTTAAGAAAAACCAACAAGCATGGAGGAGTTATACGGATTCTTTTGATCAATCGATTATACTTTAAATACAAATATATCAGATCACGTTGGCAGTGAACATTTTCTTTACTCCCTCTTCATTTTAAATATTGTGACTACTAAAATAAAATCAGGTAGTGTGCTGAGCGTTAAAGTAGCTACGAGGAGAGGGAGATTTCTTTTTCATGGTGAAGTGCTAATTATCGATGATGTTCCCTTTGCTTTGGCGTCTCTGCTCTTCATGGTCCTTTTGTGTACAGATATATATAAAATAAGAAAAAAATCATGAAAAGACAATTTGTGTGATATCACTCTACTGTACAGAAAGAATTAAGAACTAGATTGAGAACGAAAATAAGAAAGGCAGATATATATAGATTTATATATCTATATATCTATATATATATAGATAGGGAAAAAAATCCCAAAGAACAGAGTGGTTTGGTTATGTAGATGAAGCTGTGGAATACAAAGTCACACAGGCGGTGAGTGGGAACTTGAGGTGGAGGACTCGGCCCTCGCGGTCAGAGGGAGGGCATGCGGTCCAGGTGGAGGTTGTGCCTCCCCAGGCTGCTGCTGTCTTCTTCCTGGTTCATCTCGGGGCTGTGGCCGTGCTCGTCCGGGCTCTCCGGAGATTCGTAAGGGTAATGGTCACAGATCTCCTCATCCTCCTGCTCCTCTTTAATGCTGGTTCGATAAATTAAAAAAATTAAACACACACAATCAGGATTTGTGATCACATATATGCATATTCAACCATAGCTTAGTCAAAGGCCCAGTTCAGACCTGGCGTTAACATCCATCCGGAGAGACCTGATTGAAAGTGGACAGCGTCTCTTCACACCTGACAATTAAATGTGTCCTACATGTGTCTCCTGTGACACTTGGGATTGGATCGTACATGCTGAGAGAGTCAGGAGAGGTTGAATAAATTCGTATCTAGCTTTGACAAAGGGAAACTGCAGGAAGTCAGAGGATGTCAACTGTGACCGAGGAGGCATTAGTGTAACTTCATCCTGCAGAATGTTGCCCCACGACCACCACAGACTGTGGTCAGTGATCAGATCTCAGGAAGGATTGAGGATGTGGTTTTGTTCGCTAAACCCTGAACTAAGCGTTGACCACTTGTGATCTGATCAGTCAGGATGGAGGTGAACACAAGGTCTGAACCGGGTCAGATACACTGCAGAGCTGGAGGTGACACTTACAAAGCCTGTGGGGGGGACTGTGTGGCACTGCTGTCACTGTGATATCCTGATCCATTAGCCAGGGCTCCATTCATCTGCTCCTGGAGAACATGAGGCAGGGAGTGCAGTGGGATGCTGCCCATGGAGGCTGAACTGTAGTGAGAGTTGTCCAGACCAGCGCTCTGAAAAGAAACAGTCACATCCTCAGTTTTAGCTGAAGCCATTTTTTCACCTTAATTTATATTGACTTATAATCAAACATAATAAAACAGATATGTGCTCTTACCTGATGAGCTAAGCTCTGACGGCTCTGAGAGTTCTTCAGCAGAGATCTGTTGGTGCACAAACACAAAATAACAAGTTAGGTCTATGTGTGGACACCTGAGACAACAGCCACATCCTACTTCAGAGCTGGTACACAGACGGTACACAAAGATACACAACGACATGCTCGCTCCACAAAGGAGAAGTCAAATCATCTTGATTCCCCCCCTGGTGGCTGGCTGCGGTATAAGTCAGAAACCACACCTCCCTCATGTTAGCCAAACTAAAAAGTTAAATAAAAGGTGGTTTCTGTAATTTAGTCAGCTCTCATCACACTGATGTATGTTCAAGTCATTTTTCCAGTATTGGCTGGTTCAAACAACAACAATATTATTCATACACTGTTTACTGCCGCCCTCACATGGCTGTGTACACTGTGACGCACTGATTCTAGGTCTGTTTGTTATAAATCCACACAAGTTAAGTGTTTTGAGTCATAGTTACAAGGAATGAGAAAACAAAATCCTCACATGATATTTTCAATGACTGACTGATAGTGGTGTATCAAGGGGGGGAGGTCACAGTTGTGTCAAAGTGTAAGTGTGACTTGTAGGTCTGTGCGAACAGCAAACACACAAGAGGTGGCTCCATTCTGCTTTCACACAAAATCAGGTTTCACACATTGCTTCCCTCGAATTATTCTGATATTCGACAACAACTTGTGTCCCTAAGAGGTGAAACCCTGCCAGGAGAGTGACTTCAATCTGAAAACATGTCCACGTACCCGCTACCAGCCGTCTTCTGGGGCCGTCTTCTGTGGAACTCAATTTCATCTACTGTCCACACGGCTCCCTTCACATTCTCCAAACGCACAAAGCATTTATGGAGGCTGAGATTGTGTCTGACGGCGTTCTAGAAGATGATGAAGGAAAGGAATTAAATCAGGAGCAGTGCACATCTGAAGTACTAAATTAGCAACAACCTAGTTGCAATGAAACACAACAAAACACTTTTCCTGTGTCACATTTTCCCATCCAAGGACATTTCACAGGTGCGTACCTTCCAAGTTGCTGCGTTGCGCCTGAAATATGCAAAGTTTCTTGTGAACCAGTTGTAGATTTCATTTAACGTCAGCTGGTTCCGGGGTGATTCGTATATTGCCTGAAAGAGATGAAGACAAAGTAAGATTTACATGAAACGATAAAAACATGTGGATCTGCCACAAATGTGAATTCATCCACTGTGTCTGTGCTGAATGAGGAAGGTAAACGTTACCTGTCTTATGAGAGAGGCATATGTGAATGGAGGTCTAACTTCTGTGCTCAAGTAGAACTCCTTGTTATCAATTATATCTGTGGAAAACATTAAGAAGCATTGTTAATACATATGCAAATACAGTATGGACTGGAAACATAGAAGAAACTTATATTTAATAAGATTAGAAATAACTCTAAAAGGGAAGATGAGCGTCCAGGTGAAATAACATGTATGTGCATCTCACCAGTTCATACCAGCGATAAAAGGTATTTTTGAAAGATGTTAGTCGTGATCTCACCGTTACCTTGGCTCACTGAGCGGCTGTACCGCCTCCGTACAGGGGTCCCAGTGAACATGCTATTAGGAGTGAGGACTGAAGGGGATTCAGACAGTGGCGTCAGGGGTGTGGATGGTGCCGTGGCACTCTGAGACAGGCTCATAGGAGGAAGGCCTTTGGGCAATGTTGCCTGGGAGAAGCACACGTTAGAAACCAGATTCACCTGAAAACACAAAGTAGCCGAGTCAGGAAAACGTCACTTTAAGTGCGAGCAAAACAATATTTATCTTAATTGAAGGACACGACCGTGGCGGATACTTACAGGCTGCACTGCGGGTTTGGGTTCAGAGGACTTGAGATGAGCCATCATAGCTTGCAGTCGCTCTTTGTCCTTCTTCAGCTGTGTGAGATGACAGGACCGAAATAGAAGTTGAGAGTCAGTGAATTCACGGCGTGTGTTAAATGGTGAAATGACATTCGGTGTGCGAATGAGTTTGTTTCTGGCATCCTGAGAAGTGTAATTATCTCAGAACATCACTTCTGCTTACACGGCTGGTGTGAAAACACATTTTGGAAACATCCACACTTTCCCTGGAGTTTTTTAGAAAACTTGCTTTACGGTAATTAATGAGAAAGGACTGCATACTTATATTTATAAAAGTGAATTGCTGTTAGTTGTCCCACTTGTTTGAGTTTCAAAAACGAAAATAAAGATTAGCTTGAAGAAAATAAACCAAAATCATACCTGCAACTCCAGCTGCTGAACCACTTGCATCTGGACACGACACTGTGCTGTGCTCTTGTCGTCCAGTATGTGTTCATTGTTCAAATGCCTGCAGAAAAGGTTTAAAATCATGACATGCTTTAGGGAAACCACTGTGCAGCTGTGGTACAGAGCAAAAATGCTTGAAAATCAAATTAATATAATTTGTATACATAAGAAATACATAGGAGGAAACGTATTAAAGATTTAAATATATTTTTTAGCTCATGTGTGATAATTAAACCCTATGTGCAAAACACAGAACATACAGAAGGTGACATCTTAAAGGAAAAACCAACATAAAGTGTCTCAGTATGGTGTTAAACCACAAGCAGCTGCCATGACAACTTGCACAGAGCGCTGTCTGACACATCCCAAAATCTCATTGAACCATTCAGTGAACCATTATGAACTATGTCATCTTGATTCCCCCTTTTTAGGGTTTTCCTTTAATTTGTCTCTCTGTATGTGCATTTCTTCCTTATACATGTTTATCTCATTTAGATGTGGATGTGAATGAGCAATGTTTGACTACTCACTTGAGAAAAGCCTGAAAGTCTCCGAACACCGTCTCACAGCCGGGCCATTTGCACATTCCATTTCCATACAGAAGATGGCTATTCTGTGTGTTTTCGTCCATTGTCCCACTGCAACAGTTAAAATAGTCGACCATGATAAAGCTGACAGGGCTTAATCAGTTTTTAAATGAAATGAAGGTAAATTGACAGATACATTTTCTATGTATACGTTAAAGCACCTTTCTCTTCTCTTCAGGAGACCGTGATGACCATTGGGGGTGGACTGATGACTGGAGGACTCTCTGGTGTCTCCACTGGAAGACAGGATGCTACCATTCTCAGAGCCTGAAACGGCACGTTCACATTTGCAGTGTTTACTTTAAGTGAGCTGAAGACAAACAAGACACCACAACCATTGAACCTGAAAGTAAAAACAGCTTTAGGACAGATTACCTGGAGCTGTGCAGGAACTGGTGGGCAGGACCGACAGCAGACCTTGCCTCTGCAGGTTGAGGAGATGTTGCTGCTGCATTTGAAGGAGCTGCTGCTGGATGGCGATCTGCTGAGCGGTCAGCTGGGATGGGAGAAACGACAGGGTGAATTTCCATTTCTGTTTTCCATATCAAACATAGCTTGATGAGATAACAGAACATGAACTGAACCAATAAACATCACACTGGACATGTGTTGTAGGTTTGAAAATGTGTCTTTGTCAGGGGCTGTCAACAAATGAGCTTACGATGCTATTTAGAGGAGAAAAACAAGCTCATGGTTGATTAATTTAGATAAAACCTTTCTGTATTTTTTTTATTTCAAAACCTATCAAAGAAATTTTGTTTTCATCTAAATGGACAAAATCTACATAAGTTCATACGATTGCTGGGACTTGAGTGTGCACTAAAGTACGTGAGGCCGCAGGTGATGGAGCTGGAGCAGAGCAACGTGAGGCATCATAGAAGAATAAACTCGAAGCAGGAGAGGAGAGAAAAGATACTAACCCTTACCCTGATGATAATAATTACAGTAATTGCCGTCTAAAGAATTCCATCCATTAACCTTTAGTGCAACTGAGCTGAGATAAGACTCAGTAGGAATTGATTATCATAGTTGCATAATAAATATTTATATAATGATCAAATATTCATGAGGTGATGAAAATAATTCTGTAATGAATTAATGTTACCTCTTGGCTAACAATCCCAGCATTCTTCTGTTGAAGCAACTGCATATTTAGCTGCTCTTGCTGATTCTTGAAGACCTCCTGAATTTGTTGCTGCAGAAATGTTGGGTGAAAATGTCCGTTTAGTGGCATTAAAACCAGTGTGAGCTAAAATACACAGAGGACTTTTATGAAAAAATACATTACCTGGTGTAACATGAGTGCTTTCTGCTGCTGGAGCAGAGCCTGGAGCTGCTGAGGACTGAGGCTCTGTTGCTGTGGGGTCTGTTGAAGCTGCTGTGGCGCCTCTGCTGGTGGGGTCATCACCGACAATGACACTGGAACCTGCATCATCCCCGGGAAAAAAGGCATAGCAGAATAGAAGAGTGAATTAGAATCTTTACCACAGAACAGGAGGAAGAAAATACTGTGGATGCAACGTTTGTGACAGAAGAGAAAATCTAATGGACACAAATACCCCAGTGACAAAAAATGCCACCTATGTAGGCTGTTCTGGATGCGAGCATATGTGTGCGTGCCACTTACACCCCATACATTCCATCCCCGGAAAAACAATCACAAGCATTTACAAGGAAACGAGAGACCACCCCTCTTCAATCATGGCGGGGGATTATGAAAAAAACAGCCACATTTCAGCTGTTAATGGATTCCACGGTCCTAGCTGTACTTTTAACACAATTTCTATCAGGGATTTACATTATTAAATAAGGACTTGGACCTGAAAAGAGCTCTTTCACTACAGAGTCTGTTCTCACACTGAACTGCAATGTCAGCCCATATGCTCTGATATAGAGGAGAGAAACTCTTAAGGACCCAGCGTTATAAATATCACAATATGGTAGTAGGTGGTTCAGACCGGTGTTTAATGCACTGTATTTATATAAAAAGGCAAATGGAAAATAAATAAAAACAGCAAACAACAACTACAAACATACATTTGCAGTAATTGTCAACACATGATTTTAATTTCCCATCACTTTCCTGATTTGATTTGTGTCCAACATTTCATAAAAATATCTAAATAGTCAGTATCTGCCATAATTTCTTACATCTTCAATTGCATCTATAAATACATTATTTTTCCTTTATCAATACAGTTCAACTAAATGATTAGTCAAAAAAATCCCTGAAGCTCTCCTCCTTTCCCTCTTGCCCTACTTTAGATAATGATTTATACTACTATAAACTCAGAGTTCTGCTTATTTATCTGTTCCACTTCACTGGACAGTCTAGCAAAAATGAGCCTGGCTGCAATTTTTCAGCTAAAAATGAAATAAACATCAACAACAACAACAACAACAACAACAACTCCGGGTGGCTTAGGGGAATTAGAGCTCCAGCAAAACAACAACCAGTGCCACGAAAACAACAACAACATCCTCGGCTCGGAATGCAGCAATTACCACACCCATCCCCCCCTCACTGTCAACCCTCACAGCTCAAGGGATGTTTACTGTAAACATAAACAGAGTAATCAAAATTGCAGAGAGATATAAATAATGAATAAAAAGCATACAGGGCCTGTTTACGAAAACAGAACTTGAGATTCGTATTTTAATTAAGGTCTGATCCACAAACAAACATTTCTCTCCGAGGCTGGGGCTTGTTTTGAAACGGGTAAACAAACTGACAGTGAATTTCACACAGGCTCTGGGCTAACAATAACAGACGACTGCCTCCTGGTTTGTCCTTTCTTGTGAAATTCAATGCTGCAGAGGTGGCCACCAAAGCATAGAAAATAGGTCTATCCCACAGACAGAGCCAGTTGGCCCCTCTATTTTTCTGTGGACACCATCAACACAACAACAGCCTTTGCCTAATCCCCGTTGCCATGGCAGCCAGCAAGTCCAAACATCTTCTGTTGTTGTTTTTGTTAAAAGTCATACCAGCGAGCAACTGAGTGTAAACACAGATCTGTTCCCGCAAGACTGGTCTTGTGAACTCTGAGATGACTGACAGCAAATAGAAACACTGAAAACTGGCTGAAAAACAAACACAATATGTTCCTTCTTATGAGATTTAATACTTGCTAATGTGGCCTGATGGGTGTGGCCTGAGCCAAAGGCAATTATACTTGTTGTTAATTTAAAACAGATAAGATCTTAAGATATTAAATTCAGCAACAACATAGATATTTACATCATAAATATACAACATAGATATAATGCTCAGGTTTAACATTACATGTTAAACCTGAGCATTATATTCCTTTACTATAAGCAAACAAATAAACTATTGAAAGAGTTGGACAGACTTGACAATCTACACTCACAAGTCTGCCTAAAATGATATATATATGGCTTCTCAGCAATAGTGTGCTGCCTTGCCTTCTAACAGAGCCTGTCTAACCCACATGACAAGAGTGTAAACAAACTTAAGAATAAAACACAGATTGCTCTGCCCAGCAGGAGTTAGTGCTTTGCCTCCCCCTCCAAACCCCAGTGCAACCTCCCCCACTCCTGTGGTCCCCTCCAGCATAAATAGAAAACACTGAGCTTCAGGGAAATCGAGACAGACGAACTGAGAGGTTCAGCGATACCTTGACACGCAGAAAAACAAATAAGGGGGCTTAAATTCTCAAACATCAGTAAGCTGTCTGCCCTTGGTTCAGTATCACGTTCTAAATCTTATGTTTGAGGAGACTGACAAGAAAACATATATGGTGTTTTGGAGACGAGACCGGCTGAGTATAAAATCAAATGTAGCATATCTAATTGTGAGTCACACTAAAGTGAAGTCAGAGCAGATGTGTTAGAAGCAACACTTACGCAGCATTCTGAACAAATATTTACACATGCCCCTATAAAGCAGTATGGTGCTGTAATAAAGAAACTGCACAGTGGTATAAGTGGCTTCTGTGAACAGAATAATTTCAAGGCTGCCACAAAAAATGTGTAATGTGTGAATGAGCCAATCAATCCGATTAATCATTGACTCAATACCAAACCACAGTGACATCGTATAATTGCTTATTTCATCCAACAACAACAACAAATGAAAACCCGAAAAAACATTCACTTAACAGTGAAAACCCAGCAAATCAAAACTGAGAAGCTGTTAGTATCAAATGGCTTAACTTGTGTCCAAGGAAAAAACTAAAGTGGCCCTTATAATTTTGCGAGCCCACGATTGACGATCTTTTTAAGATTGTGTTTGACCAACAGTTCATCTATAAATAGGAAATCAGCAAATTTGCACAATTGAAATGCTGCAAACGGGAAATGTTTGGCAACTTGTTTGGAGAATGTCCCAAAAAATGTATAAACCATCAAAAGTGTTGCTGATTAATTTCATGTTGAATTACACATTATATGCCATGATAGGTTTGTGTGGAATATGCAAAGAATCAGCATTAAATTCATTTCTTGAAAGCTGCAACTAATACTGACCCTTGGTGCCTCTGGAGGAGGAGACAGGCTGCTGCTCAGTCGACTCTCATTCTCAGTACGACTCTCGATCTCTGTCTGACTTGCTGGAGTGGTGTGGCTTGTTGGTTCTGACCCAGACTCATGCATCTGGACTTCACTGACCTGAGAAAGGGAAAACATGTGTAAATGAATAACAGCTGGATAGAGTAGAACAATACGAGGAAATACAGGAAAAACCCAAACACAATACAGCGTAGGTTTCTGACAAAACTATCACTTAACAAGTAATTACAAGCACTATACCCCGAGGACAGAATTCTAAAAGTCGTTTAAATGATCCAATAATGCAGTCATTCACTACATGGAAGTTACTGTGCTGTATGGAACAGACCGTAGCACTAAAAGTTAAGAACTGCACGTTTATCACCCTACCCACCAAGACAAACATTCTCCTCTACAAGTGGGAGAGGAACAAGCACAGGTCTATTTGTTGAATAACTGAGTGCTGCCATGACTACTGTAAACACAGGGGCCCTGGGTCTGTGTTTATGTGCAAACATATCTTCCTTCTGGAACAATTTACCATTAACCAGGTGGTGCAATAAACGGCCGTGGCAGGTAACACAATGCACAAGTAGACTATTATGTATACAGGTTGAGAGCGTTTGAGACTGAAATAAATAAAGGTAAACAAAGTGGGCAAACAAATAACGTGCACAGATGGAAAACCGACGCACAAAGCCTGAGATAAAACTGACCACATAGACTCAGTGATAACATCTTTACTTTAGAGAGTTACCCTACCGTCAGGTTTACAAACTGAAATCATGATGTTAATCGATCAGTCACTGAGGCACCACTGAGAGTCAACGTCAACATTTAGGCTGAATCTGACAGACATTAAGATTGAGCTTTACTCAGATAGTCACAACCAACGCTCCACTAACAGTTAGCAACAAACCAAATACAGATGATACAATGATCAGTAATCTATGAAAACAACATGGTAGCTATTAATGTCTACAGCTGCAGCGATGTGTCATTCAAAAGGCAAGTTAGAACTTATACGGTTAAAACTGAGTTCCGTCTTTCCTAAAAACTACAACCTATCTAATCCAAACAGGCGGTTGTTGGTGAGCTTTTCCACTGTTTACTTTTGCTTTCAGGATGAGGATTAGATGCGAAGACAAAGGGCCGTGTTTCCTGTGGGCATTTTTGAAGATGCCGGCGGTGATTTGGTTTGTAAGAGCCCGGCTGAACACTGGGCTCATCCCGCCTCGGCTCCACTGCCAGCGAAATCAGATATTATCTGCTGTGGGATTATGATAATTGAACAGTCGTGTTGCAGTGCACCTGTCTAAGGAATGGGCTGAATAATACGCTCACAATGAATGAAATATCGTTTTTTTTACTGCTTTTAAAGTATTCTCACCACAAGCAACTCTCTAGCAGCGGGGGCCACCACTTTTCAAAGAATGGAGAGGAAATGAGGGAAGCACTGCGAGGGGACCTTTTCCGAAAGAGCAAACAAACAACACCTCCCCCATTAAACGCAGACTTTTCTTTTTTCTACCACGTGATGTTACACATGCACCACTAGTAAAAAAAATACCAAGGAAATACATCTGAATGAGAAGTGATACCATGCACCATAAAAAATATTTGTAACCAGAGTAAACTACACACCTAGTTACACACACGAAAGCACAAAAGAGGAAAGAAGGGACAGATATGGATATGTACATGTTCTAACATTTCATTCATCGACCAAACAAAACAATTTAAATGCAAATACAAAATCTCAAATCTTGAATGAAAGGGAGAAGGAAGAATAATAGTGTATAATCTGCCCCCTCTTTCACAAGACATTAACAAGGCAAATTATTCCATAAATATAACACAAAGACATATGGAAGCATAGTATAACTAGTGTATTTAATACTCTATAAGCTCAATACTCTTTTAGCTTTGATTTCACATTTTTAAATCACGTAACTTCCTCCTGGTCTCTATCTGAATAAAAACAAAACAATTATTCGACCCAAGTTTCAGACTCTCTTCCGCAAAATAAAATAATACAAAAAACTCATAATCTCGTGAACATTTCATATCGTTGAGAGTTGAATCACGTGTTAAACTCGGATCATGTCTGAGGACCTGGCTACGTGTTGTTGTGGGGCAGCTTAGCCTCGACTACCTGAAGCCCCATCATGAGCAAACCAGCACGCATCTCACCGGGGAGAAAACACCGTAAACGGATCCAGGATCTGCGTTAACGTGGAAGTGTCGCTAGCTTCGCCCCGCTACAGAAACGTCCAAGCTAGCCCCCGAACGCGAAACGAAAATTGAATGGACTCGACATCCGTTCAAACCCCCCAAACTGCAGTTAGCTTGACGTGTTAGCGGCGTGTTTCAGGAGTTTAACACACACACACACATGACACACAGCCTCCACCCCGCCGCGTTGTTTCAATGAAACCGACCCAGAAGCAGTTTTTCGTACCGAAGAAGCGACGCAGGGAGCAGTCTACGTCAACAGCACAACAAAAGCTAGCAGCAGCGCCCCGTCCCCCGACGCTAGCTTGGGTACGGGAAACAAAACCCGATAATAAACACGTTTAATACAAACAACATGAACACACAGGTGTAGTTAATGGTCGTCCGGCGGGAGCAGGGCCCGGTGTCGGACCGGAGTTCACTCACCGGAGTTGGGGAGCGGACGCGGACAGGGTCGGACTCGTGTCGGTGACTGAAGGAGCGGAACCTCGGAGCTGCTGCTTCCCTGTAGCCGAGCTAGCCACAAGTTGCTAGCGGAGGGCGTGGCCTGGGTAAAAGTAAACAGAGGTGACGTCATGGCGACACGCGGGACTGGGTGAGATCGTAGGGACGCGTTTGGGCGTCTTTTGGATTTTTGGGGTAAAAAAGAGGGTTTGTGTTGCGTGGGAGAGCAGTTTCTGATTGGTTGGTTATGATTCATCCGTTCATAATCTACACAGCTTTATTTGTACTTCAATAGAGTAAGATAATTTTACTTAATTCAGCACCATGTGTTATAAATATAAATACATAATATCCTGAATGTTATTTTTATATTCCCTAATACTACATTATGTTTCAGTCCAGTCATCTTATATCTTATATCTACATATGATCAATGATTTATGTTAATTGTAGGCAAATTAAATCCTTTTATTGATCTGAATACTTTTTACTGAACGGCTGTATTCTTGTAGGCAGCCACACGAGGGAGGTATTTTCTTGCTGGTTTTCATGAAACATTGACTTCCTGCTGACTTGATTATATATGAAATCAAAGCTTTTCAAAGGCTCAGAATGGTCAATGTTATTATCATGGCCATGCAATGCTTTCATAATATCTAGATCTTATTTTTGAAAGCGGAGATACTGAACAAGTCCATGCACTCGTCTGACCTGGCCTTAGTTTCTAGAAAAACATGGGTCTCAAAGTCCAAAGCAAACATGCCCACCCCCAGTATTGATATCCTCCTCTCGCAACTCAAAACGGAAACATGTAGAACTTTCAGTGACTTTATTTTTTCAAACATATGTAAAAGTTAACAGAGACACTTGACAAAAGTCCAACATGCCGAACATAGGTGACGTTGACATTCTGAGCTGCTGGTAAACACAAGGCACCGTCTAAGATCAACAATCAGTTACAAGGTCTGTGTATGTGCAGGGGGACAGTGTTGTTAATTCTCCTCTGTGTACTTATGTACTGCTTGTGTTTAAAAAATCATTACATGAAATAAGGAAAATACAGAGATGACAAAAGTAAGCCTGGCAAAGTCAGTGCTGTGAAAACTAACATGATGAAATTACTTGAATTGAGACACCAGCATTTTAAATAATTAAATATTTGATTTGATTGATGAATCAAAGCAGCAATTCAATGCAAACTCCATATCTCTGTAGAGTTACCCCTAAAAAGGTCTCTGTATTTTGTATTTTTACAACCCCTAGAAGAAATTATGCGCTGTTGTTTGCAGCCTATACACATTCTCACTCTGTCACTCACACACTAACACCTAAAAACACAGGAAAGGCGCCTTTGGTGAGTTGTACAATGCTTCAACTTCCTTAATTTCACAAATAACAAATAAAACCTATTACATGAAAGAAGACAGAAAATAAACTTAAAAGCTATGGATTTGAGAGACAGTGAAATAGTTTGGGAGCAGCAGCAGAGACCATCCGATTACATGTTTCACACAGATCTGACCCTGCTTCACTGATTGCATGACTTCCAACAAATTGTATAAACTCATTAATATACCCACAAAAGAGGAACATCTTTATTTATGTGCCCCTGTGAAAGATCTCTCTCTGAGTCGTGTGATTATTTGTTGCTATCTGCTTTCCAAATGGTAGGTTTTAACACAGGTCATATGAATACAAAAAGAAAAGTCCACAATTCTCCATTAGTACTAAAATCAAACAAATCATAACTCATGACCTAAACAGCAACAGTTTTAAACTTCATCAGAAAAAAGTGACACAAAGCCAAAGCGTATTTGGTCTCAGGTGTCACAGCTCCATATAATCTTTGAGGGACTCTCTGATGTCATAAACATTTACAGTAAGAAACAAAGTGCTTTATTCAGGACAACCACAACACAGCAAATTTGCCACGTATTCTACAGAATAGAAATGATTGCATATATTTCTCAGCATCTACTCATGATAGTTTGTGTACTGAGGTCATTTGAAACTTGACAAGAACATATTCCACTAACAACTTACTCATTACCCTAAAGAAGAAAAATAATAATAAAAAAAAAGAATGTGCAATTTTCTGTTCATATATTAGCAATACAGCAAACAAAATATTTATGTTCTCTCGCTAGGGCAACAGTATTTTGGCTATGACAAAACAGTGAAAAGAGACGACTAGAAAAGCTTTGTCATGTATTGTTAAGGTAAAGCTTTGCTATATGGAACTCTGCTTATAGATAAAAAAAAATAATGATTTATATTGGAGACCTGGCTTTGTCTGTGCTCAGGAAACTGCACAAAACATACTTTAATACTAAGACTCAGAAACATTTTCAGCCGGAGAGACTCTGTCCTCCACTGTTTCAGACCTACGTATGCGTGAGTCATGTCAGCCACAGTTTTAGACCCACACATGTGCAAGTTCCAGATCCACTAAGAGAAGGAAACTGAGTATTTGTATAATCATCATTTAGGCGGAAAATGTATTTCACCGCTCTATGACACAACGATCACATAATAGTGAACAGCTTTAAGCAGCACTCAAAATCTCCCCTCAGATTTTCATGGCTGTCCAAACGAAGGTCAAACAAATGCCATTAAAGTTTATGTTTCCTTTAAAAAACAAACAATAAGTATAAGTCAAAAAGGTCTAAAACCGTGGCTGGCGGCGGGGACAGGGGCTCTCCACTTCTGTAGGTAGTTGAAATTGTTAATACATCTAAAAAATCTGACTGCGCATGATCTGCTGTTCTCGTGAAGGTTCTTTTTAAAACTCTTCGGTATAAAACATACAAAAACTACCCTTGATAAAATGAAACTAAAATAGTTTTTGCCTCTGGCTAAAATAAAGGTTATTTGGGATTTCGTTATGAATGACAGTAGTGCTCAGAAGATGGGAAACTGCATCGACTGAGCTTCATAATTCATGGGCTCCGTTTGAGGTAATTAAGATGATACATTAAGCAACTATGAACTCAACAGCGTCAAAACATTTGCCAACGTATCACAATCGAAAAAACACACTCATAAGCAAGGAAAAATACTTTGTGTCTGGAGGGTTCGGACGTACAAAATGTGCTAATGTCTTGATCGACCTCCTTCAAAAGCGTGGTGTTGCTCATGGGCTGAAATATAAGCAAACAAGAACAATAATGTTACATATTATAGTGTTGTTATCAATCCATTAAAAAGAATAGAGACATAATGGTTAACTTTGAAAGAAAATACTCACGTTTGTAGAACACGGCTTTGAAAGGTATTTGTGGGAGAAGCTCGTAGATCCTTCCTAAGATGTTTGAATCAGTAGCACAAGAAGCGTTTCCATTCCAGACCTGAACGATGTCTTCTCTGTCTCTCATACTGACACTGACACCGACTACTTCATCATCTGCAAATAGAGCAGTAGAGTATGAGTTTAATGAATCTCAGAATTACAGTATCGTTCAGATATTATACTGAATATTTGACATTTTAATTAAAAAAAACAGCAATCATGTATTTGCTGGAACTTGAGTGGTGAGGAAACTTACCTGAGGAACAATAATCACTGAACTGTTCTCCAATGGTAGCCAGCAGCAACTCCTTCCATACAGAAGGCTGAAAATATGAAGACAAATTTGGTTATCGTCATTACAGCAGCAAGAACAGATACACAAATAGTAAATAATAAATATTATACATCACTTACAGTGCTCTCTTTGGGTACTTTCATTTTCCAAACACCGCCTTTAGCGTTGCTTTCTTCTTCCCTGAATGCAAAACGGCATGTTAGATCAGGTATTTTAAGCCTGAACATGAACAACTATTCATTCATCTTTAAGCCAAACTCACCAGAGTGGTTTCCTTTCACCTCTCATCAGATGATAGCTACATCTCAGTGGTAAACTGGAGACAGCGGGTATGTTGTTGTAAACTCTCCAAAAGTTCTACTCCAGCGGCAAGGTGAACAGGGAAGCAGAGTGTTATGTTGAGTCATTCACTGGCACCGGGAGTGCGGTTTCATATATCAAGCCACAAGGTCTTATCGTCATTGCTCTTAACCACAAGAAAGTGCCCTTGTTTATTAATCCTGACCGAACACGTTTATGGCTTGTGATTCATTAATCGTGTTGGCAGAACATTGGACACCAAGACAACTGAGGTAAAACAAGCTTAAAAAGAATCAGGCTGAATATATTGTAGAATGTGAAGGACTTGTATGCACACTATGTAGGGGTGCTAACAGTGTGAGTGTGTCCACTAAATCCTGGGATTGTTTTTCAAGTCATTGGTGAAACACAAACATTCAGTGTCCCCTGATAAGAGTGTTTTATTTAAGGCTTCTGACCCCATGTTGCTTTGGCCTCGGAGAGGTAAACAATCAACAACGCAGCCGTGTGAAAATAAACATCTCAGCACACACTCTGTGATTTGTGTGTAAATAAAGACATTTGCCATTGAAACGTAGTAGCATCTCCTGCGTGTGACACCATGTACCAGCTCTGTGTCCGTGTTTTGAAAAGCATCTCACCTGGACCGTCTCCACGGTGTAGATTTTCTTCAAGTTTGATTCACACTCCGCAGCTGTTGTACCTGGTTGAGACCTGACAACAAAGAGAAGCAGACTTTCAATCCATTTTTGCACTATTCCGGGTTTGCACTACTCTCATCCCACCAAGTGTATGACTGCATACTATGTGTAGATCGATAGATAGATAGATGGATACTTATTCTAATGTTGTGCCGTGTACTAGGTTATGAGTACTTATTAGTGTACTTATATGTTCTGTCTACACCAGGGGATCAGAGAGAAACAGCATTTCAATCCTGTCTATGTCCCGTACATGTGGCAGAATTGTCAATCAAGTTGACAGACACAGAGATGCAAATCAGATTCTAATGATTAATTGAATCACTTCTCATTTACAAGCTTGTGAAGATCTCCCAATCTCTGACCAGACATGTCTCAGGTCAGAGCCCCATGATCAGGCAGGTTTTTTTGGAGGGGGTGGGCTGAGGGGGGGGGATCAGATGACAAATAAGCCAGTAAACAGTAAACAACACTGACCCCATTTGAACACAGAAGCTTCTGGTTGATGACACTCGTGCTAACTGTCACATCTGTTCAATTCTGCTATGTCACTATTGTGTGAATGCTAAATTAGGAGTTGTGTTTGTAATAATGGCGGGTTTGGAAATAATGATTCTTTGAGAACAGTGAATCAACAAGTTTCCTTTTTCGTTTTATAACAGTGCAGCCTGTGTTTCTTTAATACAAGTCATGGCTGAAGATAAACTGAATATGACCTTGTGTGAAATCAAGTTGAGTTATTATGTGGGAGCCAGTTGGTCATAATTACGTACTTGTGTTTATTTTAAGATCCTCCTAAGTGAAGGACTTGGTGTATGTAGGTCATGGGGGAAACAAGCTGAAATCAAATCCAAATAGCAACTTCTATTATGTTATCCACGTGTTATTACAACAGACAATAGCCGAGACTCTGTTAAATCACCCATTAAACTCTATTTACAGCTGCTTCTCTAACCTCAGGCCTCGGCTCCTCTGCTGTCTTTGTTCTCATTAGATTAAAAAGGTACGGTCCACTTGGAAGATGGAGGAAGAGAGAGCGGTGTTGTTTACCTGTCGAGCCAGAAGGTCCAGGGCGAGTGGAGCGGCAGGTTGTCCATGTCGCTCGAGATGCCGAGGTCCATGTCTCCGAGGTGGATGTTGTGCTCCAGGAGACCCGGGCCGGACGCGGAGCTCAGCGGCGGCAGTGCAGCTACGGGAACTGCCATTGTTTTGTTTTTTTTTGGCGTCGCCCCTCTTGGGAAGAAAAAGAAAAAACCCACGAACCACTCGGTGGAGATAAAGAAAAACAAACGGAGCGGGACCTCACAGTGGAGATGCGTCCCACTGGTTTCCAGGACGTGGGCTGGTTTAGGTGAACTGAACCCAGATCAGCTGCTGTACCATTGGTCGCTTCGCCCGGTCTGCGCCGTCACAACAACGGGGGGGAGAAAGTGATGCCGCCCGCTGACAGCCCCGCGACCTCCAGCGTCACTTCACCCGAGCTGCTTGTTATGAACCGTGACAACATCCAACACGTGCATTCAGGCCACTTCCGCCCGGGTTGCGAGATACTGTTATTGTTGTTGTTGTTGTTGTTGTTGATTTCAGATTTAAACGCTTCTTCCGCAAGTGTGCACACGTAACGGCGCGCGTGCGCAGTGGCCGCTAGCTCTGCTCGTGAGCTAGCTAGCTTCCCGCTGCTACTGCTAGCTAGCCAGTACTTCCTGCCAGGGGGACTGGACACAGAAATGGACGTCGACGCGTTGCTGGAAGCGTTTCAAGGTGATGTTTACACGTATCCACGCGAGCGAGTCGCGGTCAGCGAACGTGTTGTGCGTGTGTTTTGGCGTTAAAAACATCTGGGATGTATTTTGCTAACTACGTAGCTTAGCTTAGCAGCATCGAGTGTCGGGTTAGAAGAGGCACACTGGTGTCATTCTGCCTGGCCCTAATGTCTACCTAGCACGGAGATAACATCTTCTAAAAGATATAAATTGGTCTTGTTGTTCTTTTTGAATACAAACTGGTTCAGTCTCGTTCTTACAAGGACGCGGTTATGTAAACAGGTTGCTGGGTAACGACACCATAAACATGCTAACTTGCTAACTTTCAGTGTAACTTTCCATGTTGTAAACTGACATTTGGTGTTTGACAGCGTCTGCATGCTCTCCCCCACCCCCTCCCACCCCCCCCACACACACACACACCACACCACACACACCACACACACACACACACACACCACACACACACACACACACAAAGGGCCTTTAAACAATTTTAACTTGTATTCAATTAAATTAGAAAGGTCCTGAATTGTCTTATGCTGTAGCAATGCTAGTTAGAAGTGTTGTTATTAAAAAGCATTGACTTCGGTTCCCTCAGAAAGTCTACCCAGGTCTTGAATTAAATTTGAGTTTCCTGCATGATAAAAGTTAAATCCTTTGCCAGTGAAGCTCCTAATAGTCAATGGTGGCGTTTTGTAAAACAACACTATTGTTATGGTTACTGTTGCTGTGGTAGTGTGGTCTGTTTTCTAAGTCGTTCCATGTCTCTAGTCTTTTAACTGAACTCTGAGCACTTTACAAAACAAAAAGTGTGACCAGTCACTTCTTACTGAGGCTCAGGTCCTGAAACCCTCCGAACCCTGAGGCCTCAGGGTTCGAGTCCAAAAGGTCAGTTCTCTAATCCATACATGGATCCAGGTCGCGTTATAAGATAAATTATATCAATTGGAATTGTTATGTTCAGCTGGAAAGCTCTGACAAAAAATGCAATGTAAGGGTCAATAAATTAACGCAAATTATTAATAAGTTCCCCTTTTCTAGTAAGGACATTTCTTCAGATTCACTGTCAATAGCTAAATATCAGGATATGTTTTTCTTTCATCTATAACCTGAATGCATGATTGTTTTTGAGTGGGCTGTCCTGCAGGAGGCTTTTTGACAGCCTGCTATTTTAGTTTAATTTTGCAGTATCAGACCTGAAGTGCCACTACAATCTATCTATCTATCTATATAAATGGATAATTGGCACCTAATGACTTAATAATTGCAAATGCACTTACTGAACCAAAAGTAGTTTTACACTCTACAGGGTTGAACATGTGTGTTCAGGTTCATGTCAGATTAGTGTGCTATGTGTACCAAAGTTTTCAGTTTTTTCACGTGGGTATTTGTATTTGCAGATTTTGAGAAGAAAGCGAAAATGGAGACCTGTCCTGTACTCGAGCAGTTCCTGTGTCATATCGCCAAGACAGGACAGCCACTGTGAGTGACAGTTCTCTGACTGAGTCTGACTGAAATCTCCTTGCTGAACTTGTTTGTTGTCAAAAATGTGTTTCAAGACTTTTTATTCTTTTGTGTCGCTGACTTGCAGACTTGTATTTCCAATACCTTCCAGGATCCTGTGGTCCCAGTTAAAACAGTACTTCATGTTTAAGTTGGAAAAAGTCATGGATGATTTCCACGCTTCAATACCAGAACAGAGAGTCTCACATAATCCCAATGTCGAGCACGTGCCCTTTGAAGAGATGAAGACGAGGATCTTAAAGATAGTGGATGGTTACCATGGGTGAGTAAAGCTTAAAATAAGCCACTTTTCCAATTACTAAAAAATCACACATTCATGTACAAAATGGTATGATAAGAAAGTTCAAGCACATGAATGCAACGCCTGTCCATTTCATTATTAGTTAGTAGTCTTTTCGTGGTGTGATCCAAGTCAAACCAAATGGCCTCAGATGTTTGACACACTTGTAAAATATGTCTATGGGCTTGTCAATATTTTCAGACATTGTGGACAAGGCCAGCTTACATGATATGACAACCAACTGAGTAGTATGGGTAACTATGAACTGATATGTAAATGTACTTGCACAGCGGATGCCACTTGAGTAGGCGTTCCTTCATTGTAGCAGAGGACACATTAGTGAAGGTGAAAAAGCGATGTGGCCCAGACCTCCTCTGAATGTTGTCAGAGGAACTGGATCTCAATGCCGCCTCAAGTATCCTGGGTGTGTTCACACCTTTTCTTAGAGCTGTCAACTTGTGATCAGACCACACAAGACGCATGTCAATGCCAGATATGAGAAAGTGTTATATGTCAGTCAAGACAGTTTTTGTCCTCTCTATGCTCTAATGCTTCCAGCTTTGGCAGTTTCTCCTAACAGCATTGTACCTGGCTGTGAGATGGCTGTGTGTGGCTAATCCAAAATATATTCCTTGCTAAATATTCTAGAGTCCCATTCACCATCCAGCGTCTGTGTGAGCTGCTGATGGACCCCAATAGGAACTACGCAGGACCCGACAAGTTTCTCAGGGGTTTGGAGAAGGTGAGTATTACACCACACTACCTTCTGTATAAGTCCACAGACATTAATACAATGTGTTTTCACTCAAGATAAGCTATACTTATGATTACCGATTTTATAAATTGCGGTTTGTGTTACAGAATGTACGGGTGGTCAGCTGCGTGTATCCCACGTCCGAGTAAGTACACTAATGATCACAGTATTCCTGCTACTGATGCACATTTACAGCTCCCTTGAAACTTGCTTATGTTGTCACACAAAGTTAAACTGCCTTCGTACTTTTGTAGGAAAAACGGGGCGTCCAGTGTAAACAGAATGAACGGAGTAATGTTTCCTGGGAACTCAACTCTATATTCAGAGAGGTAGGAGCAACATACTGGTCAGACAACCAGACTATGGTGACGACAGATCAGTCTGCCCTGTTTATTTGACTCTTGGTAGAGTTGCTGATCAGGTGCTATGACTTTTTAAACAAACTGATATTTTTCTTTTCTTGCAGCCGAAATGTAAATGGACCAGCCACTCCAAAACCACTCAACAGACCCAGGTTGTCGGTGTCATCTTCACTCTCCACCAATGGGCTTCCTGACTGTCCAGTGAGCAAAGAGCCAGAGCCAACCACAGAGGAGGTGGAGGATCTTCACATGAGGTAATTGAAAGTAACGAAAAACAAACGTGGTACTTTGTTACGTTGCATTAGTTTCAATGTTGATGAACTGATTTGTTACATTTCTGTCATTGCTGCAGTGATCCCTCGCGATCAGAAGCTGAAGACACACCAAGCAGCGGGACAAAAAACAAACATCCTGAGGAGGAGGAGGAGGAGGATTCTGATGATGACAAGCAGGAGGTCAAGAGGCTCAAGTTTGATGAAAAGGAAGAGGAGGAAACAGAAAATGAAAAGAAAGAGTCATTGTGTCTTCAAGAGTCAGAGAACTTGTCAGAGATGCCAGAATCTTTGGAAGTCTCTAGAGGTCAAGACAACCAAAGTGGAACGTCTTGTGACACAACTTGTGATCAGGGTAAGTTTGAACTCATGCACACTTTGGTTTAGGTACAGTTATTGTACATTTTAATTAACACAACTTGACAGCAGCTAAACTGTGGATATGTGCTGTGTGTTAATAGATAGACAACTGTTTTGTAATTTAGTTGCATCCTTACAAAAGTGTTAAGACGGGGGGGGGGAGTAAAAAGCAAAGAACTCAAGTTCTTTGCTTTTTAAAGAACTTGAGTGTCTTTGTGGTCTTGTTCCTGGGAATTGCAAAAGTGTGGATAAAGGGGCTTACTCTGAACTCTGTGCCTAAGGGCCTTCATGATGTACAAACCTAAGTGATGGAGATCACTATGTGCTATTAAGGGTTTGACCAAAGCCTTTGGCTCTAAGGTTATGACAGAGGCTACGTATCAAAAGATTTAACTACAAATTGGGGCAAGAGCAGACAGAGAGATATCACATCAGAACTTCAAGAGCATCTGCTCACTGAAATTGTCCCGATTTGAATGCACATCAAGTTGTAAACACAGTGATTGTACATGGTGGTGTCCTTTTCAGTAGAGTTACGGTTTCATTATATCTTTAGTGTCATCACATATGTGTGGATCCTGATCACAACGTAAACGAAAATGGTGCAGTGGTGAAATCCAAATATAACAGCATATTTCTCCCACTTTGTTCTTCAGAGCCCAGCAGTTCAGGGACAGAAACCACTGAAAGGGAAAGAAGCTCATCCGAGACAGGAGATGTTCACACTGAGGAGGATGAAGGCGCCGTGGACGGACCTGAGCCCCCCGCTCCATCGGAGGAGAGCACAAGCTTTGAACAGGACAATGAGGAGAGTAACAGAAGCGTCTGTGATGGAGAGGACCACACCAGTGACAAGGAGGTCCCTTCTTCTTCTAGCAGTTCACCTGACTTGTCAACAGAGGGCGATGCTGACAGTTCACACAGCACAGACACTGCAGTAGAGCCCGGGGAACAACAGGACTAGCCTGAATCCAGTCTGCCAACTGACTTTTGTTATTTTACACTGTATGATACCACACCAACGGTATATCTGTAGCACTGTGGACCTTTATACTTCAGGACCAGGATCGTGTGACCTGGAGATTCCTCACTGAAGGATCTTTTGTCCTCTTCAGTTTCACCTGCTCAAACATCAACCAGGTCATTAAACTAGAGGGACATGTATCAAAGAATAAGGAGACTGCTTTTTAATAGTTGATTACAAGTTTTTCTAATCTTTTTTTTTATATCTGAGCATTTTAATTTAATCTTGATAATTAATGTATTACCCCTAATTTCATTATTCATCTGTCATGTATTTCCAGGAGGAGGCGTCTGACAGTTTGAGTTCAATCATCGTTGTTTGTCTCTGATGAATGTGTCTCTCTCCAAGTGAACATGGAAACCTGCCATCACGAATGAAAAGCAAAACTTCACAGACGTCTGTTCGCTTTGAAGCACATATCCTCAAATGTTACTTAATTAAAGTATGTTACATTAGTTAGGATTAACCCCTTTTTGAAAATATCCCAGTTTTTCATTGTTACTGAATGAGGCCAACGTTAACACACTATGTTGCCAGTATTCACCAGTTTGGTTAGATAAATTCAAGGTTTGGCTCAAGTGAAGCCATCTCTGCATCAAACACACACAACCCCGGTACGTTTACACTTTCTGTCATAACTTCTCTGTACAGCTGTCCCTTTTGATAGCAACGGATTTCTACAGTACACATCTGTAAATCAATTTTGTAGACTTGTAATACTTGTGTCCACTGCCTTCGTAAAACCGATAATGGCTGGAAATTGAATGCTTGAGCTTGTATCATGGTATTCATGGAAAGCAATAAATGCTAAAAAAATTGAAGAAAAGTTCACTGGTTTTTATGCAAGCAGAGAGGAACCCTGCTAGTTTTATTGCGTTTTTAGTATAAACTTCTTTTGGAATCTTGTTTCAATAATTCAGTTTTCCTTTTTCCTTTTGGTATGATGAAGAGCTTGACAGTGTTTCAGCTCATTTAGCCGTCAGCTCTTACTGTTTCTGTTCACTCTGGCTGCTTGATCAGTTTGGTTTCCAGCCACATGCAGCTGGCAGCTGCTTTCTGCAGAAAAGTCTCTACTTTCTCAGCCAAGTCCTGACTTTACACCAGAAGGCAGACAAAGCTGCATTTGCCAGACACCCCACATTATTAGCGATGTGATGAATAAAGTGGGTATTTTAGCAGGTTGGTTTTAGTAGAGGAAGTAACAGTGATGGATGCATATTGTGTAAGAGCATCATTTTAATCACACGAGGATAACGTGGCCTTGACATTTCGAAGCTAAGATTATCACTGTCCCTGTTGTCAGCAGATATCGTGAGCCAGGCAGGTATCGGGCCAGGCCGAGCTTTCATCTGTAAACAAAGGCTCCTGTTTGTAACTGTGAACAGTGACGCTGCTGTTCTATTTAAAAACAGACTCCACAGACGACTCCACTGCCTCATATTCTAACATGGCCCCAGACTTGCTATAGAAAGATGTTTCCTGCCATTTATCACACATATCTGGCCCTCTCAGTTTGCAGTGGGTGTAACTGAACATCCATCATCGGTGCATTTAACAACAGCACCTCTCATTAGAGTCTTGAGTGAGACAGGAGCGGCCTTGTAAACAGTAATCAGGTCAGCCGTAAATAGTCTGGAGCCTGAAGGTCAGAGCTTTCAGACATAACTATACACCTGGTCTGTGTGATTCATCGCCCTGTGAAGAGACGTCATGTGCACGGAGCGATAACACAAAGGAGCAAGTTAAGATTCATGCAATTTTAAAAGCATCGGGAAAAAATTGAAGCTGCATGTTAGTTTTTGTGAAACTCTTAAATTTAGTTGTGGCTGCCTAATTTTAGTTTAGTCTGAATTAAGGAAGAACCCTAATCCTGCATTATTTAAAGTATTTTCCACATCATAGATTTGAGTTGTACTCAAGTCTGTGTTTTATTTATGCTAATTGTATGGTCACACGTGAACCCAGCTGATGTAATGTTAATGTGGTGCAGATTTGAATCTTCAGTAACCTCTGCCCATGAAGTTGTGTTTCAAAATGTGACATTGTGTGATTGGGCATTTTACAATATTTTCACTGTTACCCAGCAAATAATTTAAGGATCTTGATGAATGATGACAAATTAGACACATTTAGGTGACTGATATGTTTAAAATTCGGTGCAGCTTACTGCATTTAAAAAGGACTGTTGACGGTTCTAGTTTTAGCTTTACAAACACATGAGTGATTTAGGTTATGGTGTGCAAACATGTATTGATACAGTATAAAACACATTAGTGTTTTCGATAAAGCAAACTTACAGTACAGTCACTATTCTCTGTTTAGTAGAGATATGGGCCGAGGGAAATCCTGTCATGATCTGTGCGCGATCTAATTGATCTGGACACGTTTCTATTTCCATGTTTCTAATCCATTATCATGTGATCCTGTGTGTCATCCTCCTCAGAGAGGATATGAAGAGAGAGCCTAATAATGATTCAGCCTGTAGGACTTTCATGCCATTTTGATCGGTTCGGTTTTTGCAGATTTGAAACAAATGTAGTTGCAGCACCTGTCTCAGTAACTGAGGACTGAGATCTATAGATTTTGTAATGTAGAGTGGGAAGCTCACAGAGAGTCTCAAGGAGTCTTGTAGTTTAATGTAAATCATTTCAGTCTGTAGAGCTTGAGGAGTAATCTCCACTATGGGTCAGCGCCTGAGTGAGGAAGGGGACCCCGACAAGGAAATTGATGCGGCCGAGCTGCAGGAATGGTACAAAAAGTTTGTGGTAGAGTGTCCGAGCGGGACTCTCTTCAGACACGAGTTCAAGAGCTTCTTTGGCGTCACTGAGAACAAGGAGGCCGCAGATTACATTGAAAACATGTTTCGAGCCTTCGACAAGAACGGAGTAAGTACGAACTTCGGCTGTGTGGAGGAACAGGACTTGTGCAAAGGCGTCTGTCTCAGTTCAGTATCGACACGACACGTACCACAGTAAAAGTCCAGATGCATTGAATGGAAGCATTTGTGATAAGAGCAGCTAATGCCCTTTATTGATTATTTATTTTTAATAAACAGAATTAAACACCAATTTTGGTATATTTTTTCAAAAAGCTTTTGAAATGTAAATATTTACTGGTTTGTTAGTCTATTTAAAAAATCAATTGAATAACTTATTTCTGACAGATGATACATCAGAGAATTAATAGAACAATTTTAACAAATTTGACCAATTAATTGCAAATATATCTTACTTTACATTCCCCTTTATCTTTGATTGGTGTTTCCTACTAAAGACCTGTTTGTATTCTATCAAGCACTTTACAATACAGACATTTTGCCTGTCAAAGTGAACCTCAGAGATCTTGTCAAAGTGTCTCTTCAAAGCTATCTCATGTTTTTCCCTTCATTTCCACCGCAGGACAACACCATCGATTTCCTGGAGTATGTTGCAGCTTTGAACTTAGTCCTGAGGGGTAAACTGGAACATAAGCTGAAATGGACGTTCAAGATGTACGATAAAGATGGAAGTGGCTGCATTGACAAAACAGAGCTTCTGGAAATTGTGGAGGTAATATTTACTATCTGTCCCTGACACTATATGCACCTGTATATCCCAAGATCAGCCGGTGGGCGAGATTAATACCAACGTCCTTCTCCTGTCACTCTCAGTCTATCTATCGCCTGAAGAGAGCCTGCCATGGACAGCTGGATGAGGAATGCAATCTGCTGAGCCCAGATCAAGTGGTCGACCGCATATTCGAGCTGGTTGACGAAAATGGAGATGGTGAGGGTTTTCCATAGTTTTCTGTCAGTTTAAAATACTGCATGGATAATTTAAAAGTACAGAGATGGGCTGCTGTAATGTCTTGTTAATGTTAATGTTAATGTCTGTTGTGTGGTGAAACTAACCCAGAGACTAACCATCCCTCCTCATTCAGGGGAGCTCTCGCTGGATGAGTTCATCGATGGGGCACGGAGGGACAAGTGGGTGATGAAGATGCTGCAGATGGACGTGAACCCCGGGGACTGGATTAACGAGCGGAGACGCAGTGCAAACTTCTGAGGCTGCAGCATGGACTGTTCATCTGTCACACACACACACACACACACACACACACACACACACACACACACACACACACACACACACACACACACACACATCCTACAGTGTGACTTACTTTGGATCTGCTGCACATTGATATTAATGAAAACGACAACAACACAGCATTCCTCCTGGTTTTGTAATGTATGCTGGTTTATATGATTTAGCTGTAGGTCCACAACAATGTGTTATCTTGCATGTAACAGGGTTTAATCTGCTTATTCATCTTGGTTCAGGTTTCACGTTCAGTAAAGACACAACTAACTAAGCAGTAGTTTCAAATTCATTTATGCAGTCATAAGATACACACTGTATTTTCCTTTTAGTTTTCTGTCATAAGTTTAATAAATATTCTGAAAGCCTCGACACACTCTACAAAGTTGTGTTCCCTTTTTTAGGATGATTATATTTCTTGTCATGACTTTGTAGCCATGGAAAAACTTAGGTGTATTAGTTGCACCTGTCAGGGCAAGATAATTAAGACCTTCATGTGTCACTGCTACTCTGAGTTTCAGGATCTCATCCGTATTTCCATCGTAGCTCAGCATGTTTACCTGAAAAGAAAGAAATCTAGTAGATAATTCAATTAATACTTTCTTTAGACATTACATTAATAGCAAATATCAAGATGGATCACAGATAAAAGTGTTTAAGGAATATTGAGTTTGAAGGACAGAGAACAGGGGATGGTACTAGTAGCATTTTTAAGCGATACAGGTTTTTTTTCAAATGTATTCCTATCCTAGTAAATATGAATAAGTGTTTGAGTGACAGATTTAAATGTTTTTTATAGTAGGAGTAGGGTGTAAAGTAGGATTTGAGGATAAAGTCGTTATTTATATATAACATCATTATTAATATGAAGGGATTTAGATCCTGAGTCTATATCTGATCCACCCTCCAGAGCTGAAGGTGGCGGTAGAGCGCGTTAAATCCGAGAGAAGAAGAAGAAAAAGAAGAAGAAGACGAATAGCTGCCAATCATCACAAGTGTCACGTTGCAGATTTAAATCAGTTTCACTCTCTAGTTCATTTCTTTACATTCAGTCCGTGGTTGATAGAAGAGTTGAAGCTCGTTACTGACGCGTGTGTTAAGCTAAGCTCGTTTTTAAGTTTCCTATACAGACGTTGATTTGTGTTCATATTTGTCAACAAGAGAATAAACCTCTCGCCTCACAACACGTTCCCTTCTCCGCGGGGACCATGTGGTCTGGACCCCCGGAACCAGTCGACACCGAGGAGATGAAGGTACAAGTTAAAAACACATGAAGAAACCCCAACTTCCGGTGCAGGTGTCAAACCTCTGTGTAAATGGTGTAAATAAAGTTTTTTTCTTATCACAGGGCGCGGTGCTGCCCCCTGCCGGTCAGCGTGCGGCAGTCCGCCATGTGACGGGGAACCTGTTCTCCAGCTTCCAGGACGAGGCTCTGGCTCACTGCGTCAGCGAGGACTGTCACATGGGAGCAGGGATCGCCGTCCTGTTCAAGCGCCAGTTCGGAGGAGAAGCTGAGTTGAAGCAGCAGCGTGAGTCACACCTTTGTTAAACCAGATTTACGTCCCCAGTCCAGGAGACTGGGATGTCTTTTTCTTCAGCTGGTTTGTATGGTAACCCAGTTTAAACTGAAGGACACAGATATGGTGTCCACTAGGGATGAAGAGGGGAATTCTTTATATGGTCACTTCATATTTATTATTCCTTGCTCATCTTCCTCCATTTTTTTGCTATAAATAATAATTCATTTTGGTTTATACCTGATTTTTGGTATGTAGGTGTATGAGTTTGTTTATATGTGTAAATTACATTATTTGAAGTATAAAATAACTATTAATTAACGACTTATGGAGAAGGGCTGAGATTAAATACATTTGTACTTTTTCTCACTCCTTTTCAAATATTAAGTGTTTTTCTCATCACTGTTTGTAAATAATCATTCTTTCTGGGGGGTTTTCCATTTGATTGTATAATTAAATATAATATTTTTTGTATATTTCCATGTTTGAAATAAATAAGAATCAATGAATGATAATAAAAACTTGTTCTGTAACAACTGGCAACATCACATGCAGTCCTGTGCAAGAGCTTCAGGTACATTCAGTTTATCTTTATCTTACATTGACATAATATGTCCAGGGGATAAAGGGAGTAACACGGTGAAATAAGTCCAAACAGATTTTATTAACAATAAAGCCAAATAACAATAAACATGAAACAACAACGCTCCTGACAAAATACATTACATTCAACAAAGCCCAGGTTAAACCAAAGTTTGAGAACAATATTCCGCCTCCCAACAAAGGGAGTAACCTGTCACACAGCACAAGCTGACAAATTGTAGGCTCTCCACAAGCTTTCAAGTCTCTAGTACTTGATTACAATCCTGTTGCACAAGCGTGAACCGCCACTTGGAGCAGAGCAGGGAGGAGAAGGGTTGAACCTGGAGAGACGAGAAAAGAAAACACACTCTCAACACTCTCATTACACCTCGCCACCTCAGAGACGCTCCATCCATCCTAAATTCACTCTGCAGCTTTTCAACAGCCGCTGAAAAACGCAGCCATAGACGCAAAGAGCAGATGATGTGTTTTCATTGGTCAGTCTGGTGTTTTACATAAAGAGGCAGGAGACAATGAAAAAGCCTAAATCCACAGAACAACTGTGTGGTACGACCTACCTGCAAAAACACTTTAAAAACCTTTGTGTGGATTAAAATCACGACAAATATTGATAATAGTGTGTGGTTATGGCACATTTTAGGAGACTGTCTGGTCTGGGTTTTTATTTCATTTGGTTATATTTCTTGTTAAGCACTTTGTAACATTGTTACTATATAAAACGTTCTGTATAAATCACATTTATGATTATTATTAGTTTACTTGAAGCACTGAAGACTTTTGCACACTGTTCTGAGAGCAGGAGCTGGATGTTATCATGATTCTTGTCTGAGCCCTGATTGTTTCAGATCCCAGTTTGTTTCCCTTTGTGCTCTTTTATTCTGTGGACTTTTCTTATTGTTACCTGTTAGTAGTGTGGTGTTACCTCCTGCCTCTCTGCCTGTGTGTTTCAGCATTCATCAGCTTCCCTGTGTGTTTGCACTTGGCGGTGTTTGCTTCTACCACCAGCTGTGACAACAGGGAAATATTCTTGATGTCTGACGCTTCATTAAGTTCACATTTGTGTAAAAATTCATGCCGACAAGATCTCCATTAGATTTTATAGCAAACATCTGTGGGCTGCAACAGTTTTTCTCCTGCACTGTGTTAGTTTATAAATGCCCCCCCCCCTTACCAAGGCATTGTTGTTGACATTTTAAAGCCACTTATGTTTGAGATTTGTGTTTTATGTTGTTTTGTTTTTGTATCCGAACAGAAAAGGTGACAGGACAGTGTGCTGTGCTGAAGAGGGACAGACGTTTTGTCTACTACCTGGTAAAGAGTTAACGCAATGTTTCATGTTACTGATTCACCCCTGGACAAAATAAGACTTGTTGAAAAGACATCATAGTATATGTTTTAATTCCCTGTTTATTTGATTGCAGATCACAAAGAAAAAGTACAACCAGAAACCCACCTACGACAGCCTGACCCTGAGCCTGGAGGACATGAAGTCACACTGTGTGAAGAACGGAGTGACAAGAATCTCGATGCCTCGGTTTGTCTCCTCATTAATTTGTACTTTGTTAATTGGCTCAATTCATTTATTTAAAGAAGTTTTGAATTCTGTCACTGCTCCAGTTAAACTCTTGTGTTTTTCAGTATTGGCTGCGGCCTGGATCGACTGGAGTGGAGGAGAGTGGAGGAGATCCTGGAGCAGGTGTTCAAACACACAGACATCTCCATCACAGTCTACAGCCTCCCAGTGAAAGCAGAGACCACAGTGATGAAGGAGAACAGGCGCCGATGATGGATGGAAATGTTTATTGTAATTATTTAGATCGTGCACTTCTCTGTATTCCTCTCCCCACACATTGTAATCTTGATGATGATCCTTTTTTGTCAGAACTTTTTTTTTGTACAAATTATATTGAAATAAATATTCCTCTGTTCACCAAAATACAAGTTATAAGCTATTTAAAAACATCTTCACACAGTTTTATCACGAAATCTTTCACCTGTCTTTTCTGGTTTAATAGTAAATGCTCTTTTACAGCAGGGTCTTAAAATATCTCTTTATTTGCTCATTCAGCCGCCAGGCAATTATGTTGTTGACTTAGCAAACGGTGTATTTGCATTTCTGTCTGGGAGTCATATAACTTTTAGAGTGCTCACTGAAGCGTCTGCAGATGGCTGCGGGTATTCTATGGTCCATTATTGACCTATCTAATTGGGTATTGTACTTTAATGCAGCCGGGACCTAGTGGATGGACCAGCTGTGAGTTAAAAAGACAGAGGAGCAGGGGACACTGACACCACAGAGTCAATCCCTCACATCCATTTTCTCCGGGACCAGAAATCCTTATAACACGTCAACAAACTCGAGTGGAAGATCAGGGAGGGGATCCCTCCCCATCTCCGTTCCAGGTGTTTTAGCACATTTGTAGGATTAAATAATATTGAGTGAAGGGGGGGCTACATTTTACTATGTAACAATATGCGCTTCATCCCTTGTGTGATTATCATAAACCTCAGCAGCATCGAGACAGTCTGAACAGGCTCCGTAGTTTGCTGTCTGTGACCCTCCCACCCTCCTTTGGGGCACTGTGAATAATTCATGAGGAAAAGGCATTAACCACTGCGGCTGCCTGCCCATTTTCTCCCCTGTATATCCAGGCTGGCTGGAAGACTGTACTCCAGCATCACTGCAACCAGCCCTCCTCCTCCTCCTCCTCCATCCTCCTCCATCCTCCTCCTCCCTTCCCATCCCCCTTCATGCCTGGCAATTAGACTCCTCACTGCAGCAGAGCCACCTAGCCACGCTGCAGTGAGTGCAGGGGAAGTCGCCTCTCGTCCGACCTGCCTTCACACCTCGACGTGCTGGTGGACCAAATGCATCCAAATCTGCCCTCACCCCCCCCCAGCTAATAGCTGCCCCCCCTAGTCTCTTTGTTCCCATGCAGCATCTACTGCTTGTCCCACTGCGGTCCACTGATTCGCCTCCGATGCTTTCCCCCACTCCATCCCATTCTCTCTCCCGCACAGTCCTCCCCCACCTCCCCTGCTTCCCTCCTCCCTCTGTCCTCCATTCCCTTTTTTTTTCTTCGCTCGATGCGTATGAAATTGCAGAGCTCAGCATTCTTCTCCACAGGCACTTAGAGAAAAAAAAGAGAGATAGAGAGAGAGAGAGAGATGAGCTTGGGAGGAAGGTTTCTGGTGCACCACATAACTGGCCATCTTCCAATTAAAGAAGAGAGCTTATGTTATTGAAGAGCAGCTTAGCCAATCAGGAGGCAGTGCTAGGCAAAGACAGGAGGGGAAAGCAGCAGAGCGAGTGGGCAAGAGGAAGGGGGAAGAAAAAAAAACTGCAGTGTGTGAGTGTGTGTAGTTTTTATCCCTCCCCTGAACAGATCTTTATCAATTTGGGTACTCCGGTGCTGGGGTGCATTTGAATGGGTGTCTGTGTGTGTGCATGTGACAGAGTTGACAGGAGGACAGGGTAAAGGTGTGTCCACGGGGCTGTGTTATACTCCTGACTTGTTCATTCTGAAACTGGAAATAAGAGAAAGTAAGGGGAGATTGATTATTTTTCTCTCTATCTCAAAGTGTCTCCGAGCCTGTGGAGAAAGGGAAGAGCGTGGTGTCCAGGAAAGAGCGACCAGCACAGAAGGTAAGCAGCTTCCTTCTCCTCCTACTACACAGGGCACGATGGGGTTTTTACACTTCTGAAGTTATTTGCTTTTTTTAGTTGGCGTTTGGCTGTTTAGTCTCTCAAACGTTTCTCATTTTTAGATATACATGTGGATTTGTACTTATTAGAATCTCTTGTGTTTTAAATACTTGTAAAAAAAAGAGCAGAGGGAGATGAGAGAAGGAGGGGGAAGGTTAGTGCGGGACTCCCTGATGCTTCCAGGCAAGTTTCTGTGCACACGGTTCTCTAGTGCTGCAGTATCCCATTACATCCCTGAGCGGAGCTGCCTCAGCATCCAGCCAGTGTGGGGCAGAGCAACCCAAACCAGCTCCCACCGCTCTAACATGACGCTCACAGCCTAAACTTGTGTTTTTAACCCTGTTTTTTTGGAGAAGAGTAAAGTGTTTATCCCTCACACGCTGAATCCAGTGCACTCCAATAAGCTCAGATTGACTATAACACTGCTGCAGCCCATTTTTAGTTTTGTTGTGTATTCTGCGTATCGGTGGGGTCTCTTAGATAACAGATGGAATTGGCCCAGATAGCTTTACGAGCCTGGTGATGAGTTAGTGTTTTGTTTATCCGGTGTTCGGGGACTTCCTTCAGTCTAAACCTGCAGCAAAAGTGGGCTCTCTGATTGGCTGATCAAGGATTACTGATGACAGTGTAGCGAAGAAGGGCAAAAATAAGGCTTTCATCTCTGTTTGCAATTACTTGGGTATTTATTCACTTTTCATAATTTTGAGCTGAGCTCAAACAGCACAGCTGGAGTAAAGTGAAGCGTTGTTTGATTAAAGCAAAGGTCGACTGATAAAATATGTGTGTTTTCCACTATGCATTAATTATCACCTTTCTTCAGCACGTTCACAGTTTATTTGTTACATCCCACTGTCTTCTTTTGAAAGTCTGACCTTCATCATATGTGATGAAGATTTCATACTGTCCAGCAGTGGGCACTGTGTGTTTTCTCTGCTGTAAGAAGCCTGCGAACACTGGCCTGCTGCAGAATGGGAGGAAAGAGCGGATGGCCCTGATGTGTGTCTGTGTGTGTGTGTGTTTTGTGTGGGCACACTGAATAGCTATGCCAGACAGGATAAAGAGTACAGTATGTACCGGTGTATTCCTATTGCTTTGAAATAAGGTTAATAACTTTCATCCCCTCGTAGTGAATGAAAGCAAATGAACCTATCCAGCTCTGATGAACCCGGTAACTGGTTTTAAATAGTGTTTCAATTATTTAGCACTGAGTTATATGCAGGGACGAGGGGAGGGCCGCGAAGGAAACGTTAACTGTTTCAGCACCATGGACAGAGCCCAGACTGCTCACATCAGCTTCCCTCAAATAGTTTCATGTAAATCAGTGTAAAGAGGTTTAGAGGTTTAGGTTTAAGGCAAAGCTAATTCTTCTAACCATGCCTCGGCCGGTGACCTAATAAACCACCTGGCTGCTCACATTTCCAACTCCTTATCGGATATTCCAGTTGCCTGGGCCCATCTGTTCTTCTGCTTCCAACTGATGACGTGAAGAAAACACTTTTCATTATTCATGGACCTCTCCTTTTCTAGAACACTGCTCATCTCAAAGAGAGCTGAGTTTCTGCAGAGATGCTACAGACCTAGCTCACAGCGGTTTTCTTTTTGAAAAGCCCTACACTGTCCTTGTCTCCCAGTATCATGACTCTCTGCTCCAGGTGGGAGCGTCAGCACTGTGCTTTTGTTCTACTTTGCTGTTCACTTCAAAACGCCAGGCTGTGGGATGAAACTGACTTAGCAACACAATCCTCTGAGTGTGACGACTGCCTGTTTCACAGCTACTTGATAACATAATTAAAATAGCTCTATGTGTGCAAGTAATTCATTATGTTTCTCATTAATCATTTCAAAAACCACCAACGAGTTGCTGCAGACGGCAGTTTTGTCTCAGTTAAATCAGTGAAAAGTCAAATGAAAAACTATCTAATGGCTGCGCTCCATACGTTTCGGACACCTGCTGTGACTCCGAGCTTTGCTTCATGTCATGGTTGAGAGTGATCAGCCAAAGTGTCTCTGCAGGAAGCAGCCAGCATACTGGGAGACTCGTTCAGACAGCGATCATCAGAAAACCTCAGCTCTAATGGGAAACCTAAATGAGACCCCTTGCTGCTGCCAAGAATTATCAAGTTTCCCTCTATGGTAGAAGCAGAAGTCTTGGCATGGAGGGGGTTGAACTCATTAGATCTTAAAGCTGATGTAAACAATCAGACCTGTATCCTGTGATTTATGCTTAATTCTGTGATCTAGCAGATACTTCATTGCATTTAGAGTTTGAGAATTTGCTTCTGAATGCTGTGAAAGCATTGGTGGTGCTACATGCTTATTTCCCATTCAATGTTTTTCTATGTGTAGGTTTTATGCTGAAACTCTTTCCAAGAATGTTGCCCTTTTTGTGGAGGAAGCGAGCAGCTGTTGGGCTTGTCATTGCTCATCCTTCCTGGTGCACGACACCCTCTGTCCCAGGCTGTGCGGCACGTGAGCCTCTCTAAATGATGCTGTAGGCAACACTGCGGAGCGGCAACGGCTGTCACCCTGACACTTACAGTTTGCAAAAATACCCCCAAAAAAACTGTCCACGGCCACGATGAGAGGAGGATATACATGTGAAAACTCACCACACTGGAAGAAATAGTGGTTAGTACGTTGTAGAGTTAAAAATAGAGGACATTGCAGAGGTTTGAGGTGAGCAGACCCTCTTGGGGATCTTAGAATGACACCTTGATAAATACAGTGAAGTGGGGGGAAGGACGGTGTTTGTGCCTTCTCACTGAAATGGGGCACTTACTCATACTCTCCGGGGAAAGGTTACAGGATTTATTTACATGCATATATATTTTGATAAATGGGTTTCTATTCGTGAATGTGAGCAGCAAAAGGGAAGGGCGGTTAAAATGAAGAATAAATAACAGACGCGTGTTTGACACAGTACCGAGCGTGGAGAGAATACTGAGGATGAAAGTGAGGAGAGGAAGGCAAGAGAGGAATGATACAAGAATGGGCGAGAGACGGAGCGAGAGAGATTGAGAGATTGTCAGAGGCAGAGCAGAGAATGGAGGAGAGTGGGTGTGCATCGCAGAGCTATACGAGCACTGCAGCACATTGCGGTGCCCAGCCCCCCCGCTGTGTTCTCTGCTCGCCATCCGGTTCCATGCACTGAAAAGACCCCTGCAGCAGCAGGAGCAGGAGCAGAGCCGCATCAACCTCTCAAAGAGCTCCTGACCCGGCGTCGTGCATCCTGGTCGTCTCGTGGTGGCACAGATTTCGAAGCAGCGATGGCGACACGGGGCTCAGGACGGAAAAACAGCCGACCTGCGCCCCGCCAACGCATTGTCATGTAGAGAGAGAGAGAGAGAGGGAGTATTCACTTCACACTCCCCCCCCTGGATTATGTAAGCGTATAGAAACACATTCACTCTACTCCACACCAGCTGAATGATCCCACCGTTCCCCGGCGGTGTTCTCCTCATTAGGGAACATCTGCCACGCTGTGTGCTTTGTTCCAGGGGCGGTGTCTTCGTAAACACGGACGGACACTTTATTGAACTTATTGAAATGGGAACAATGGGGGGGCAAACAGCACGTGCTCTTAAATAGCTCGTGTGCGCTCGTGTCCCCCGTGCTTTGACATTTTGTTGATGCTGCCCTGTGTGGACAATCAGAAATAATGACACACGAATAACTTCCTTGTCTGATGCGGGCTCACGTGAAAGAAAGCACACAATTTATGCAGCTCAAAGTCAGGCGGTGTTACAGTGTGCATGAATGACTCACACAGGGGAGACTCACACACTTAAATTGTGTTGGATTAATTATACAGCCAAGCAATACTATCTCTGCCATCCCACGCAAACACACACACACACACATACAACACACACGCATGCAGATGTGAAATAAATCTTAATCATATGAAGGGGAAAAAAAGCTCTAGGAAACGAAGGAGAAGCTTATTTCTGCTTCCATAAACAGTTGTTGCGTTTGCATCCCACTGGCCGCCTGGGGGGGGGACAGCTGAAGCGTGAGCGCTTCCCCCCTCGGTTGTGTGTGTGTTCCCTGGTTTCCCCTCCACTCTGCTGATGTGGCTGATTCCGGTTGCACACAGCGTGGACTCTCCCTGCTTCCTGTGACAAGGTCGGATCGTGTCTCTCGTCATGTTTCCGAGGGAGCGGAGTCACTCACACCACACCGGAGAGGTGGCCGAGTCGTGAGGGGGGTGTTGCCTCTGATTATCACCAGGCTTGGAAAATATTAAAATAAAAACATGTGCTGAAAAGAAGAATACTCCAACCTAAGACTCATAATCATATAGATTATATAAAACACATCAAACATTATGTTTATATGGAATATGAAATCTCTTCTTTGTGGGGCATCAGCTGCATTACACTCATTAAACAGAAAATAGATGTGTAGTGATTTATGTAAGACATTGTGTGACCATTTAACCTTGCAACATATCGTTTAAATGCAAAGCTGCAGTCACGTCCTCACTCGATGCATTTACAGGGTGAACACACAGTGGAAGGTTGAGAAGAGAAAACGAGAGAGCCTCTGTGCATTGTGTGTGTGTGTGTGTGTGTGTGTGTGTGTGTGTGTGTGTGTGTGTGTGTGTGTGTGTGTGTGTGTGTGTGTGTGACAGAGAGGGAGAGAGTGGGAGCAGGCGGCAGAGTACTGTAGTGTGGGTGAGCTGCAGCAGGGACTCGGAGTGCTGCATTGAGCTGCATAATTAATGTTAAGAGGGTGGAGCTAAAGGCGGAGATAACTCCCTGTGAGGAGCGAGCCGCTTGCAAAACTGCTAGGAGCAGAGCCACCTCTTTTTTTTTGTTTATTTAAAATGTGGAATCGCTGCTCGGGAGGCAGATGGAGCAAAAGAGCAGTGAATGGAAATGATATTTTGATGCCGAACCAGGGAGGTTTGGTTGTATTTATATTTTTGGTCCAGCTCGGTGTCTCTGTCCCATCTGTTCCCTCGGCCCCTCAAAGCCAATCACCCTCCACTGAGCTGCGTCCCACAGCCAAATGCCTCACTGCTGTCTCCCCAGCTCTGTTAATCATCCAATTTGTAGCAGAGCCTCCTCCTATATGACACATCTGGTGTAACTCTCATCTGGTCTGTCTGAGCTGGACCGTGCAGGAGGGAGGAGGGAGGAGGAAGGAGGAGGAGGAGTGGCTTTATTCCACGGGATGCTGTTATATTTATAGTTATATCTTCGTCACAGATTTTTTTTTGCTTGACTGCTCATAAGAGGAAACGCAATCTCACACGAGACCTGCTGCTTTTGAAGAAAATCTCCAATTATTATCACATACACTCCTCAATTAGAGACATCTGCCTATTCAGCCATCAATTCAGGTCACACGTTCGCAGCAATCTGCACATGCATGCGAGTGTGTGCGTGTGTGTGTGTGTGTGTGTGACAAAGCTGCAGTCAGGGTTTCTCTCCTGGATGTGAGTGCATGTTCATGGAAGCATGTATTCAGGCGATTGTATGTTCCTGTTAGTCTCCAGTGCTGTCAGAGCTCATGAACCTGTGTCGCTCCTCTGTCTCCAGGGCGTTATTGCCTGGCCGGTGACCACATCTCCATCGCACTGCTCTGCTTGCACCCCTGTCACCTAACCTCATCATCACTGTGGCTGTTCTGAGGTGATGACATGTATTCTGCTGCAACATGGCCCAGCCTTCATGAGCCCGCTGTGCAGTAAAGCTCCGTGTGAAATGTGAAAAATCAAGCCATGAAGTGTTTTTTGTGTTTTGTTTTTGTAATTTTGTACATTTTACTGAAAGCCGTTTGCCCCTTTAACCTTGCACACTAACATTTGGACGAATATGCAGCTAAAACCTGCAAAGAAAAGGCGATTTACTCCTTTCCCATCGCGAGTGCAAATTTCACGTTTGACCTCACAAACACACCGGAAAACAGGATTAGTAAACAGTAGAAAGAGGCATGAAGGCTACTGAATTTATGTATGACTATGCAGGTTACTTTCTTTAAAAGAAGATATCTTTTACTTCCGTCTCTTCAAACTCTATTCCAGCTGAATGATGTTCGATTGCTGCCCGAACGCAGGAGGATGCAATTTGAGGCTGAGATTTGCAGAAGTTACCGACCCAGCCTTCATTGCCGCCATGATAGCTATTGTTGAGAGTGAAGGGGGCGAAAATGAATCTGTCCACTGGGGTGTCATGTTTCCATCACCGCTGTCAGGAGCCGTTAAATTCCTGTGACCACTGCGGAGTCATTCGATCAGGGAACGACCTCTCGCCCAAGACAAAAGCCAGATGTTAGTGGGTGTTACTGGTTTCTTTGTCTTGTGTGAAAGGGAGGTTTTAAATGGATGTGTTTGCCAGAAGATACTATTGGGATGTGTCCTTGTCAAAAAGGGCTGAGGGAGCGCACGGAGGCATTTGAGATGCACCCCTCGTCGGCTCCGAGCTTCTCTATACCCAGCGAGGAAGCAGATAATGACTGCAGTTTCATTTCGGTCCCCCCAGAGCAACAAAACCACACTTAAATCACAACCTCGACATTATCGGCTGCGAGTAAAGGCGGATGCAATTTAACCTTGAAGGTGGAAGCCCACAGAAGGAGGCAAGGAGCATCGTATCGCTGCAGCATTGGACTTGTTCGGATGCAGGGATTTAATCTGTCTAAATAATCATGGTGGACTCTGTGATAGCTCGCCAGCTGATGGCTTAAAAACATATCTTCAGGGTCTTGGTGTGTTTAACAATGAAGTCCAATGGTTCTGATTGTATTTTCCACTTTGCCCTTTCTCTCCTTTTTTCCTCTTTCCGAGCCTAAAAGGCATCAGGCAGCAGAAAGCTCAGAAAAACAACACACAGCCTCATTAAATATATTTTTTTTTCTGTCCCCTGAAATCTTGGAAATGAAGAGACATTTTCTGTTTTCCTTCCCTCTCGGTTCCCTTGGGGTTTAGCAGTGGGAGAGTAAAGTTGCCATTTCTTTGTGTTGCCAAGTGAGAATCTGCCCATCTGACATTCCGAACGCTGGGAGCGGTGCAAACATCAACAGAAACCTTGAACCTTTTCTCCTGCTTTAAAAATCAACTCCTGCTTTGAAATCCTTCTGAGTGAAACGTCTTGAAATGAGTACAAACGGAGCACAATGATGTCGAGGGGAATGTTATAATTTTGTCCTCCCATGCATACTGCGAGCTGCTGTGATCTGTGCAGTTTGTTTGTTTATAAATCAGAGGAACACAAGGACTGATGATTTTCATTAGAGCAACATTGTGCAATGTAATATCAGCCCAGAAACCCAAAATAATACGGAGAAGCCAGAGAGAGGAGGAAGAGGAATACTTAAGCTGTGTGAGTAGGTGCTCAACATGAAGGCTGCTGCTTTTCTCTTTGAGTTTTTTTGAGGCCAGTGTGCAGACGAAGGACCCAGCACACGGAATTTTAAAACATCTCAGTGGGTTCTAACAGCAGTGGTCTGACATTTCCTCTGCTGTCACTGAGGGACGGCAAAGAAGAACCAAATCAAAGGAGAAGTATAAGGGGAAAAAACAACATGTTTTACTTATGAAATGATGGCGCAGGCTGTCCTCAGAGGCAGGAGAAGGTTTAGCTATGCTTTTTACAAATGTGGGCAAGAGGCTTTTGTGTTTGTGACAAATAAAGAATTGTCTGAACAACAGAGATAAATGTAATCATGGCTTTTAGATGAAGAATAGTCAGGAGTAAGAAAACATAGATAATTTAGTTTTGATTATTGTGTGGGAAAATTACTTGATGCTAACAAATAAAACTAAATCTGCAGGATACTACAGTTTTCTTTTATGACTTAAAGGTAAACTGTGAAGGATTTGTCTCTTGCTGTTTGTAAACACATTCCACTCAGAGAGAGAGAGATTTTCTTATTGTTTCAGTGTTTTCTTAAAGGGATAGTTCACACACAAATTTGAATTCCCTTGTTATCTACTCACCATTATGCCGATGGAGGGGGGGGGTTAAGTGTTTGAGTCCCTGGAGCCTCAGGGGTAAACAGCTTTACAGCCAAATCCAATACGATCGAAGGAACTGGCGCCAACTTCTTTAAACGTAAATGACCGTTTCTGTCATTATTAGTTTTATTATTTAATGCTGTGAAACATCACGACTGACAGCTCAGAATGACCCGTGATTGGTTGAGCATGTGTAAAACACAATCACTGCTGCACAGACTCTGGCTCTGATGTCACCAGTACAAGATGGCAGCACCCGTTTACTGGATATTCTGGCTTCAGTGGGAGGGAATGGAGACACGTTGTCCATCTTAATAACAGTCTGATGATGTTACACACCTGCTTTCAGGAGGTTGCACCTAAAAACAGAGAAAATACAGTGCAGGGTTTGTCCAGATGAATACAGCAGTGAGACATAAGTGAAGATTGAGTGGGTTTACTTTTTGCACAAGTCTATACACCAAGGTACATTATGTGAGTGGCAGGTTTATTACTGTTCTTTGTAAAAGCCGAAGTTCCACAGAGTGTTGAACCGTCCACTTCCCTCGTTCTCTGCTCAGGTCATTGTGCTGCTGCCACTCCCAGAATAAAAGCTTCCATCAGACCCGTTGTCGTATCGGCAACACAAGAGAAACCCAACGTAAACTAATCCAACTTCCTTGGGTGTTAAAAAGAGTGAAGCAGAGTTGTGTCTTGACTTTGCGCGCCAGCCAAGTTGGAAGAAATCTCTCCGATCCGATCTCTCCCCAAAAGAGATTATTGACTTGACGTTGGTCGGCAACTCCGAGAGCGTTGCACAATCGGTTTTCTGTTATAATTGGGCTTTGGAGAAAGGACATGACATTCATTGTACTGTATTGATCAAAAATAATTACTCCCTTCCTTTTGTCCAGCTCCATAAACCCCCTCTCAGCGGTGCTATCTGGAGAGCAGTTATAAGATTGGAAATTATTTATTTTTGCAATCTTCGTTCGCATCTGGAGAGTTCTCCTCCAACGATCACTCCAAGCCTCATGATACAGAGATCTGCATTGGACATGGTGTGCTGGTTAAATAAGGATGCTCTGGGAGTGTTAGCACGGTTGTGTTAATAGCCAAAAGCTTGCATGAGAGTGGTTGTATAATAATCCCAGAGCTCAGGAGGAGAATTAGGTAAACAAAAGGAGAGGGGGGGTCATCAAGAAGCCACTGTATTAGCCTTGTGTCCTGCTCTTTTCTGGAGGGGGACTGTGTACTAATTGGAAGCCTCAGTGAATCATGGCAGTCAGAGAGTCTAATTTCCTTCCCCTTGTTACTTTAACGAGTCAGCAACAGGAATTCTTTACATTTGGCTCTATGTGCATTACTGAAACAGCCGTATACCTCGCTGTCACAGTGATTAATGAAATGCCGATGGCCAAACAGGAAACACACACACACAGACCTTTGTGTCTCTCGGGGATCCTTTGTCTGCCGTCATCCCTGAAAAAGGCCAAAGCAGTGTTCACCCTTATTATCTGCTGTCAAGGGTCTTCAGGAATTTTCTTTCTTTTACTTCTCTTAAGCCTCACACTCATTGTACTGTATGTGTCCGTGACACCTGACTTTTCCATGAACAACACTGGACACACAAACACACAACTGGAGTCAGTGGTCTAAACATGGCTGTGTTCATGACAGGAAACCAGCACTTTGTTGAATAAATACACTTTAATGTGTAAATTACACCAGAATATCGATTGATTGGTAAGGTGCTTACTAGTTTTTAAAAAACATTACTGGATATTCAATATATTTATATAGAAGAATATCAAGGGATGTATCTTATTCCCTAAAGCATGTTATTGCCATCGACCCTAAAATCCAGTTGTGGTCGTGCTCTTATCTCTTATCTAATTTATAACTATATATTATTGGCACTATCACCAATCTCTGAACCTTAGAACCGCACATGCCCATAACTCTCTTACTGTATATATTGTTGTTTTATATTGTTGTTTTTATATTGTTGTTTTATGTACAGTGCACCAACCACACCACGGCAGTTTCCTGTATGTGCAAATATACATGGCAAATAAAATAATTCTAATTCTGATTCTGATCTAAACCTACAAACTTTTTTCTGATTTACTCAGCAAATTACAATGAAACATTAAACAGTTTGTATATATCATATTTAAGAGTCTTGGAGACAGAAACTAATAAACAATGCCATCCAGAAAGTACATGCATCATCATTTCTTTCACCAAATAACTAAATTCACTAAAGTAAGCTACACCAACCTTTCCGCCCATTCCACAAACTGATTCTCTATGTGTTTCTGTGAGTCATCTGCAGATCCATATCTGAGCCTCTGTGGCTTTTGAACTGACGGACCTGCAGCATTGTAGCCTGTGTTTCTCCCTGGTGGAGCCCTGTGAGTGTGCATCCCCACGTACAGTCTGCTGTTATGTAAACCTGACTGCTGTAGAGAGTATGTCAATGCAGGGCCATGTTTACCCCCCTCTCTCATGGACCTTCTCACAAAACTGTCCTTTGACACAGTGGGCAATAATTCAGTTCGATGTCCTGCCTGGAGAAGTAGACCGGTGGTGCAGGGGCAAAGCACTCACCCACTTAGACTGCATGGATCAGCTCCGGTTTGACCGTGTGTTCCAGAACACACATCGGGCTCTGTAGGTGGGTGGGAACCATGCTAATTGTCATGGCACCAGTGACTCCTACTGGTTAGTTAAGTGTATAATAGGATCTACACACGTTGCGTCATGTGTCACGGAGGAGGCACCGACAGAGTGTCGGGATTTTTGAAGGAAATAAAGATTAAACAAAACAACAAACTCCCATGATCCCACACTGCTTCACCACGACATCAATAGGTCACTTGTCATTGTTTTGATTGAGAGACCCCTAGAGGCCAAGTTACGTATTGTACGTTTAAAGAAGCAGGAATGGGTTTTGTAGTGATCATGGTATTGACAGTTGATTGATAGGTGATGAATTGCATCGATAGCCATTATGATCAATGGTTATTTTGCATCTTCACGAATATCCATACTACCTGACATAAGTAACTTGATTGAATTGGTTTGATATTTAATTGTATATATATATGGGAGCTTCTCAGAGTCACAAACTGACACAACCCTTGAAATATGAGTTGTAATATACAATAAAAACTCTTCAATTCAAATTAGCCCAGACAGAAAGGGTGCGACTCCTCCGCTGGGCTCTATCTCAGCTGACAAGCTTGTCTTCTGTCGGCCGGGTTTCCCCCCCGGGTGCATCGGCCCAGTGAGAAATGACTTGGACTTATTGCTGATTGTGTTGCTCTCAGCGTGAAAGCAGAATGGACGTGCACGGTGCCATTACAGAGTGATTCATACATACATTGAAAATTTAAATTTGTCTCCTTATCTCGTCGCCAGCATGCAGCGAGAAAAAAAGTTTAGGAATCTCTCTACAAACGTTGGCTTCGTTTTTTGCAGCCTCACCATTTTCAGATTCAGAAGAAATTAATCCAAATTGGAAAGTTAAGCTTCAATAGAGGTTAAACAAACTGAGCGTTGTGTGTTGGCGCACATTTAAAAACAGCTTGTGCTGCCTGTTAAGCTGCCACTCCTTGTGTTGTTTTTTTTACACCTTATGTTGGGGGCAATTAGTACATGCAAATCGGAGCTCCTGATTTCTGTAGCATTGCTCAGAGTTTTTTAAATAATATTACAAATTAAAAATGCTGTTTGTTTTTTTTGGATTTAGACACAGGATGGAAAACACAGAGAAAACAACTCTGTGAGGTTAAACCCAAACATAGATGATGTATATCCGTGCTGGGTGTAATGATGCAATGTGTTTGCAGTGCTGCTGCTGTGAGGTACAGTGCTGTCTTACATTGTTCTTATTGAAAATGACAGAAGTATTTGGTCTGAGCGACTGAATAATAAAGAAATTATCAGTTCAGGTTTAATAAAGAAGGGAAATTGAAGTGAATCAGGTTAAACCAATTGGACAGTAGTGTCGTGAGCACCCGTCACATCTTTGTTTAATCATATTTAATTGTATTTAGAAGAAACATGATTCATATGAGAGTGGTTTTGCTTCAGGTACCGTTTCACTGCAGGGAGACTGTGTGGAGAAATGGAGCACTCACACAGTGACACTGGGAAATGTGAACACAACAATTAATTAGACTGGTCATTCTTCGACTGAGTGAATGACAAAACACCACATTGAGTGTGACGCACAGAATAACTGATAATTAACGGCATAATGAGAATTCAGAGTGACTTGGCTCCTGTCAAATATCTGCATTTTTTCTGGTGGTGATTATATGTTTCTTGATTTCTACACACAACACAGTAAGTGGTGGTTTTCTATTGGATCAAGGCAGTAGCTCTTACTTATTATAAAGTATTATACCAAACAAACATGAACCAAAAGAAGCTGAGTTTGATTTGAAATATTCAGTTTCAAACAGCTTATTTTCACTTCTGCTATAAAATGGTTGCCAGATGTTTCAATCAGATATCAAGGAGATTTATATTGTTTATTTGTCCAGAAATAGTCAGTAACACTGTTGGTCTGCAAACAGAATCCATGACTTTATCAACGACTATAGTCAGATGTCGGACATGCCTGCCTTTAGCCCTGTAAAACGAAGGCGCTGCATTATTGAGAGTCTGACAACGGGACATTTTGTCTCCGGTGGAAAGTTCAGCTTTGAAAATCCGAGCAAGGTGAAGGAGCAAAAGACGAGAGTGAGAACCGTCCCTCCCTCATGTGGAAGTTCAATTTTTAATGGGGACTTTTTTATTTGAAGTCTCTTTTACGGTAGCCTCCTTTAGCCCAGGTGAGGCTCACAAGATGGAGACAGAAATATCACCCAGCTACAGTGTGAGCTGCTGTGTGAGAGATTTCTCCACCTTGTGATATTTGTCTCTCGCTTACGGTTCATAAAAATGTGACACGGGCTCATATGGACCGAAACGCATTGAACCTGCACTTTGTTCTCCCTGATTCGCAATGGAAATCAAGCCAGACTCCAGGATCAATGTTTCTCTGCACTCCCCTGCACACCGCACACACTGACGCTGCTGACAAGCTCCAGATGGTGTGCTATACAGTGATTTACTGCTGCATAGCCGGGGGTGCAGTACTTTTTTTGCGAAAGCCTCTCTCCTCCTGAATAATTCACACAACACCGTCAGTTGGCTGTGTAGGATTTCACATATTGTCAATTGAGTGGAAAGATTTTGGCGACTGTTATGCGTTTCTTCAAGGGTTCCTGGGTTTTAATTGTTGGGGCGTTAACGCACATCTGTCGGGTGCAGTCAGAGGTAGAGATGATTGTTGTTGTTTATGGTAAAAACCTGATTTAATGCATTGTAGTAGTCACACAGCTCCTTTTAAACCAATGATTGTTTAGTTGCAATAAAAAAGAAGAGACAAATGAGGGATTTAACTTTTGGGGTGTCATTGAAAAATCACTTCAAAGTTGATATAATCGTTGACATGGTCACACCTCAGTTATCTGTGGATGTGAAGACATCAGATGTGTTGGGAACTGTTGTTTTTGTTCCGGGTTCTCGAGGAGCAGCTACACAACACTGCAGTTTCAGAAGTGACATTCAATAGCCCACCTTTCCAAATTGTTTTGCTTCCCTTGTTAGCCGTGCAATTTCACAGGCTCGTACCAAAGACCCGGGGTAAAGAGTTTGGCTCTTTGGGAGAAAATTCATCAAGCGTTCGGTCCAAGAACAAAAGGCAAAGCGCAGGAAAGTTTTCCGGCCAAGCCCCCGACACTGTTTGTGTTTTTCCAGCCAGCAGCTGGCTCCCACTTCCATGTGAGCTGGTTCCACTGCAGCACCAGATTTACTACCAAAGTCTAACTGGATTCAATACTTAATTATGACTATGCAACGCAAGATTCTACTAGAAAATTACAGATGGGATAAATGAGCGAATAGATGATCAAGTCGTCGACGTTAAAATATGTTGGTGCTGGAGTGTGGAGGATGAATTCATTAGTTTGACAGCCAGAGAGAAGAAACTGCTCTGAGGTCTGTTGGTGCTGCAGCAGATTCGTCTGTGTCCTCTGCTCCGAGTGGTGTCAGAAAGCATCTTGTCATCTTTACCCAATTTATTTGGCGTCAACCTGGTGATTCAGTGACTATAGAGTCGTAAACACAAGGATGCTGAACACTCTTAACATGACGCCCACTGAATATCTGCATGTGAGAGTTGTCATTGTGAATAAGTTAACATGCTGATGTGAGTGTTTAGCTGAATTCAGCCTCAGGGAACCACGAGCATGACTGGAGACCTTTCTTCTTGTTCGTTGTTGCCTCAGGAGCAAAAAGCTTCTTTATGAGGAATTGTCGTCTGTGGTAATGCAGGTTCCCTCCTCACCAGGTGATACATCAGGTGATACACCAGGTGATACACCTGGCAGGGCTGTAATTAAAATGCTGACCTGATAACAAGCTGTAGTGTGAAACCTGAGCTCAGCTGGGATCACATACTATATATGCAGCAAACAGCATTCAGTGGGACTGGTTTAGAGGTCAACTGTCCACATATAGATTTAGGTTGATATTAAATTAGATGACCCTTGAGAAAATTGTCTTTTAATCTTTTAACTGCTCCTGTTACAGTGAATTCTTCACCTGGTTTTAAACAACTAAGACCAGTGTTATTAAGAGTTTTTTGGGTTCAAATATATCACTTTCAGCTTGAGGATGAATTAAATATCAGGTCTATACACCTCAAAGTGAAATGAGATGTTGGAATTGCACAAAGAAGGTTATGAACTTTTTAAAAAACCCAAATGTTATCTGTGGTCGTCCGATGGGTCCTTTAAGTTCACAGCAGCTTCCTGCCCCAAACCGATAAGTTCACAATTGACACAGTGTTTCTTAGAGGCATCGATTGCTCTTGTCTTCTCTTTACCTTCTTCCAGTGATTGTGTGATGCCGCTCTCAGATTACAAAGCAATGTGAGGGCAAGTGATAATACGGTTCTGTCTGGGCTGCAGGAACCTTCCTAATGCACGTCCCCCCCCGTCCCCCTGAGGCTGCTTGTGAAAGTCAAACAGTTCAAAAATACTTCATAGATGCACACATCAATTCATATAAAAATACATTCATGAGTATCAGCTCCTATACGCTCGTTTTGAATAATTTAACAGAACCAGGAAGCCTTACGTTTGGTTTGATAACCACGAGACATCTGTGCAGCCTGAAAAAGGAGCAGGCACTTTTCAAAAAGAGCAATAGTCTGTCAACACCTCTGCAGAAAACAGCTGGGGACCAAATTGTATCTGTGAGAAAAAACCCTGATGCTGCTATAATTAAGTTTGTGTGGACGTTGCTTTTAATAGAATACGAAATATAGGAGAAACACACCATGGAGAGTTCTAATTTTAATCAGAGATGGGCGTGTTGGAGTGAATGTCTACCTCTCGCTCCCCTTCCCTGCGCTGCTACGTTTCAAAGGTCACTACCTAATTTAGTTTTTAATGAGTGCTTAATTGAAAGAGAACTCTCCGTCTGCTTTACAGATGATCTCAGTTAAATATCGCAATGTTCTTAGGGTCAAATCTTCCTCAGCTCGAGACGGTGACATCGCCCAATACACCAGAGACGTGACGAAAGGTAATGGCATTCGATTTAAGAAGTAACACTACCTCCGAATTAGCCGTCAGAGGAGGGCGAGGGCGTTATCAGCTGTCGGAGCAGCAGCATTCCTCAGCCCACGGAGGAGCTGCAGATTAACGGGAGGCGTCTTTAAAAGCTTTAAATGAGAGATCGTTGTGTCGGTTGGTAGGAACCTGCATTAAGCACAATTAAAGCCCTAATATTTGCTCTTAAATTCAGCACCTTATCTCTCAGATGTGTGCACGGGGAGGAGTTCCTTGTAGACGGATTGTTTGTTGTCACACAGGACAGATTGTTTCTGCTTTTCATTGACTTTCCTGTTTATTCTGTTTATTGGATGGTTTAAATGTTATTAGCATCTGTTTTGTTGCGTTGTTTTGTTGCTTTAAGCAGCAACTGACACAGATTTAAGCAAAACAACATGATTACAATAGGACCAGCTCTAATTACTAAGATTTGGGCCTGTAGTTGTAATGGAGTTACATTTACAGCTCATCTATCGTTTGTCCTGTAGCACCGGTGACATCATTACAAGCAGCAAAAAGCAGAAAACATCCTCTCTCCTCTAACAGGTTCATAACTTCTCCCGTTTCATAACAAAACTCCACTTTTCCATCTCGACCTTCTCGGAAGTAAGAATGATAAAATGTGTCCGGATGTGTAACACGGAGATGAATTGTTGTGTTGTTGTGGGTTTCGAGCAGCAATGTGTCACTGATTGCTCCTGCAGCCACAGACAGACCTCGGTGGGTAATATGGTTTATTATGTTGAGAGGCTCTGTCCGAAAAGAAAGAAAAGCTGCTTTCAGAGCACATTACTGAAACCTATTTGACATTTATAAGAGTTTGTCGGTCCCCTGGGGAATGTGTTGTTCTCCCTGCACCACACTCCTCTGAGGGAGAGTGTTATTCAGAGACACTGAGGTCTGAGGAGACTTTTGTGTCCGTCCATTCCCTTTTACATTCGTCCCCTGCACTGATTGTCCTCATCCATAATGACTCACTAATCACCTGCATTAGGGGAAATAACCTCAGACAACGCTTCGTACAGTTACACGTGTCAACATATCTTTGAATTGTAACCGATGTAAATGCTCAAATGTATAAAGTAAATTGATCCATTTCATCATTTCCTTAATGGTATTTAATCTCTCTTTCTGTCCAGTGTGGTTTGCAGTGTTATATTTCAGTCAGCGGGCCGGCGAGGAGAGAAGCAATTAATATGGAACGCCGTGTCGTCTCCGGCGTTCACCGTTTCTGCACGACTCGATGATGAATTACCTCATTTCTGCACATAAACACAGGTCTGATCTCTCAGTGCAGCAGGTAGCCGGCGAGAGTGGCCGCTCCGCAACACGATTTATGGACAGTGGCTTTGTGAAATATGGTATTTGACTCAAACAAGTGAGCAAAGTTCATTGTTTTACCTTCAAAAAGCTGTGAAGAAAAACGTTGTGCGAATAAAACCCAAATCTTTCTTGCTGGTGTTTATGCTGTGTCATGAGGCTGATGGGCCGATACGTCATTGAACCCGGCTGGACCTCCATCATAAGAGTGGATTTACCATCTAGTGAGAGAGAATGATTCTTTAGAGAGGAAACGATTTAGCTTTGCTTAACATCATCTGATAGTGTGTGTGTGTGTAGATGGTGTTCACCTGAACTCTGAAGTCGTACAGTCCTCTCTTCAATTCATCTGGGAAACACTGGGCCACTGACGTCAGGGTTTCCTGTTGGTCAGAAGCACATTCAATGCCCCGACAATGAACCTCATTATGAGACCAGTACGCCCATGGGTGCTCGTATGAGAGGGCATTTGCGGTTCACACAATGTGGCCTCTAGACGGGAAAATGACGACTGCATCAGTGTGGAACTGGGTAAGACACTCGCTTCATGTTTGGTACTATAGGAATAAGGTTTTTAATGTTGATTTTCATTAGCTAAATCTAAAAACTTAAGTATTCCTGGCTTTCAGGAGTTGTTTTTTATGACCTAATCAAACCTAGCACGTCTGCTAACGCCCTGTCACGACAAACACTCTCCTAGATCCACCTCTTTATCCTGTATAATGTAATGTGGTCTTCCTTGAGTCGTTCCCAACCCCTCCCTTCAGGATTTCACTAATTCCTAGAATTATAAAGTACTCATGGAATCACCGTACACGACTGGTGCTTTCCAGTTTGTTCCAGTATCCAATGTTGCTGTTTGACGACTGCTCTTCTCTCTGTATCGGAGCAGGGCCAAGGTGTCGTCCCTTGCCTGTTTTCTGCTGACTGTTAAAGACTCCCGCAGTCAGCAATCTGTCATGTAAACAACTACCCATCATGCACCTCTCCTCTCACGCTCTGAGAAGCTGGGTGGAATAATAGTAAAAGCCCAGGGCGTTGTGCACCTCCATTTTTTTAACTCAGACAAATGATGAGCTCACTGAGGAAAACTTTACACAGACTCATGTGAATGTCATTTGAAGGACATGAAGATGTTCTCATTCATAGAGTATCAAATGTTATAATATTTTCAGCAGCATTTCCACATCTCTGCAGTTGTAGTAGTCAACTACACAAAATATTGTTATCAAAATATTGTATCACCTTTACCCAATTCAGCCTATTTATACTTATCTTTTTTTTGGAATTATAAATCAAGAAAATAAAAACCTGAATATTTATTTTACTTAATGTTTAATGTTTCCTATTTATTTATTTTGGGTCCATTATGGGTGGCTGTACCTCGATGGGGTAGAGCGGGTCGTCCACAAACTGGAAGATCTGTGGTTCAATCCCCAGCTCCTATGGAAATATGAAGTCCTTGTGCCGTGTGGGTGTGTGTGTGTGCATGCGTGAAAACTCAATGCATGTGTGTGAAGGGCAGAACTGTACCGTGAAGCACTTTGTTAAGCCCTCACCTGCCTGAGCCCTGAGATATGACACATGAGAGGACCCTCTTTATAAATCCCTAAATCTACGTCACTGTGTTATGACCCAGCTTGTTTGGGGGAAAGAGAAGCAACATTAAACCAGCTTGTTTTGTTTTGCTCATATAAATAATATTTATTCACGAGCGCTCACAGCGTTTTATGACGTTGAAGTCGCCTGTCACACCGTCTTTATGCAGCCATCTCAAATCAATCAGGCTTCTGTGGGTGTGTGTGCATGCGTGCGTTCGTTCATCTAGCGGGTGTGTTTGTGTAGAACGTGTGAGTTGTGTGTCGTCAGTTCTTTAGCGTGTTCGCCCGCCTGCCGGCTCCACGTTAAACCCCTGCATTGCAGCACTGCCAGTGGGATTTCAGCAGGCACGGCCCTTTTCTTCTTCTTCTTCTTCTTCTTCTCTCCTCTAACCCTCCGTCCTCACAATAGGGGGATTAAATTTGGACCAGATTCCTCCTGCGTGGAAAGCTCCTCGCTCACACACGCACATCTTCCAGTGCTCATACGCCACGCTCCAGAGAGCGAAGGGCAGCTGAGAGCTCCCAAAAGTCTCCAGTAGGCTCCCCCACCGATCCCCCCCTCCCCCCGCCTGAGTGGGAGCAACCGTCGTGGAGAGCCACGTGTCTTGGAGACAGACAGAGGACGAGCGAGAGAAGGAGAGGAAGAGAAAACATGGAATCCTCTAGGGTTTCGCCCGATTCAGCTGCTTGTCTGAGAAGCTGCACAGTGATTTTGTTAAAGAATGAAACGGCTGTAGTTCGGTGCCGGGTGACTTTTGGTGTGGACCAATCAGAGGATGATCTTCCTCCCGGACAGCAGTGTGTCACTTTCCCTCTTGAAACAGTTTGGGAACATTAGAGGAAAGCTTCACTTCAAGTCTCTCCTTCGAATCAATGAGACAAACTCACACAGTCAAGTGGGAGAGTCATTAAAAACAGACAGATGGAACAACAGCTGCGGAATTTTTTTCAATTCACTTAAAACGCTGGAAATACACGTTAGATGGATTTTTATAAGGTAGCTGCTTGAAACAGGCCCATCAATAACTGAACGTGTACGTGTCTGACACACAGCGCTGACCTGATTGTCTTGCTCAGGACACACACAAAGGTCGAGTAAGGTCACCAGAGTCTCGTCTTTCGTGGCCGATTCAGTATCAAGGGTACTGTCCATGGGGAGACACGCCATTATCAACCTCTCCACCATTTTGATGGATCTGAGCCCAGTACGCTCTCTTGGGATATTTGCTCATACGGGATTGGCTGGTTCCTGCTCTTGCCGCTGCCTCCCAAACATTTAGGGTTCAGGCCTGTGATGCTGGTTAACTGTTGCAGTGTTTTTATAGGAATGTTGTAGTGTAACTAAAACCTTATAACCCCAGAATGCAGAGGAGGTCATGTTTTTGTTTGTTCGTTAACTAGATTACATAAAAAAACTACTGGACGTATAATCACAAAACCTGGTGGAAGGATGAGATGTGGTTCAGCAAATAACTTTGAGTCTTTCTTCACTTTCTTTAACATTACGAAAATATGTGTTTATTCAACTTCATGGATCTCAAGGAAAAAACCTGTTCAGGGGACTAATATTTCCGTTTGTGTGCATTTTGTTACCGATCCAAATAAAAAGCAGGATTTAAAGAATGTGGTTTCCTAAGAGGCCGGTTTGCCTCGGCAGCAGAACGAGCTGCTTAGTGACATTCTTGTTTAATCTGGCATTAACCGTGAACAAATATTCAGAATGAGAAAAGAATTCTTCCACCTGCAGTAACACCTTCAACCTGACCTTCGGTGATTTCAGCTTATCAGTGTTCATTTTGATTTGACTCCAGCGGCAGCACGGTTCACCGATGCTGACTTGTAATGGAAATCAAAGAACAGAGGCTTCATTAAATCCTCTTTCAATTTTTTCCCCCTGTGCGCTGTTTGGTCCCTCGGGGACATAAATAGGTGTGAGAAAGATCCAATTATGTTCCCCCGAGAGGCAATTCCCCCTTGAATGTGATTGTATCTGAGAATCTGCAAATCAGGGCCCGTCGTTGTGTCAGCTCGGCCATTTATGATCTTTGAAGATTTTCCTAGGGGAGTGAGATTTGACCTTGTGTTTGTCCTCATGGGAAAAACATTTAACATTTAGTTCTGCTCGGAGATTATGTGAGCAGACACGACCTTTCACATGAGGGTTTGAGGTCGAACATGAAGGTTGATTGAGTGTGTTTGTTTCCCGTCCTTGTGGTTTGACCTTTTCTATCTGAAACAAAGAAATGTACAGTGTGGGAGTGCTGCATGGTGAAGCTTCCCCACCCCCTCAAACAACTCACTCTGACACTTTCATGGTGTCTCTATGAGGACTGCAGGTATTTCACTGTGCAGGGACACACAGGGTTCCTCAGCCTATTCTCCTCGGTGAACCATGAAATTATTCTGTGGTGTGGAGATTCTCCCTCCTGCCATTGTGTTGTCTAGAAATATAGAAACGTTTGTTCTTGGCATAAATGTGACGGTGCCATCAGGCTGCATTGATCCTGGGGTGTTACTGATTTAAAAAAAGCTTTAGAAATGGAAAAATCAACTCTTTGAGTATGTTCAGCGGGAAAAATAAATCCATGTATTGAGCAGAAGAAAGGCTGCTCCGGTGACGGCAGATTTAAATCGTGACAATTGTGTTCCTTCACTGAAGTGCAGAAATTGAAGTTGGTTATCTCTCCCTGTGGATGTCGCCCGTGATACAATTACAATGAAGCAATTAAGTCCAGTGAGTCATGAAATTGATTGTTTTGCCCAAATAGGAGAAAGGAAATTAGGCCACACATAGAAAATCCTCAAAGGTCCGTCGGAGAGCATGGATTGAAATTGACTGATCGTAAAAAAGTTCTTTAATTCGCTCATCGGCAGATTGTTCATGGAAATGTGACGATGTTAGGGAAGTGACGGAGATCTGATCGTTGTACCTCAGAGGAGCTGGTTGACATTTGGGGAAACAGTGTTTGATGAATCGACTATGATGTCTTTACTTTAAATATCAATCCATAGCAAAGCAGACTGTTGTTTTAGCTTAGCACACAGATTGGAAGCACACAGGGAATCGATCCCCGCTCTGCCCACAAGTAACAAAAACTACATCAGGAGATTTTGCAGAACTTTCTTACTTCTGACACGTCTGACCAATTACTCAGCCGACCCTTAGTTTTGCTATCGTAAAAGATAAAGGAGGATCGTGCTATTGATTTAAAGTCATATCGCCCAGCACCAATAAATATCATAGCTAAGGTTTGATTTTCTTATAAATTAGTAAGTAAAGTAGAATGAGCCCCAGTTACATTCCGCTTAAATTCAATCAAGCTGCACCGAATTGAAAACCCTCGCAGATATCAGTTCTTTAAATGTGCCAGAACATGAAACGTTCCCTGGAAAAACTGTGAAAATGAAAATATATTGTCTTGTGTCAAGGAAAGTGAAAACTAGTTCTTTCTTGGCTCATGTCCCAACTTTCCAACAAGTTTAGTGAAGATCTGCTCGATAGTTTTTGTGTTATTCTGCTGGAAACTCCAGCAAACCAACCGAGAGGGGTGAAAACATAACCTCCTTGCCAATGAAAGGACTTTTATAAATCTTTATTGTGGTGTTTATGTTGTTCTTAAACTCAGTGTTGCTGCTACTTAGTTTTTTCTCATCGGTGAAAACTTATCTCAATACTCTAAATTATTTATAAACGGCTCATAAATTAATCTTTAGAACTCAAAGCTCACTCGACTCTGGTTTATTTCACGCGGTGGTTTAGAAATCTGTCTCAGGTATTGAATATTGATTCAGAGCTATTTTCCCAAGTGACACTCATGAGGGTGCCGCTCAGGTAGTGACAATGATTAATTCAATAACTGGTGAGGCCGTGGTGTGCACTAGAAACCTGCCAGCCATAATTCATTCATCCTGCAGCCTTGCTGATCAAAGCAGTTGGCTTCAGGCGTAAATCAGCTTGTTTCTGTGAGAGGGAGACAGATATCAATTTTCCTGCTCCTGGCTCAAAATGATTTTTCACCGTAACACAGAACTTAACTGTACAAAGTTTCCTTTATGTTTTTATCCACGTTTAATAGTATTAATTTGGAGGAATGCTAATCACACGAGATGTTTGTGGAGTTGGATTTTAAAGCCGTGGATTATCTTGGATTGAAACGCACACGCCAGTTTAACAACTTTCAAATCAAACGCTCTTTAACATAATCAAATCAGATTGAGCTTCAGTCAAAGTTTGAGATCAGCTTTACATTTTTATCAATCTTCCATCTTTGTTTTTTTTTATTGAAGCAGTGATGAAGATACACAACTTCAGGAGATTAAGATACAGATGAGTGAAAGAGTGAAAGAGTGTGAAAGAGTGAAAGAGAGTGAAAGAGTGAAAGAGTGAAAGAGTGAAAAGGCCTCTCTGAGTTCACGTTATGTCCCTTTCTCTCCTCCAGGATTCCAGACTGACGACGTTCTCACTGTGATCGCCTCCAGCCGCTGTTCAAGCATCGAGAGTTTGGCTGTAAGTATGTTTTCGAGGCTCTGAGCCGTAACTGTGAACTTAAAGGGCTGCGAGACAGGGTGAGCGAGGGAGGAGGAGGAGGAAGAGGAGGAGGAGGATGAGGAGGAGGAGGAGGAGGAGGAGGAGGAGGAGGAGGAGGAGGAGGAGGGGGATATTCTTCACTTCATCAGAGCGGCCCAGCGTCATCGCAGCGACCTTCCTTTTTAGAAGGAGACAGTTCACTGCACAATGTTACATGCCTCCGTCCTCTGCTGCTCCCGTCTCAGAAACATCCCCCAGTCCTCCTCTTCGTCTCAGGACTCCGGCTCGCCTCGTCTCCCTCGCTGTCCACCGAAGACGCGACACAGATTGCAGACTGTCCGTGGCTGGCTGCTCTCTCAGACCGGCCCCTGATCATTCTGATGAGCCACAGGCTAAAGACACTTAATTGACCTGAAATGAGAAGCCGATACGTTAATTCCTCAAAGATTTGATTTGTTATTATTATTGCTCGTCAAATTATCTCAGAGCACGTGATGCAATGGAAACCAGTTCAGCAGTACAGTAGAAGGTAAACAGATCTGGGCACTTGTGTAATCACATGTTTTGGACTCCACTAGATGTCAGCATGAAGCGTAGTGCGCTGGGTTGTCCCCCGCTTCAATCTGTTCTTAGAGAGGCTTTGCATGTGCCAGGGAGGAGGGAGCCCACTGCAGTGTGTGTGGTGGTGGGGGGGGGGATGAAGGTGCAGCCCACTGTGAGCAAGGCATGATTTACTGTACCATCGGCTCTCTGTGTGCGCCCGCCCCTGCACACTCCAGCACTCAGCTGATTAATCAGAGTCATTTCCATGAGTGATGGAAGCTTCAGTACCTCAAGGAGGGAGGGTGGGGGGGTGGGGGGGTGGAGAGAGCTAATAAACCCCAGCGGACAACAGCCACGCCTGGAAGGACGGTTACTGGCTGCCGCTTTCTGTACCGGCTCTGCTCTTACGGCCATCAGACCCGCCCTGTGTCAGCCCTCCCTGTTATTAACATTGATCAGCTCAATACATACTGAATGCAAATTCAAACCCCAGGAGACGAGTGGTGCACGATTAGTTGTTTGAATATGCAGCTCTGTCGGAGGTTAAAGCTTTTAGTAAATGTAGAAGTGATTTACATATATATACTGTACGCAGCAGAATAAAAAGCAGGTTCAGGCTCATATCTACAGATGAAGAGACAGAAATCAGTCTATAAAGAATTTGCCCCATCGAGATGAAAACCTCATTTCATAAAAAAGAACTATAAAACAAAGATATTCTTGTTTGACCTTTTTAAAATCAACATGAACAGATTTTTTAGGTTTGAGAAACTCGCTGTAAACAGCCTTATTATTGTTATTATTAGTTCATATATAGCAAACATGTCAGCCAATCTTATGTAAATGCAATTTTGTCCACCCGGCCTAATATTCACTCTCCTTCCAGCTCTGTCCTGATCTCTTCCCCTCTGTGTGCGCTGGCTGACTGCTAACATGGTTTGTTCTCTGTCTGCTGCTGGGTAGATAGAGAACAGTGGGATTTGAGGGTTTTTAGAACTTTATTTTCTGTAAACAAGGCTGAACGTGACAGGAAGTGGTGAGAAGGAAAGAAAACAGTAGAAAATGTCTTGAGGAAACATGGAATCTAGTGAGAAGTTAATTATTATGCGTAACAGCTTTCACCAACTGACACTTTGATGTACAATATGAAAACATCTATTAATATCTGCTCAATTGTATGTTACTGGAAAAAGTTTGAGTGCAGTAAGATATAAAGATGATGGTCATGAGAGAAGTTTTTTTTACATAATTTAACACAACACTCTATTCGGAGTTAAACTTGCATATTTAAAAATGATAAACAATTAAAAAATATACATATATTTTCACGATTCATTGATCTTATTTTCTTGCTTGATTAATGAATTGTTCTACAAAACATGAAAATTAATCTTAGGACCGAAGCTCTTCCAGCAAACCATATTCCAATCATTCTACAATTTATAAAAAGAACTATTCTGACATGAGGGAACCATAAAATGTTTGACATATGGGATCATTCGCCAATCAAATTAATTCTCAAATCATTTAATTGACTTTCATTTTCTAAACCATATAGATATATTATTTAAAAATGTGCCCTTCCTCCATGCTAAAATTATTAATTTTATATTTGCTTCTCGTGAGGCCAACTGTACTTTTAACAAAACATTTGCCACTGACTCTAAATTGGATTTCTCACTGGCCGCATCTTTTCAATCTTCAGTTGCAGCAACACAATTTGAAGCAGGTTGCAGCAGTTTGGAGCAGAGAGGTTTTCCTCTCACTCACTCCGACATAAAATGAGACAACAAACCCAAAGTCCTGCTCTGCTGCACACCCTCACATCTGCAGCGGCACGTTGGACAGATATAGACCCGGATCTAATCCCTCGGCACCGTGCGTTTGCCACACGTTGGTGACGGCAGCAGCCACTGGAGAGATGTGTGGAGCAGCAGCCATGCTTCACACTGCCTCACAGTGTTTGAGGCCATCGCAGGAATCTCTTGATTAGAAAAAAAGAAACACTGGATGCTGTTTTATGTTTGTCCACGTGTCTCGTGTCTTTCGTCTGTTTGTGTGTATGTTTTCTGAACTGCAGTGTATTTTTTCTCTTCGTCATCCCTCCTACTTTCCCTCTTCATCCTTTCTGCTTCCTGAGCTTCTGCTGAACATCACTACTGCCTCAGAAGTCTATGTCACTTTAATCATTGCACAGAGGAACACATGGCGGCGCATGTGATTTTAGGCAGAAGAAGCTGTGTAAGGGAATGCATTCTAATGGCTTCCTGTAGTCATCGACTGAGCGGCTTTAATACGTGGCTGTGAGCTCCACACAGTTAGTTTTCCACGACACACACTCGCCTTATTAAATATGTATTCTAAGATGCTCTGAATCTCTCCGGAGACTCGGCCTGTTTAGTTCAAAGTGTGGTCTGCTGGAGTTTATTCTTTTCTTACTTCTTATTCAATTAATTTACACCGATGATAACTTGATGAAGAGTGTGTTTGTTTGTGTGTTTGTGTGTGTGTGTTTGTGTGCGTGCAGCATCAGTCAGCAGTGTGTACATCGAGAGCATTCACGCCACTGCTCACGTCTCACGGGACGGGCGCCACTATTGCTCAACATGGGTTTACCCAGCATGCCATGAATCCTGGTTCGGATCAATATCCTGTTCCCATGCAGGCAGTGAATCAGCTCCTGTGTTTCAGGGAACTGGGCTGTGAGATATCTCTCACAATGTGGAACCTGGTGCACACATGTACACAGGGTACACCATCTCCCATAGATCCAATAGAGAGGCCTAAATGTCATAACAAGTCGATGAAGAGGGAATTGGAAAACATGAGGTGTGTGTAGCTGAAACTGCAGTGGAGGGCTGCCATTTTATTTTCACCCTACACAAAATAAAACAACATGGAGGCAGCTGCAGGAAGCGGCTTTGATGATGTTAAAGGTGATGTTCTGTATTTTCTCTGAATGTCAATGGATCCTGATAAAAAACCAAAGCCCCTTTGCTGAGGTTGTTCCTCTGTGTCACACGTCAGTGAGTCACACCGCTGCACCTCCTGTATCATGTTCTTCTTTGGGATGGACGTGGACATTGCAGTTTTATTCAAATGTGTATTTTCCAATCCCACACCCACTGTCCTGCAGCTGCAAATACTCAACCTGCACCCATCCCAGCAAAAATGATATGTCCTCCCGCTGAATTATAATTATTCTAAACTACAACTCCCAGTTTTAATTAAACTACTCTGCCATTTTAAAGCCCCTACAAGGAGTTTTTTAACTGGTTATGAAACAGTCTCATTTTAATATCCCTGCCTCTTTATGACCTACATCAGCAAATGAGACATGTAGGGAGGTAATTGGCTTTTTCTATTAACTACTGTCAATATCTGTGATCAGATCGGATTACCTGGGAAGTCAGACCCAAACGATCGACGGCAGTCAGGCCTGAAAGGCATATGTCTACACAGGTTTCATTTCAACATTTGAACACAGTGTTTCCACAGTCTCAAACTATGGAAACACTGTGTTTGGGAAGCCTTGATGTCGTGAGATGGATCAACGCAGTGTCTGTCTTTTAATGAGATTTGTTAGATTACAAGATAATACAGAATAAAGACAAACCTCATTTAACTGCCCTGCAAACCCCAGGTGACGACAAAAGTAGTTTTTGCGATGACGTGCTTGTGCTTTTTTGGCAAAGACGTGGGAACAAAATTAAATTCCTCCCTTCACTTGTATGTTTAGAATTGACAAAATCCCCCACACCCCCGGCTCACTCTCCATCTTTACTGATTGAGACTTTATTGATTTCTGGTTCGAGTGCTCATTGCTGGCCAATAAGGAGAGTGATTCACTTAGGGGGACGATGATAATTCTCCGTGACACGCTGTCTTACCCGCGGGGCTCCAAGCTGTCTGCTTCAGCGTAGGTGTAAAAACGAACGAGTGTGTCACCTAATGTCGTTAACCAGGCAGATTTACACAGTAATATGCAATAGACAGCAGTGTGAGCCAAAGGGTCTGAGGCCATTTCAGACCATTTAGGAGTATTTAGAATGGTTTTTATATTTTGTTAAGCATCTTCGATGATTTTAAATCATTGGATCATACTCAAAACCCTTTTTATTAAAGGGATAGTTCACCCGAAAATGAAAATGTACTCATTATCTACTCACCACTATGCCGATGGAGGTGATGTGTTTGAGCCCACAAAACACTTTTGGAGTTTCAGGGTTAAACAGTATTGCAACCAAATCCAATACAACACTAAAGGAACCTTATGGAGGCATTTTCTTTTCTTTTTTTGTTGTTGTTGACATTTACATCAATTGATGTTTTTCATTCTTGGGTGAATTATCCCTTTAAGCTTTAGGAGCTCATATACAGCAGCGTGTAAAATCCTATACACATACTGTATATGCCACATATAATATGCAAATATTTTGCGTGTATTTAAATCTTCCTTGATGACAGTGGCAGTGATCCAAGTGCAAAGACGTAATTCAGATAAAGGGATGGAGAGAGAGAGAGAGTCAGCAGCAGGCTCCGTAAGCACACATCCTCCTTCTCGTGCTCGTCCTATTATCTCGAGGTCTCATCTACAGTGTGTCAGGTTTTTTCTTCTTCTTCTTCTTTTCACTTATTTACATCCACTCTGCAGCCTCGTGTAGCTGAGGAACAAACCCCGAGCTGTGCGGAGTCCCCGGGCGGCGGCGCTGCGAGAGGGAGGGTGGGGGTGCCGGTCGCACACTGGAGCGTATGGATGCTTTTTGGGTCGCCCTCATGTGTTTGACTGGGGCACAGATTGCTGCATATAGCGCCTTGTGAGCAGCATCGCAAATCAGCCGGGGCAGAGCGATGGAGTGCAGGATGGAAGATTGGAAGAGAGAAAGAGAGAGAGAGAGAGAGCGAAGGGGAAGGGAGAGGGGGAAGGAACGGAGGGGAGGGGGGGGGGATCCTTTCAGTGGAAGGGACAGAAATAGTGGAGACAGGGAGAGGAGGAGGGGATTGAGAGAAAAAGAGGTGGGGGTAGTCACAGAGAGAAACGAGAGAGCATGTGTATGTGTGTGTGTGTGTGTCTGTGTGTGTGTGTGTATGTGTGTGTGTGGGATATCAAGTAGTGCTGCAGTGGAAACAGTGTGAAGAGGACTGCAGCTCCTGGTGCTGATGGGAGAGCGGCTGAGGGACGTTATTCAGGCTGTGTAACCTCAACCCTGAAGTGCCTCCTCTCTGGTGAATGGGTTAAGGCTGTCGTGGACAAACAGGATAACGGATTTACAGGAGGACCGGTAAGGGTGTGTTTCAACTCTGCTCTCAGCAAACGCTTCAGCACTTCCTCTGAAGGACTTCCAGAATACACAGTTGTCCTTTTTTTAAATGCTGCATCTGGCTTGTTGTGGGGTTTTACCTGAATGTACTGTTGATGCTGTGTGAATGTGAGGTCTCTCTGCATGTGCTCTGAACTTTACTAATTTGCAAGCTTTCGTGAAATGGAAATAGCAAGCATCCTCTGGGTCCTGATCTGCCCCGGCTTCCAGCTGAGGACCTCGTCTTTCTCATCAGGGAGTGTTGGGTGGATTTTTTTTAGCAAGGGGGACTGCAGCCCTGTATCTGGATTATTCTCATTGATCATGCCTCATTTAGCTTTGCCTGGTGGGTGTAGTACATCTTTCTTTCCTGGAGAGTGTCCAGAAGGCTGCCTCGCTGACAGATGCTCTGCTTTCCCCTTTAGCTACAGCGACATCTCTCGCAACCTCACGTGAGCACGGGGGGGGAACGTCCATGTGGAGACGCAGGAATGAAACCGAAGCTCTTCAGCTCTATACTGTGTTATAACGCACGATGTAAAAAGCAGACACAAGGCACGGTGTTTATCCTCAGAGACCAAACAGACAGACAGGAGAGGAGGCTGACAGTAGTGCTGAGGAGGGGAGAGAGGTAGAGGGGTGGGGGGTTTATAAAGTGCTGCAGGATGCTCTTTTTTTTTCTCCTCCTCCTGCTGCCTCTCGTGGGACATAAAGCACATGCAGCACTGAGGTAACACAACCAAGGACAAACCCTATCCTAGGCTGCTTGTACCTATTACTGCCTAATGCTGACGGCTGCAGTCCTGCATCAGGCCTGTCACTCGCACAACCTACTATTCACGAAACAAGATTTAATTCCAATTCATTAGAACAAACTAACTATAAATAGCGGCGGCATTATTTCTGAAGTGCTTCGTGGAGATGTGAGAATTTTAACCCCTTGATTCTAAAAGGATTCAGTACCTTGTGCACAAAAGAGATTTATTTGCTTCTCCCCCCCCTCGTCTTCATGCAGCTTTGTGTCCTGAAGTCACATCTTGAAATATAAACCAGGTTTCTTCTTTCCCCCAGAGCCTCAGTCTCGGTGCTGTTGTAATTATCAGAGGCAGTCGATGGGCTGGTATTGGGAGAGGTAATGTGATCGCTCAGGTTTTTAGATGTGTGGTAAACAGTGTGGAGGATGTGAGGGATCATCCGAGCTGTATATAAGCCGAGTGTATACCGTAGCAGCATGCATGTTTACTTCTCCAACATCCAGTGAGTGCAGGAGACTTGTTTGATAGCGAGCATGCTCTGAAGCTTCTTTTTTTTTGTTCAGCTTCTAAAACATTCAGACAGGCTCATTAAGTCTGTACCTCAGGCTGCCACTCCCAGTGGCTCCCACACTGAGAAATACTCTCCTGGTTTCTCATATTTAACCAGAAGAACGAGAGGAAGCTTTGAAGTTCACCAATCTCATTTCTCTTTTTTCTCTTTCGGCTCCCCGTAGGAGGGCGGCTGCTGCCCGGATGCGGGAGCTGCTCAAATAAGAAGAGACAGAAAAGAGGCTTATTCTAAGTGCCTTGTAGAGTGGGTGTGCCCTTGTGTACTGATAGCACCCTTGTTTTCCTACCTCCTGCTGCTTCATTAGCTTCAAACGTTTCCTCTCAGCTTGAATTAGAAATTATTCCTCCAGCAGAAGTCCTGCTCAAATGCACTGGATCCTGGGGATGAGTCTGTGATTTTTTTTCCCTCTGACACATTAGAACAACTGTCATGGTGATTGCTTGTCAGCTCCTCGCTGCAGGTGAGAGCCACTCGCGGCCGCAGCCCATGTGACGGCGTGTTGTTGGCAGAGAACTTAAGTGTTAAACGGTCAGACGCCATCACCCTCAGCTTACTGCCGTGCTGATTGGGCATTTTTCTCCACTCTGAATTCTGTAGAGGGAGAAAAATCGTGCCAGGTTTGTTTTTTTGTTGTGAGATTTTCATTTTTGTCTTCTCACCTCTTTGCTTTCTGCTGGAGGGGGAGTGGTGGTGATGGTCATAGAGAGCACAACACACAGCAGGGTAACACTGTGGAGAATGAGTGAAAGGATTTTCACCGTGTTTCATCATACCGGGGCTGTTGTGTGTAATGGCTACGATGCCACAAGGAGATTGTCTGTACCGAAAGTGAGTGGTTTATTTAAAAGGATAGTTTAGGGAATATATACGCTTCTGACAGATTGATAGATGCGTGAAGATGGACAACGTGTCTCCAGTTCCGCACTTTTCAGAAATGAAGCCAAAATGTCCGGACTACCTAAACTGACTGAAATACATTTTCTGTATTTTGACTTTTTAGTTTGGTCCATCTCCCATCCACTAACATGGAGGAGTTTGACCCACTTTGGCATAACTTTTCTGTTCAGTAAATATGAAGCCATAATCTGCAGCCAGTTAGCTTAGCTTAGCATGAAACAGGAGGTGGCAGCTGGCCTGACTATATAACAAAACAATAAAACACAAGATATAACAACACATCTTCTTCGTTTGTTTAATCCATACACACAAATTCTGTTTCCACACCCTCAAAATAAGCCTGAAATGTAGTTGTCACATACAGGCCAATTTATAGATCACACAAATGAGAGGAAACTTGTTAACTAGCGCTCTTAAGAGGAGCTTTAAGGAGGATTTCCAGCTTCCTGCTATCAGTGTTTGTGCTAAGATGTTGATTATTATTCTCGATTATCTGATGAGTCTTTGAAATGTTTTAAAAAATAAGTAAAAAAAAATGTCCATTACAACTTCCGGGAGCCCAAAATGTCAACCACGGGTCCTTGAGTGAAATACCTTTAATCTATTAATACAGGAAGCAAATATTGATATAAGTAAAGCTGCACCAGCAAATATCTATTGAATAATTGATTGATTGACTAACTGGTTAAAAGGTAATCTTACCTGCTGCTGGTTATAGCTTAATATTGTAAAATAGACCAAAAATAAATCAGTGTAGATCTTCTCATCTGACTCTACTCCAGAATGTGAAAGTATTCCCTGTGATTTCATACGATTCCTTTAATACAGTAATAATGGAAGGTATTGATTTTCCAACTTTCACAGCCTCACTCTCTGTATCATTTTGGTTTTTGAAATAAGAATGTCGGCTCGGCCTATCTGCATTGCCGCAGAAGCCCCTCACCCCTTTTTTACATTTTCTCCTCACAGCCTTACATGCAGATTGGGTCACTATCTCGGTGACAGAATGATTAATCGACCTATCAGGGGACGGGGGAAAGAGGTTGAGCTGAGGGTGGGGTGAGGGAGGATGTATGGCAACTGGCTGTAAACGATCCTGCAGCTGCTCGTTCAGCATTCAAACCCCTGTGCCTCCTCTCTCAAGGATCTCTCCTGATAATAGCTGAGTCACATTCAGCTGCAGGTGAGAATAAGCATTCTTTTATCTACGGCAGCAGGTTTGTAGATGAGCCTCTCCGGAACGCCCTTCAGGTCAGCACACAATGAGATATATGAGGGAAGAGGCTTTTCTCTAATTGTCCTCAGTGAGATGATGCGCGAGGCACCTGCTTGACATCCTTATCTCGGCCGCTGCTCTCAGATCAGCAGTTGACACCAGCAGGATTTCCTGATGCACTCTGCGTTTTTTGTTTGACGTGAAAAGTGTAATTGCCGAGTTGACGTCTCTGACTGATGCTCGTGGAATCTCTTATTGTTTGTGTTTGCATTCAGAGCGTGTCGCCCTGATGCTAATCACACGGGTCTGTAAATGTCCTGCTCTGGACTGATGCATAAGCAGTTCTGCAGATCAGTTGTCGAGTGAATTGTGTAAATGTCACGCTGTTGTTTTTATTGGTGCAGAGTAAAGTTTATCGCAAAGGTGCTGACTGGGACAAAATACAGATATCATCAGTTCACCTCAGGAAGAAAATTCCAGTGGTTTGTTTTTGAGGTAGATCAGAGGAAGTAAAGGTTTTCAGACGTGTATTGGAGGCTGGATATTATCCTGACATTTTCCGAATGTCTAAGTTAGTTGATTCTGACATTTTCTGGATTTTTTTCTCATGTGAGAATACAGCAGAAACATTTCCAGAAACTGGAAGAATACAAATATATCGGGATTGAAAAAAGGGTTGTAATACATCTAGAAGATATAAACAATATAAACAAGACAAAGAGATTCTAGAGCTTTTGACCTTAAGGTCTGACATCGTTGATTGTTTTTTGACAAAGTGACAGAACAGTAATTGTTGAAATGCTGCACAATTATTAAATGTCAGAAGGTAAATGTTTCCCTGTCCAGGCAGCAAAAACAGAAACTTACTTTACAGACCATTTCGATTAAAGCTGTGAACATAGTAGCTGAACCATCACATTACTCTCTTAAATTATTTGAGGATGTGGTTGGTTATCGGTTTGGTGTCCGATTCTCCCAATCTTTAAGTTTTACCGTACCGTAGTGGCAGGCTACATCCATTACCTGTGGTTGGCCTGGGTGTGCGTCACTGAAAAAACAAAGCAGAGGAGCTCATTAATAATGAGTCACACACAAAATGCTCCATTTCTGCTCGAGCTCCAGAGGGAAGAATGAGAGAGGAGACGTGGAACAGTTCTGAGATGGATTCGGTACAAACACATCTAATTATAACCTTATAAAGTGTGAACTCTAGAGCCTGTAACACTGAAGTCGGAACGTTTTAATCACTGTTAAGTAAACTGGCACCAGCCCTCACATGCCTGGCCCGCTGCCTCTGATGTATTGTGGCAGGAGGCTCGAAGCCTCATGGTCAGGGGCTTCAGATTCTGGCTCTGGCGCCGCAACACTCTGCAGCGTGTTCTGTGTTTTTTTTGCGTTTGCCAGAGCTTTTGTCAGTCTCCTGGCTCTCGACCACAGAATGACAAAAGAGGGGAGTGTTTTTGCAGCTACATTAGGCTACCTTTGCAGAAGTCCATCTCTGACACACTTAGCATTTATCCGGCTGTGCATGAGGCCGCCTGAAGTCTTTTTCTTCTGCAGGACTGAACTCTGACTCTGGGTGCAAGTGATGAACGAGAGATACGCGGCTTGGCTGAAAAAACAGCAACAGAAAGATGCAACTGGAGGCAGCGACTGCAATGAGAAGGAAGTGATGCATCTCTGCTGAATATTCTGATACATTCAGAAAAAGAACACAGAGCATTAAAGTTTTATCAGTTTTGAGCTCATAGCAGGAATAATAATTGCTGCTTTTCTATCATAATATTGTACTATTCTTTATCTCGTACTCGTAGGTTCCGATCAGACCTGGTCCTACAGAGTATCTTATACTTCACTGGTAAATAACAAGCAACGCAGCCATCACCATCCCACATGTAATCCTATTAAGACCTGGCCAAAATGAGACTATTATGACCGTGGGGGGGCCCCGAGTCCATTTCAGCGGGCGTGAATTACCAAGGAGTCGCACGAGTTCAGGGACAAAGCTGCACATTATCTCTAATTGAAACAACTCCACCATCTCAGCACAGCTTCCTGACTCTGGTAATGCTCTGTCTGACGGATCCGATGAAATACTATGTCCCTCGTTCTCTTAATGCTGCCCGAGTGTGTTTCAGCTGAAATCGAGTCCAGACGGGTCCGAGGTCAGCCCGTGACTCAGAGGCAGCCGAGCCAATATTCTCCCCCATGTTCGAGTGTGTGTAATCTTTATAAATTTTGAGATGCATGTGATGCCTCTGAACAATTAGCCTGTAAACGATATCCTCGCCGGCTTACGCAACCTGGCTCGTGCCTGAAATAGCTCAATGGGATTCAGATGAAATGAAACAGCCACTGCGCATGAGATGTATAAATACAGAATTAGAGCACACATGCATATGTAACTTCTCCGAGAGAGAGAGAATCTGCCTCGCTGTGGAAGAAACAGTCCCTCACATGACAGGTTCGTCCAATCAGGACTCTCTCTCTAGTTCTGCTTGAACGTTGAAACAAGAAAAACATCCATCCCACTGTGATGCAGCAATCACATTATAGACTTGGAGGAAATGAAGCTGCACAGCCTAGTTCAGCTGGAGGCCAAGAGCTGCAGCCACCCACGCCTCACCCGTTATGTCACAGATGCTCGGGGGTCTCAGCGGGGGGGGCGGAGTGATTTCACCGGGGTCACATTATCCTACGTTGCTCAAATTGCTTCGTGTCTTCGAGGGCCCCGGTCGCCTGGTGGCCTGTGACCAATGAGGAGCTGCCGCTGTTGTCACGCATTGGAATACAGCAACCTTTTCACTGTGCCCCTAATATTCAATACTTAATTTGCCGCCCCAGTGCTCTTGACTGTTGCCCCCAAGCTGCGGTCACGTGACCCCCCCTACTCCTCCCCATAGCCTGTATTCTCTCCGTTTAAAGACGCCATTTTGAATCTTTAGTGTTAAGACGTTTGTGAGCCCTCAGCCATGTGCTGCTTTTAAAAAATGGCTGTAAAATTGTTATGTACTTTAAACCCCCAAACAGTTTAAACAGGCAAACACACGTAGTGACTGTCCACTGGCAGGCAGCTGTGCGGACTAGTGTAGGAGGCAAGTTGTCAGGGCTGGTGGGGTGGGGGGGAAGGGAATAAAGGACATGGCCGTCTGGCTGTAGTTCGTTAATTAATTGCTGTTCAGGGCACTTGTTGTGTTGTAATCAAGCAGCTGCACGACTCCAGCTCGCTCTCCTTAGGTTGTTTTTTTCTCTTGGATCCCAAACCGGCTGCTAATAAGCCCTCAACAAACACAATATCCCCACAAATGGCGGCGGCTCCTCCTCAGGCCGGGGGTTTCCCTTCCACCGTGGTGTCACGCTCTGTGGTCAGCGAGCCGGCACACACACACGCGTGACGTCAAACGAGGAGAGGACATCTCTCAGAGGTGTGTCTACGTGCGAGAGAGGGATCATTATTATCATTAGGGTTTGACAGGAGTCGGGTAATTAACTATAAGAGATGGAGCCCAAGGGCATATCAGAGTGTTTCTATAATGATGATGATTCGAGACAACATATGATGTGGTAATCCATGGGTGTGCATTTCTTATGCAAAGTGTTCTCCTTTACTTTTCTTTCTATCTAGTAATACATTTCGGCATTGTGTTAAACAAATGCAGTTCAGCACCATGACTGTGCAAACATAGCCAATGGGCAGCGTGAAGGTAACGTGGAGCCCAGCTGGAGACCTTTGTTGGGTCTCTCGTTCCCCTTCAGCTCTCCCCTGTGTCGAATATAAGCACAAGAATATCTGAAAACAGAGAGAAGTCGTAAAAAAAGCATCAGATTTATTCTAAATGCAAGAACCAAGTCAAAAGTTATCATCACCTACTGATGCTACTGATAAAATCTGTGCTACAAATCAAAAAGAAGTAGGTGAAGATAAGCAAAAGCTGTTATAGCGGAAGATTTGGGTCTTTAGGAAGAAGTCCCCTGAATTTACCTGATGCAATATTTGCCCTTCTATTGCATTGCCTCCCTCCCTTATCTGCACAGCTTTTCCTTTGAGGGGGAGTTGGAGCCAATCCCGGCTGACATTGGGTGATAGGGGGGGGTAAACCCAGGACAAGTCTATCACAGGGCTCATACATAGATGAGCAACATTTCACCCTTACACTCACACGTACCAGGCAGTTCAGAGCCTCCAACCTAACCTCCACCTAACCTGCTAGTGTTCGGACTGTGGAAGGAAACCAGAGGATCCGGTGGTCAGGTATGAACCCTGAACCCTCGCAATGCAATGCACACGTTTCTTCTGATTCTGTTTATATAAATTGTATTGTTTTTCAACCTAACAGATAAGTACATAATCACAACAACAAAAGCAATTTGAACCCTGCATGTGTTAAATAAATAAAACAAGCACGATTCAATATCCTCTCCCAGTTACAAATGATTTGTCTTTTTCAGAAATATTAAATCTGTCCTTCTCCCACTTCATGTGTCTCTTCTCGGCCGTCAGAGTTTAAGAGACATATTTAACGACTGTAGATTTTTCCGTTAATCTGACATGGTAGTACGGGGTCCTGTTCCCATTTTGTTTGTGCAAAGATAAAGTCCTTGATGCTCATCCAACTCGGAGCAGTGTGTCTAGAGATAAGCGGCGGACTACGGCCGTCCCCGCTCCGCTCTGGGACCATTTTGTTTTAGTAAATTATGATGACTCAAACACTGACAAAATGAGACTCACATCGGGAGACGGGGGTTCAAAACTCCCACAGATCTCAGTCAATCCACTATTATGTGAAATGAATATTGTATAATGAGTAAGATGTTTAACTCTAATTCATCCAAGGAAGGTTTTCCTGGCAATCAATGCTCTTGTTTCAGCGAATGTCCAGCTTTGCACTTAAGACAATTACACACATTCACACCTAAAAGCTGCTCAACAAAAACCACAGTGAGTCTGATCCATTAGCCGCTGTGCAGCTCCACTGGAGCAGATGGAGGTTAAGAGCCTTGCTCAAGGGCATCTGAGTGGTGGTAATCAGCAAAGGCCAAGCTCTATTGCTTCCTCCTCCAGATTTAACCACCTGCCTCCCAGTTCAAATCCAGGAAGAAAACAGGGACTCTGACTGGGAGGGTGATGATTCAGTCCCTGAACCAACAGATTCAAGTTTCTTTGACTTATATTTTATAAGCTCAGAGTCTGAAAAGGTGTTTATATATTTTGTATATCTAATTATTTATAAATATGCATGTTTGTGTCTCTCTGAATTTAGCTGTGGAAGCATTCAGTTTCAAAAGATGGAAATGTTGGACATGCAGTCAGTCTGCACCACATTGACACATGAATCTGGCTTCATGGCAGCACTATGAAATCATGTGGCCCTATTAGTAGATCAGACATCATTACCTCTTTGCCTTTTTAAACTAAACTAAAGAGTTAAACACTGTCCCGATTAAGCAACTACACAAAATATGGCTTCCGGTGACAACTAGCAGCTAGAAAACTGTTTAATACCTTGTTAATATGCTCTGAAGGTGTAAAACTACATTCTTTAAAAAGCCGTTAACATAGTTGCTTCATCAGGAGTGAGCACTGAGAGCTTGCCGGGAAGCAGAACTAATGTCAATAATAAAAACAATACTGCAGGTCTGTGTCCTCTCTGTCCGTCCTCGCCCTCAGAGTGGAGCAGATAAAACGTCGGAGCCCATGTCTGTGAATGTTAATTTAATTGGTCTGGATTCTCCCGATGTGAGGGACAAACAGGGCGAAACGCACATAAACCTGGACGGTCACAGACTCACAGTATCTACAGTCATGTGAGACAGTGAAGCCGGCGGTTGCCCTTTTATTGAGTGTGAGTCATTTTCTCTATAACCCGAATAAACCACGTACATTAGCTCAGTTCACATCTCAGACTGTGATCATAAGGATGTTGGTCATTTGGAACATCTGCCTACAGAACAGCAGCGAGTTTAATTAAATATACATATATGAGAAGATATTATGAGCTGGTCCTGCCCCCTGATTAATAAAATGATATCCTTCTCGCTGTCAGCCTTAATTTAGATATTAATATGTGACACGAGATAGCCGCAGCAGCAACTTGGACGTTTGAATGTTGGGAAATATCTATATTTTTTCGTACCTTGACTTTAATAAAAAGCAGCGGCAGTAGAAGTCTCTTGTTGTTGTGCTCCTCGTGCTTTTTCTACTTTTCTGAATCGAGGGCTCAGCCGATCACTCATCGCTCCGCTGGCAGGCTCCACTTGTTAGGCTGTGATTTCTGGGGCCGATAGGAACTCTGATTGAACGTCCACTTGGCTCCGTGGAGGAAACACTGTTCACTGGGGAAAAGGCTGTTAGTCGTTTGTTGTGTTTGTCTCAGCTACGTATCGAGCAGCGTCCAGACAAAACAGAGGTGTGATGAATTGATGACTGGTGGTTATTCCTCATAATCACAGTCGGTAACTCATCTCAAATATTATCTGCTGACCTCACAACCCCTGTGAAATATGTCTGAAACACTGTAAAACGGCAGACTGCGGTGGAGACGGTGGTTTGCCCTGATCAATCATTTTTATAAAATGAATTCTTGGTGCACTTCCTCAGTGGAAATGGATTGGATGTTACCGAAGGTTCCGACCTTTTTCTGAGTCATGGTAAAATAAAAAAGAGCTCTATCATAAGTTTCAGAAAATTCATCACAGTTGTTTTGTTCACGTGTCAAGAGCTGGTTTATGAGATTAGAGAAAGAATCCAATGCATCGATTCACCTGATTTACTTAAACCCTCAGTTACATCAAATTAGATCCAGTTGTTTAACCAGTTCTTAGAAACTCAGACCCACATTTCCCCCAACTTTTTGTAAAATTATACAAAAATGTGTGTTTTACAGTTATTACTGATACTGTATTTGTCTTTTTCTCTTTCTGACATGACTTTTTCTCTATTGCCTCTTCATCCTCTCTAGTACATGACACGCCCACCGGTGATGTAATGGTTCACTTGTTAAAAACCTGCTTTGCTCTTTTGGTTTCAGCTGGGAACCAACTTTCAGATTCCAAACTAATTTATTCCTGTTTAAATCCCTGAATATATGTCATCACATACACATAGACGCCTCACACACTAGATTAACACTGAGTAATCTGGAGGGAAGTTGAACTTCTATACTCTCTTTTAATTACATTTAGTTTTTTTGATGTTCTCTCGAATCCCTGGAGAATAAATTGATTAAGGTTTTTCTGAGACTGAACCTGACTCGAAACTTCTTGAATTATACATCCATCACTTTCCTGATTGGACTCAAAACACCTCAGTGGCAAATGTGGGGAAACCAGTTTACGTCCGTTTGTGTCCGACTGTGTTTCTCTCTGTGGCAGATGTTGAAGAAAACAATCGTGGCTTCTTTTCTCCTCAGTGTCACCAGAGGCAGAGACTATACTCCCCAATTTGTTCACGGTGCAGAAGGCTGACACGTGTCACGCTGGTGCTCCTAATTACATTTATTTGTCAGTTTCTTTCGCCCCGAGCGACATCCACTTTCGTCCCGTTCATTCCCTTTTCAAACAGCAACGCAGGGGGTTCAGTGTTTTCCTCCTTGACGTAGGAGCCTGTGATCAAACCCCCCCAGTCGTCCAACAGCTGTCCCTCTCCACCACCACCTGAGCTGCAGCCCCCCCGTTTGATCCCTTTTCATAACCTGCACACGAGAATGAGACGACACAGAGTTGAGTGTCTCTGATCAGCGTTTGATTCAGACGTCAGCCTTAAAAACCACTCCAACCGTAACAGGTGGCGTTTTGCAAGTGCGCCACAAATCACTCTCTCACTTGATTGTTTGCTTTATGCTTCGTTATGGGTGTCAGACTCGTCGTGGTGCTGCATTTGTCCGTTTGGCCCATGAGTCATTTTTCTCTTTCAAACGAGGCCCGGAAACATTGAAATTGGCTGAATGAATCAAGCCTGTAATGAGCTACTGTCAATATCTTCCAACCCAAGTGGTGTATAATGTGCGAGCGGAGGAGAAGTGGCACTAATGGCTCGGATGACTTCAGGTTTTTCAAGCTGTGTTTTTTTTTGTGTGTGTTGTTTCTACAGGGGCCGTGCGTGCAGCCTAAATGACGAAGTTCAACTTGTTCAGGCATCAGACTTCACCCATGGTCGCTGCTAAGCCAACCGGGGCCAGTGCCTTGACTGTGACCCCCGCCCCCGTCGCATCGGTCGCCGCCGACAACTCCACCGAAGCCGTCGACAAGAACGACGGCTTCGACGACATCAAAAAACAAGTTCCTGAATGAAATCGACAAGATCCCACGTGAGTGCCAAAACTGTTTTCCGATCAACCAACTCTCCATCGACGTGGCTCCTGAGCAATCATTTGGGAATTAGATTTTCTCCCCCGCTGCAGGCGTTGGGCGGCCTCATAATGTCTTTATTCAGTATTGATCACTGGCTGCCCTTCCTCTAATGGCAGAGAAATCTAATTTTCACCCAATCTAATTGCTAACCCAGCACCTCTCTTACTAAATATATTTGTCCCAGACATGACATGGAGCGGGCTAAATGATCGGTTGGTCAAATGTCAAAGTATTTTGCCTCTTCACCTTGTGGGTGTTAACGAAGCCGCCTATACATTGATCTGTATGCTACCCCCCCCCCACACCCTTCCCACAGTGCCATCCTGGGCCATCATCGCCATCGCCGTGGTCGCTGCTATCCTCGTCCTATCGTGCTGCTTCTGCATCGTCAAGAAATGCTGCTGCAAGAAGAAGAAGAACAAGAAGGGCAAGAAGGGGAAGGGTGACATGGGCATGAAGAACCTGAAAGGCGGCGAGGTATGTTTCACAGCAGGAGGTCGTGTCACGGCAGAGAGAGCTCACGCCCACACAGTAAACAAAGCCAAGCAACATTAGCCTGTATATGAGGCCGTGATGTAACAGCTGTGGGACCTACAGAAAAGCTTTTCACCAAGAATTGAAAGCAAACAGGAATGTAGAGATAGATTTGGCTCAGATATAACTCGATGGGTGCTCTACCTTCGCCAAGGCTAATTTACCATCTTGCCTTATTAAAGCAGTGTTTCCCATTAATTTATCTACACTGTAGTGGCCCATCATATTCTAATTTGTCCCGCCACAGTTTCATAATGAACAAAAATATTTTATACTAAAGTGAGCCACGCTATTTGCAGCTCTTTATGCTCATTCACGCTATCATCCATAAAGTTTTTACCATCCACGCAGACAGTCAAACTTCATATTTCCAGCAGTTGTGCCCGCAAGTGGCATGTGATGCAGTTTTCTCTCTCATGAGATCTGCTTACCTGTCATTTAAAATATCTGTTGCGTATGAGAGCAACTTTCCTGCGTACAAGTGCACCCCCGCTACAGCTATAGACTATATCAACTCTGTGGGAAACGCAGCAAAGAGATTGAACAAAAATAAATCCTGGATCCGCCCTTATATTTGGGTCTGAACCAATATTAATTGGGTAGTTGCTTGGACCATCTCACAGAGTTCATTGAAATAGGTTCAGTAGATTTTTGTGTAATCCAGCTAACTACCGACCAATCGCTCATGTAAACATTTTCTCTTTGACGGAGGTAACGAGCAAAATTTTAGATCCGTCGTCCTCATGTTACTTGTTTCAGTCAAGTCACATAGAGAAATGATAATTTTCATATCACAGACTGTTTAACCTGTTTAATGTCTTCCTAACCGAATCAAGTCTATTCCCTGCAGGTATCAATTACATTCTTTATCCACCATGATTATGTTTTTATATCTCTCTTCTTCTTCTGTTTTTTTTATTTTTTTTGTTATGTGATGTATTTGTCATGAATGTTATTGTTGCTATTTCTGTCACTTGTGCTTTTTGGGATTTGAGTGGAAAATGACAGGACTCTTATCGGTTCAGCCCAACCATGACTTTCTCTCTACCCCCCCCGCTCGCAGTCATTAAAGAGTAATTATGAAAATTTGCAGTTGGCACAATGGTTTTGTTTTGGGCCCGTAATTATAATTTTTTTCTTCACACGTGTGATTGATGATTTGACAAAGTACAATGAGGCAACATCTAAAACCGGAGTTGGCTTTTTTCTTTCTCAAACCCATCGGCCCTGCCGCTCAAGATAGGATTGTGCTAATGAGGAGGCGCCGCTGTCTGTCATTTTCCACGCTCCCTCCGGTGTAGCTGACTGCATTTGCTGTGATTACCCTTCTTTGGTGTCTGCTGTGAGTTCAATCTCTTCCTTTGTCTCTGCTCTCCTCCTTCCTTGCTTTGTGTCTTATGTGTGCTCCGTGTATCTTGACTGTGGTGGACTTCTTTGCCTACGGTAGGTCTGATGGCTCGCGGCACCCCTCTCTGGCCGCACTGTGTAAGCGCAGACCAGGGCAGGCGGGGAGTGGTGGTGGTGGGTGGTGGGAGGGGGCTGGGGGGGCTGGGCTGGGCTTGGATTGCAGTGATGATGATGATGATGATGATGATGATGATGATGACAATGAGTTGCTATGGCTTCCTTAGTTTTTTTGCAAGCTTAGGTGCTGCGGGTGCTTGAGGAATCTTATGGGAGCGTTTAAAGCTGCTTCGCCACTGAACTGATATGCCGCACCAAACCTGCTATGTCTTGATAATATCCAGAGATTGCAAATGTTGTTAAACAGACAGCGACCCTGTTTAAGTGTCTATGGTTTGAAATGAACGTGAAACTCATGAGCCTTTGAATGACGAGTGCACTCAGCAACTCACTAGAGATCACTAACATGCATGTGCAAGGGGTAAGCTGGTGATTTGTCAAAAAAACTCAAAATAGCTGAGACGTCACGTAACTGAGAGCTTTGGGCACGTTTCCCCCCCGACAGGCCTCAGACAGCTGAGATCTCACAAACGATTCCTCTCCTGAGAATCACATTGACTTCACGTCTGAAATTCACAAACACGCTCCGAGTTCCTACGACAGTTGAAGCTGTTTGAATCCATTGACAAAGACCAGCATACGCCCTTGCAGTAGGTACCATTGAATGGCCACAACTTGACTTGAGAGTAACTTTCCTGGATGACCCATGCTGCTGACACACAAGGTGACAGTCAAATGACAACACCCCCCCCCTCTCCGCTCTCCCTTGAAGCACTGTGGGTCTCACTGAGGAGAAATGGTGGGCCGGGATGTTTGCCCACATTTGCAGCCAACTACTGATTTCAGTCTATTCGAAGGTTAAAGCTACGATCAACCGACATATTTTCACTTGATGAAAACCTCAGTGCCGAGCTTGACACTCACCCCACTGAGGTGACCCCCCGGGCATCCATTCAGACGCACCACGTCTTTGTCTTTGAACCCAGAATTTGAAAACATCTGGGAATTCTCAATGTAGCATGGACCTGAACATTTCACCCAGAACATATGTGCAGACATTTTGGGCCCGACACACAAAAACAAGTCCCACAGAGGTAAAAAAAAATAAAACAACTAAACTTTTATCTCCATAAACGCTGAATCATTTACATTCTCCATCCGAGAGAAACGTGGATCCTGCATTGTGTGGCCTGGCATGCTTGAATGAAAAGCATTTACCACAATAAAGATGGAGAATGCCACGTGTAAGGAATATTGTGTGAGAATGAGTGTGTGAGAGAGCGAGAGATATTTTAAGCATGCACGAGGGCTTGCATGTAAGCAAATGAGAGTGGGTGCATATTTGTCGTGTATGATACAGTATGGTATGTGTGACGGTGCGTGTATTATCTGTGTGTGTGTGCGCTCGCATGCTTGTGTGTTTGTGTGTATGTGTGTGTGTGTGTGTGCGCCCTGTTCCTCTTCCAGCTCATCAGTGAGTAGCTGGACCCTCCAGTCTTACGAAGACATCCATGTTTTTTTCAAGAAGACAGCCATAGGAAAGTAGGCCACACTGAGAGACCACGCAGCTTCACACCGTGTCCAACATTAGACTTTACTTTAGTGTTTACATCTGAGCTCCATTAGTCACGAGACTCTCTGAAGAGGTCGCTGGGTGTATCGTAAAAGCAAGATGGAGGATGAGAGAGGACACGATTCACCTTTTATTGAATCTTTATTTAATTGTTGAGGTTTTTAGCCTCTTTCAAGAGATAAATGAGAACAGGAGACAAGTAAAAGCAAGTTATACCCCACTTGGGTGAAAGATATTGACAGTAGCTCATTACAGGCTTGATTCATTCAGCCAATTTCAATGATTCCGGACTCATTTGAAAGAGAAAAATGACAGACAGGCCAAAACACAACACGGATATGAGATATTATAAAGCCAGAGTACAATAAGCAACACTTCCAGAGTAAATACACTAATTAGTGTTCGGTACGTCAGGAGGAGAGAAACAGCAGAAAGTCACGTTGGCTTGAAGTAAACCTGTTTGTCAAACAGCTTGTGTTGCTGCAGGAATCTTTACCTTTTCCATTTAAACAAAGTTTGAGAGCGTTTCAAGCTTCTGGAATCAACTGCGTCAGCGGCTTGATTGAATCCCGCTGTCCCCCCTCCGTCCTTCACTTCCTCTCAGTGAGGACGTCGTGCTCCCTGAGTCGGCCTGTACCGGAAACCTGCTGTACACGGGGAGGACAAAATACCAAGAACACCTTTCACTAGAGAACGATGATAAACTGCAGCTCGGTAATAGATGAGGGTTTAGCCTTGTGGGGCTTTTTGGGAACAATATCCAGTTATAATAATAATAAAATCCTCCAGCCTGTTTACGTGTGACTTTGGCTGAGGCAGCCTTTCCTCTGTGTGGGACACGTCCTCACGAATTTTATAAGACTTTGCAGACAACTTGACTTAAGGTGACTCATTAGGGGTGAGTCATACTTTGTGGATTTGTGTTGCTGCCTTTTTGAAACAATGAATTCCCTCAGTTTCCTGTTTTAATGCTTTAATTCCAAAATTAATGGCAGCGGCACAAGTGATTCGCGTTAAAGTGAAAAAAGCAATTCCCGACGATAAAAGCTTAGTATCATCATTTTTATAATTGGAATTGCATTAGATTGCATTTTATTTATAAGGTGTTCCTGACTTTTCTGTCCTCCTCCTGTATACTGACTGTTTTCTGTGTTGTTCTTCTCTCTCTCTCTCAGTCTGTCTCTCAGTCTCTCTCTCTCTCTCTCTCTCTCTCTCTCAGTCTGTCTCTCTCTCTCTCTCTCTCTCTCTCTGCACTCTCTGCACAGTAAACAGGCGTCTATTGAAATCACATTTTCTACCAGATCTTCTTCTTGTCCAGGAGAAAATCCCCTTCCTCTGATTTTAATCCGATTACAACAGACACGTAAATGATCATGGTTAAAAAAAATGTAATAAAAGAAAAACAGCAAATGGTGTCACCCAAGAAATAGTGAAATCAAGTCAGGTTGCAACTGTGGTCATTGATGAGCAGCTTGCACTAGTAACAGCGGTGTGAGCGGGGGGGTAAGTGTCAGGTAGGTGCTGTGACTCACCTGACTGCTGATGCCCTGAGGACCTCAGAACCGTCCTCTCACGCCTCCCTCTGCCACCTGCCTCCCCTCCCCCCACGCCCCGCCCCCTTCCCATCTGTCCATGCAGAAACTACAGGACGACGATGACGAGGAAGATGACGTGGAACCCGGGCTGACTGGGGACGAGAAGGAGGAGGAGGTGAAGGAGAAGGAGAAGCTGGGGAAGCTGCAGTACTCCATCGATTACGACTTCCAGGAGAACAAGGTAAGGGGGTCGAAAAGTGTAGGAAGTACTCTGACAATTTACTACATTATAAGTATAGATAAATAGACATTGGGTGAGAGGCGGGGTCTACTGTTGATGTAAGAGTACCACATTAAGTTTGTACCTGCTTTTAGATATACTTTAAGTATTCAAAGTAAAAGTAAATGCTAAGTGTAGCCCCCTAATGCAACGGTCCAGTTGCTTTGCTTTTATTTCCTTCTAAGAATGAAATGCATTTCTGTGCCTCTTTCCCCGGTTCCACCTTTTTCCTCGGACTTCACTTCAGATTGAGTTGTAGTGTGAGCTTAGGAAAGGTTCCCAGTGAAGTGGGATGTAATAACACACTTCCTCCTCGCTCCCCTCCTCAGCTGACTGTGGGAATCCTGCAAGCAGCCGACCTCCTCTCCATGGACAGCGGCGGCACCTCTGACCCCTACGTCAAGGTCTTCTGCCTCCCTGATAAGAAGAAGAAGTACGACACAAAGGTCCACAAGAAAACATTGAACCCCGTCTTCAATGAGACCTTCGTCTTCAAGGTAAGCCGAGGCGCCGTGTGGTCGCCCTTTACTTATTACTTATTGAAACAACATGTCCGTCTTTCTGTTTAACGGCCAGACGGGTCTAGTAAAAGGTGAACGGCTCCTCCTCTCTTTTGCTCTTTAGCTGAGTCGCTGCTGAGATTCTTTTTCTGGCCGGCAGTGATAAGCAGACGTAGTGAAGGTGTCCGACAAGGAGACTGTGGTGGAGAATCGAATTAAAGGAGAAGGCCACCTCCTGTGCACCCGGCCTGCTGACACAGCTTTATAAAAAGAAAAGAAACAATTCAAATGGCTTTACCTTCTCAAAGTCAGGCCGGTTCTGCTGAAGCAGCAGGTTATTAAGGACATAGGAGCTCCAGGCCAAAGTCACAACCCATTTTGTTTTATGGTTAAAATCGGGGCTGACTTTTTATTCATCTGCTCGAAAAATGTTAGAAATGTGTGAATGTAAATGTTCCCTGGTTCCTGTCTTACAGATCCCCTTCCAGGAGATGGGCGGGAATACTCTGGTCATGGTCGTCTATGACTTTGATCGCTTCTCCAAACATGACGTCATCGGAGAGATTAAAATACCCTTGAAAAGCCTTGACCTGGCTAAGCCAATTGAGGTGTGGCGAGACCTGGACAGCGCAGATCAGGAAGAGGTAAGGGCGCCGCCGCCGGTTTGTGGTCACAGACAGAAAACACTTTATTCTTTATGAAGCGATGACCTGGCACAAAAGATAACCACGAGCACAAGGGGCCGACTTTGTCTCTTTAACAGTCGTGATGAAGGTTGTGATCTTTTTGGGGGTTTGTAATTCTCACTACCTCTGTTTCCTCTGCGGTCAGGCAGTCGGTAGTTTGATGCTTTCACCGTTACGCTGCCTCAGGGCATGAAAAACAGATTTGAATCAATGCAGCCGCTTCCTCCCCGGGGTCACCTTAAAAATAAATCACTCACTTTTGAGTTTTTTCTTTAGCTCAGACACCGACTGGATGTGCTTAGAAAATAATTCCTGCTGCTTTTTCAAAAGGAAGTTTTGGTCGTCTCGATCCAGGGAATGATTGCCTGGGAAATAGGTAAAAATGTGAAAAACAGAAATCCTTATCTCGTAACTGCTGAACAAAGCTACAAAAATAAAATGAAAACTCCGGATCAATGCCAATATATAATTCTTCCTTGCCTCATGTCGCAAGTTTTTCGTTCTGTACTTTTTGCATAATCCTGTTGACAAACAGACAAGTCAGGGATGAAAACAAGCTCAGGTAATAAATGCAACCTAAAAAAAGGGGACAGTTTGTGAATCTCTGATCGCACATCAGAGAAAAAGACATCTGCTCTGTGTCAGACGTCCTCTAACTTCCTCTCTCCTCTCCTCTCCCCGTCCCCCCCCACAGCCGGAGAAGCTGGGAGACATTTGCATCTCCCTGCGCTACGTCCCCACTGCTGGAAAACTCACCATCTGTATTCTGGAGGCTAAGAACCTGAAGAAGATGGACGTGGGCGGACTGTCAGGTGCTGAACACATCACGGAGCCGAGCATCAACCATTACACTTCATTATCACACGCGACATTATTTCCAGTGCTCCCAGTCTAACACAACCAGGCACTCTAGTCACCTGGGCGTGGGACGTGGATGCTCGTCGTGGCGTGACTGCAGCTCTGCTCACGTGCTGACGCTGCAGTACCCCACCATGCAGCAACACCCCCCCACCCCCCCCCCTCACCCCCCCTTGGTTCAGTGCTGGCCCCATCTGTTGGTGCATTACAGTACTGCAGCCTGGAACGTGCACTTCACAGGGTTTTTCTGTTCTTTTCATCAGCTCATCGTGCCCTTTGCCCCCCCCCCTTCTCCGTCTTTCAGATCCCTACGTGAAAATCAACCTGCTGCAGAATGGAAAGAGGCTGAAGAAGAAGAAGACGACGGTGAAGAAGAACACGTTGAATCCGTACTACAACGAGTCCTTCAGCTTTGAGATTCCTATCGACCAAATGCAGGTGAGCACGTGGAACAATGCTTCTGAGGAGGTCACCACAGTATCCTACAGATGGAGAGGTTCTGTTCAATCGTGAGAACTAGTAATAAAAACCTAACTTAAATAATTAAAAACTGCAAATGTGCAAAATCAATGTGTCATTTGAAGCAAGGCCTGAATTACTATATGTGCAAAAGAGATTTTTAAGGTAAAGGTGAGGATAAGTACACAACTCAAACCTCATTTAATGTACAAAGAGTAGTACCCTGCTGTAAATAATATACATGGGGCATAGGCCATAATAAAAAACATGATATACAACCATCACCGAGGTTGTAGGACTATTTTAAAAGACAACAATACTTAAATCAGAGTGTTCCTAATAAACTGGTTACACATTTTGGATAATTTATTTAATTATCCCACAAATGTCCCGTATGTTATTCAACATTAGGATGTAAATGTAAATTTATAAAATATTCATATAAGAAACTGTGGACTATTTCTTTATGATGCAGGATTCTTGATTTCCAATGTGTTTATTTTGGCAAATAAATCAAACGTGCAAAACACATCCAAGTGATTTACAACAATTTAAATCTTTCCGTCTACATGGAGAGATTAGAAAGCAGGAGCCGAGATCCTGCTGGAGGCTGGAGGAGTCCCACTGGCACCAGCATCTGGCCACTTTGCACCAATCACTACAATTACTCCCTTGTTAAAACATGGGTTCCCCCGTTTTCTGTGTCTGTACTTTGGATGACTGTTATATCCATGTGTTAATTAGGACTTTATCCACCCCCCCCTTCCCCGTTTTAATGCTTCTCCTCCTCGTTTTTTCCCACCCCCCCCAGAAAATCCAAGCCGTGATCACCGTGCTGGATTACGACAAGATTGGCAAAAACGACGCCATCGGGAAGATCTGGGTGGGAAGCAAGTCCACGGGGGCCGGGCTCAAACACTGGTCCGACATGCTGGCCAACCCCCGGCGTCCCATCGCCCAGTGGCATCCGCTGCAGCCGGAGGAGGAGGTGGACGCTTCCCTCGCGGCCCTGAACGCCAAGAAGTAAACCCCACCCGACCACGTCGTCCCCACCCGCACCTCTCTTCCCCATGCATCCTCCCATCAGGCCCCCACATATCAGTGTATATTCCAGAAGATCACCCTCCTCCTCCTCCTCCTCCTCCCCGACTTTACATCCACTCCCCTTCCCACCCTCCTCCTCTTCCTCCCTCCTCCTCCTCCTCCTCCTCTCCCACTGCCACCTTTGAAAAGATCCATAGATACCATTCGACATGAATGGGAAATATAGTTTAAAAAAAAAGAAAAAAGCATCATGTTATATTAGGTTGTGACAAAAGAAGACAAGTTAACAGGATGGACAGAGACTCCATTGATTTCCTTTAAATCTATTTTTGTATTGGGGTTGTGGTTCCATTAGTAAGAATACAGAGGAGACTATAGAGAACAGGTAGAGGGCTCCATGGGGAACCTGGTGATAGAGGGGATAAAACATATAACGTTCACTCATAGTGTTCTTCTCAGCCCTTCCCTTTAGTGACACAGTTTGCTTAGAATAGCGCTTAATAATAAAATGCTTTATACTGCCATAGGACAGAGAAATAACACAAGCAGGTCCATTCCTTCGGTGTGTCGTGCACCATGTTTCACACCTGCCAGTGATCCTACTAGATGATTCTGTTAGTTTGAAGTACATTCCTAGAGCTGGGTAGCCAGTAGGGATAAGCACATATCCGGTTACCCACGAACACACTGCCGTTTTCGATTCGTTAACACGCCACCCTTCGTCTCAGGAAAACTGAGAGGAAAAAACTGAAGCTCCATGCCTTTTTTTCTAAACGGGTCGTTATTATTCTTATTCTTATTCTTCGTATTATTGTTATTATTCTAATCCTCCACTTGGACGGGGAAGGAAATGTTAGGGATTTCGAAAAACTCTCGGTGACGTAAAGGCTCATGACGAGTGCTAGTTTATCCATGAAATGGAATAAATCAGGGGAAAGGGAGGAAAGGATGGATTTTCGGTTTTAAAAGGAAATAAGCGTGTGTGTGTGTGTTGTGTGTGTGTGTTGTGTGTGTGTGTGTGTGTGTGTGTGTGTGTGTGCGAAAAAGAGGCTGCGTTTGTCGTGTGAACAACAAAAAGCGAGGAAATATCAGAGCGGGTGCAACAGAGACTGATTCCAACCACCAAACGACATGATATTTACAGAGTGTCGATCACTGCCCGCAGTCCACCACCAACCACCACCCCCTCAACCCCCCCTCCTCCTCCTCCTCCTCCCCCCCCCCAACGCCTCCGATTCTGTATCTCACTTGTTCAGTGCTACTGCCATTAGTCATGGACTTGACACAAGGGTTTTACTTCAAAGAAATCCCTATAACCGTCTTACAGTCATAAAGGAGACAAGCCTTCCAAGTAACAAAATAAGCAATTTTCAAACTACCAGGGACGCCTTCCAGTCAGCGGTGTTGTTCTCTTCATTTCTCTCTTCTCCTCCTCCTTTTTGTTTCTTTCTATTTTATTGATCAAGCTGTATTTATTTTTGTTTTTTTCCATTTTATTTAACTTCAAACACTTTTATTCCTCAAGCACTTTAAAAATCCAAATGTTACGTTTAAGTACCCTCAGAAACCAGAGCTTTAATTGTTTGTGTTAAGATTAGCTGGGTTTAAACAAAAACACACACAAAAAAAAAGGAAACGAGCGAGGGAGTGCGTTATTTTTTTTGCCTTTTTTGTGTTTGCATATTGCGTTCCTCACTTGATTGAAAGGAAATGGTCTGGAAGAAGGCACTGATCTGTGTGTGTTTGAATACACAGCTTACCAAACTGTCGAATTTAATTGCACTACTGGGTATTAATTCTGTTTTTTGTGATTGTGTAATTATTTTTCTATTTTTTTCTTGTGGTAAAAATGTTGTGAGGTTGAATTTTTTTCTGTGGCACAACAGACAGGACTGGCTCTAATGCTGCTCATCCACAGAATGTCAACAATTCATTTGGAAATTAATATTCCAACCGTCCTGTGACAAAATCCAAATTGTCCTGAAATAAATTGGCAAAAGAACATAATTGGAAATTAAAATTCCTGCTGTTGGGACTCAATGAAAACCTCAATTAAAATCTGTGTGAGCAACGACAGCCACAAAACTAAATGTTGACTGTAAAATACATGTAAATCAAAAAGCAGTCAACAACACTGTGTCCTTTTTGTTTATTTAATGAATGTTGGCTCTTTGTATCTTTCTCTCTGTTGGAAACTCGTTATGTTTTTATAACCGAACACAGACCATGGTCACGTTTCTGTTTTACTCGCCATCGTCCTTCTTTTCCTTTTTCTGTTAATGAAGCAACACTAAAGAAAAGGCAACATGGAAGCAATCAAGCAAACCCATCGGTGTGTAGTTTTGCCTATATACATAGTTCATACACGTTGATACTGCATGTTTATACAAAAATACTGTACATAAGAGCATGTTTTAGAGACGAAGCAAAAATATCTCGTGTACGTAAGTGGGTGTCATTTGTCATTTTAATAACACGACGAAGGGGATTAAAAGAAAAAAAAAGATGCACTGTATATTTTCTAAATGAAACAAATGTGTATTTATTTTCCATGAGGGTCATTGGAGAGAATGTCATACAGTACAACTATTACAGGATTATTACCTAATAAGAACCTTTCCACGCCTGACAAGCAAAGTGTGTCGTCCAGTACCGTGTGTGAGTTCATGTAGGATGAAAATGTAGCCGCATGCTTGCTATCTAATTCCTTGTGATCAAAACCGTTTTGTTATTTATTTTTTTATGTGATTATCTTCCATATTTATGTTTTTCTTTCAGCTTTTATCTGAAAGTCACTGTTTGACTTCTTTTTTTAAATGTCATTGCTGTTTTTTTAATATGTTTTTTGATTTTTAATATTTGAAATCTGGGGTTGTCCAAGTCTTTAAGGTTTTTATAACAGCAGATTTGGCGATTTATGGTGTTTTTTTTGTTTGTTTTTTCAGAAATAACTACAAAAAAGAAGGTTGAACAATTCTGCAATCTGTAGGTGGATTGTAGGAGTTATTATTTGTGCCAGTACAAACCCAGAATCAAGTCTGTTGGATCCTATCTTTATGTACAATTCATTTCCAGGGGCCAAAAAATATGAATAATCCCATTCCGGTGAACACAAACCACTTTGGAATCCCTTCTTCTCTCCGTCTTTCCTTTTTCTTCGTTTCTTTTTCCGTGTCTATTTAAACGACCTGAAAACCCTTTCACGACTGTGTCTCTTTTACTGTGTTGATTATACAATAACGTGTACGTGTATTATACAAGATAAAATGAATAAGATAAAACTAAAGCCATAAAACTCAAGCACTAACTCTTTAGAGCTCAGCTGAGTCGCTGGAGTTTATTTAATAATGAAAAAGAAAACAGAATATCTGACGTCTTTGTTTTTGTTTTTGTTTTCCTCGGCCAGTGTTTCTCTCTTTTACATTCCGCTCCGAGGTGTTTGTTCATGGGGCGAGCTCCAGGTCACTGTACATACGTGAGCGTCGGGAACAGTTGTGACTTTAGTAGAGTGACTGTGTGTTTTTCTACTTTCAGAGCTGTCGATGTCCTTGTTTCATAGAGGTAGCTGACTTTACAGTATTGTGATTAGTAATGTATATGCCTTGTTTTGATAGTATGAATACTAGATACAATACCACTCCTCACTAATACTGCGAAAATGATATTATTTATATATATATATAGATATAAATAGTGTGTTCTATTCTTGGGCCGAGTGCAATTTATGAACCAGACTGGGTCGCTCGTTAAGTTTCTCTTCTGCCGCCTCAGCAGCAGATTGTGCTCGTGACGACATGTACAGTGAAAAAAACAACAACACTCCGCTGCTGACGTGAAGCTTTTCCTCGGGTTCCACTTCTCAAACGTCTCAAACGATCGAGTGTCGAGTTCCGACCACATCCAAGCAAACGAGAGAGAAACTTAAACAGGGCGTCGCTCCAGGTTTTAGGTCCGAATCCCTCCCATAGAACTATGCATTAAGTTATGATTTTCACAACTACATGGCATAGTATGAAAATAATATAAAAGTATATGACAATATATGAAGTTATGTGGAATAGTTTTTAAATTTCTAGAGAAATGTCCCCTCGGGCAAAGAGTCAGATGAGAAGATCGATACGAGTCCCATGTGCTCGATATGAAGATGGAGCCAGGAGACGTTAGCTTAGCTTAGCACGAATACTGGAAACGGAGGGAAACAGTTAGCCAGACAAAATACAGCTGTCAGCATCTGTAAAGGAGCACTCCAGGAAGTTATCGCATTGGAACAGGAAGTAGCTGGACTTTTAGATTCTAATGGTTGATTTTTTTAATTAATTCGTTATTTTCTAAATATAAGATATAACCTTTATTTTTTTGTTTATTTAAAAAATGAGACATAGCATTTAAAGCAGCTTTTTTCCCGTTCTACGTGCAAAGCTAAGTTAACTGTGTCCTGGCTCCACACGTAAGGACACACAAATCAATCAATAATCAATCTTCTCATCTAACTCCCCCCCCCCAAAAAAAAATCTCCATTTCTTCCAGTTTACCTCTTGAGTTGTTTTCCTCTGAAGTAAACTGCCTCCTCTCTCGCCCGCCCCCCCCCCTCTTGGCGACGCTAACAACTCTTGATATCTAATGCAATATATTATAATGTCCCATCAAGACTGACTGTGACCAAATGATGCACTGATGAGTGTAATTCCAGATTTCAGAGATACTGCCACTGCCTGGTGACAGTCGCCTGCGTCGGCTCGATGAGGCGAATGTGATCACGGGTCAATTCTACAGCACACTTTGATTTGTTTCCTGTCACCGCAGTCACATGACCATGAAGTTCTATGGGGGACTGGGAGCTGTGTGTGTGTGTGAGTGTGAGTGTGAGTGTGTGCGAACGTGGGTGTGTGTGTGTGTGCGTGTGCTTTAATAGATGTAGGCCCTTTAGCAGACACGGTGCAAAAACACAACACTGGAATATTATGATTACAATATACAGTACAGGTCTGCATGCGTTGGTCACATTGCTCATCGTTCAACGTGCATCTCTCTCTCTCTCTGTGTGTGTAACCATCTGAGATCGGTTAGCGTGTTCTGTCGATATCTGCACAAATGCATCTGAATCTGTGGCGTTCCAGCTGTGCCAGGGCACCGGTCACACAGCAGCCATTTGTGTTTTCCTCTCCTGTTTTTTAGTTTTAAAAACAAAACGCTGGGATTCAAAATAAAAAAAGAAATAAAGGGAACTCATCGTCGACCCTGTCAAACTGTGTCGAGTCGCCTGTCAGCAGGTAGCGACACGCCATCTTGTCTCCTCTATTACTCGCTGTATTTCTTCTTTGTATTCTTGTGCACACGTGTAATCACTCCTTGTGTCCTTTTCTTTTCCTTTATCTTACTTCGAAACTCTTGTGATGTGTACGTCTAATGTAGAATGCAGGACTGTGTTTGAAGCGATTGCCGGAGATGTGTCACCACGACGTTTCCAGGTTGTTGTTTTTCTCCCCCCCCTGTTTGTGTCTTTGTCCTGTTTATGTGTTTTCTCCAGCGATGTCCCATCAGTATTGTGACGCTGAGCAGGAAGCGGACTCATCGGGCTCCCCCCCGGTGAATCGGCTTTCGCTGAGCGTGAAGAATGCCGGCCTTCATGTTTACAACATGGACATACTGTATACTGCCAAAACATGCAGGACCGAACCAAACTCCCCCCCTCTTGAGCGCTTAGTCCTCCACCTCGTCCCTGATGCAACTGTATTCTCAAGACTCTTTTGGTTTCGACTTCCCTTTCTTTGCCCACCTCTTTCTCTTCTTCGTCATCTTTGAGAGCATCGGAGGGCAGCCGGGTTGTGTCCTCTAGCTGTGTTTCTTCGTGTCTAGTGTCGTGGTGCGCGTGTTCATGTCAGTACTTGTGCCTACTGTGGATCGCATGCTTTAGCCCTTGACTGGACACAAACGTTGCTCACAAACTCCTCTCGACCCTTGTGTGGACAAACGTTGGGGATCCTTATAAAGTCATCAAGGGAACCAAATAACTTATTACAAATTTATCATATGTGTTACCAGTTCTGTAAAAAAACAAATAGGAAATAAAGGCCTTTTAATTACCATGACTGCCTTGTGTTTGGTATATGCAGTGTGTTGGGCTTGATGTGACACACACAGAGACACTTCTCCATCTCTTTCACTGTTTATTAAGTAAAGTGAGTTCACTGACGTGTGCATATTAAACAATCAACACATATCAACACAGCACAGGTAGAAAGAGCTGAAACGTACTGTGTCTTATTTTGAAATTTGAGTTTACTGGATGTGACCAAAGGAATAAGTGATGTTACACAAACCATCACCAGTGTTAAAGGAAAACATAAAACATCTGGAGACTCTGGTTCGACCATCAGAGGAAGAGAAGACAGACACAGAAATCATTCATGTCAGTGATTAAAATGAAGTCTGGCAGTTTGATATATTAAATGATGATGTGACATAAATACATAAAACACTTGTGAAATAGGGAAGATTTGATTTGATCCAGGAGGAACAACCTCAAAACAGGTGATGGAAATATTTTTCTATATCCAGATTGTTTTAATACTCTCAATAACTATATTAACTTTATTCAGGATAAATAATTGTAATCATGTTACTAATAGAGTTTTTCAATCAAATTGTCATTTACATGGTACAGAGCATAGACTGATTATTACTGATTAATAATCATATCTTCATTATGTCCTAGAACAGAGAAACAGGCAGTGTCTTATTCAGATTTGTATTTATTTGGGTGTATATATATATATATATATATATATATATATATATATATATATATATATATATTGTTTTTATATAGATTTTATATTGCTGCTAACCCTAACCCATTTAAATATGGAATATGGAATAAAACAATTAAATCAAGCTTCTAAAAAGAGCAACTCAAAAATAAATTTAACTTGGGTTTTGTCTCAATTTCATAAGCACAACACAGTTATGCCAAAAGTCAAGTGATGATTTTAATGGAATCTAAAATGTCGGCAGTGTTTAATCTCCCGGTGGATGATGTTGATCTTAGTGTTTTCATCACCGGCTCAACCAGATCGGGTTTATTCTTTTGACAGAAACAACATATGAAGAACAAAACTAAGAGACACATAAATAAATAAATATATCTCTGTTACAAAACATAATAAAGTACTCAGTTTCATCTGTGTAGCCATTCTGAGGATTTGATGATCATTATTATTCAACCAGAAAATGTAAAAATAAAAAGATGCTCTATGAAAAGCATGAAAAAAGACTTCTGAAACCACAAAGAGCAGCTGCACAGAGGTTGTAATAATCGATTATACTATAGAAACATATATAATATTCTGAAGGCGATACCAGTGATGCCTCTGTCATTTCTGTAGAAAGTGCATTTCAGGCACGTTTCTTAAAAACAAGCCTTGTTTAAATAACAGATTATTTCTAAAGGAAAGTTTTACAGTTCAAACAACTCAGTGAGAAGTGAAAACAGAGGATTCCAAAGATTTCAGCTGTTTGTATTTCTGACACGGTTTCTCAGAGATTAAAGATTTTATCCTTCAAAGTTTTCAGTTTTGAGAGAAGTTGTATTGCAGAAATTGCATCTTGCAGCACAGACACTTATGTTATCTTCTGGAACCGAAGCTCCTTGGTCAGTTCATTTTACCCGTTTGGTCAAATATTCTGATTGAAATGAAGATTTTTCTCTAACTTCAACCACACTATTTCCTTCAGGTTTAAACCAGATGTGACTTGATATGTCAGAGTTTTGCTGCCGCACAAAATAACACTAACAGCAGAATCTCATCGTGTCTCAACCGAACATGAGGATGAACTGAATCAAACCTTTTCTCTTCATGTTTCCTAATTTGAAGATACAGGCTTCATGTTATAACATTAAATGTTGTAATGATATAACACTTCATATCACTGTGTTTCAATTTGAGACATTTGATGCATTAAATATATTACATGGTTGTGACAATAAATGTTTCATTCTTGTGACACATTTTCTGTCACAATTACCTAAAAAATATCTTGTTCCAATGCTACATTTTTCTTGTTATAATTTGATCCGCTGAATAATTCAAACTAAAATCAATGATATAGTTGTTTTTTTCTCACTATTCATAAATAAGAGAGTATTAAAAATCTTCTGCAGTGCAGGAAGTGACAACAAACGTGACGTTATATTAAATGCAGTTCCTTCATGCAAACCCCTGGACTTGTTTCAACTGGGTCTGAAACAACCTAGTTCGACATGGTCCCTATTTGATTAATGTGAAATATGACTATATGAAAAAACGACGCTATCTAATGAAGTAGAAAGAATGATTGTAACTCCACCGTACATTGTAAAAAAGATGTCTTCAAACTTCTTAACACCTCTAAGAACTTCACCAGTCGCCAGTTGGAATTTATTTCTGCAGGCCAAGATGGCCCATCACCATTATCCACCATAACTCAGAGAGGAGTCACGACTGGTGATATCTGGGGGAAATGAAACTGCTGTTTCAGGGTCGGAGCGTCCACACACAGAGAACTTGGGGCCTCACATATCTTTTCATTTCGACAGTTTGCTGATGACTCGGATGAGCGCCCCGTTCTCATCCTTTAGCCTCTGGTTGTCTGACTTGAGCTCTGTTAAGATCTGGGAGAGCAGAGGGAGAGAAGTGATATCAGGAAACCATTAAAACTTCAAAGATACACTGCACATTCTAGGTTTTAGTAGTTTGTGGATATAAAGTTTTCTGATTTAAAGCCTCAGGGAACAATGTTCACCAAATGACTTGGATCACTACTAGAAACAAGTTGGTCTCAAAGTTTTTTCTCAAAGGAGTTGGAGGCCAGGCAGTGAGGGCATGCTCTGCAGCAGCTGATCATGCAAGTGAGACGTGACTTTGACGGATGAGAAGTGAAAGAGAATGAAGTCAAAAAGAGGGAAGCTGAGAAAGGGTCAGAACCTCCAAAAATCTAGGTTTCGTCTCTCACGAGGAGCAACGACTAAAAATAACCGTCGTCATTGTCAAAGTTCTAACCCGCTGCTCTGATGTGACACGTAGAAGAAGAAACAAAGGAAACGAGGGAAGGCACCGACACGTTCAGAACCTGTGGGAAATCACCTCTCCTTTTCATCATCACCTTTTACTATGTGAAGAAAAATGATTATCGAAATGTTCAGCTCAGAAAACGTCCTGATACTGCTTTCTAAATCCAGTTAAAGAATAATTTGATATTTTGGAAAAGCACCTTTTCATTTTCTTTCTAGAGAGAGAGAGAGAGATAGAGAGATGATAGAGGACAGATTGATATATAGATAGATAGATAGATAGATAGATAGATAGATAGATAGATAGATAGATAGATAGATAGATAGATAGATAGATAGATAGATAGATAGATAGATAGATAGATAGATAGATAGATAGATAGATAGTTAGATAGATAGATAGATAGACAGACAGACAGATACACAAATAGAAATTTGACTTTAAAAATAAAATACTTTATTTGTTATTTCCCTTACAGTAAAAAACAAACAAAAATCAAAACCACAGAGAAACAACACAAGTCTCATCTCTGTGTCTGTGTTCTACACGACTTCATTGTGAGTCTAATGATCTCACACATCTCATTTCCTATGGAAGATTGACCACAGAGGCTGTTTTCTTGGCAAACAGCTCTGCATTGATTACACAGCACATTACACAGGACCTGCCTGTATTTATTTCACTGTTTCCACACCAGTAACCACCAGAACATGCATTTATTCTCCATGCAGCCGAGCTAGTGATGATGTGTACTTTAGCAAAATAATGCAGTGATCATGTCATGGGAAGCCCCGTGCAGAATGAACGTGGGTAAAAATACACTTCAAAGGGGGCTTATGAGAGATGCTGTAGAAAAGGGGGGGGGTGGTTAACAAGGCTCTGATGGCCATATAGGAAAATAGTGTTTTTAAAAAGAGTGCAGGGGAAGATGCATGCAGTGATGGATGATGGAGGTGTGAGAGCATCAGGAGGGTGCAGGACCTGCCTGAGAGGAACACAGCAGAGGACGAGGGGGCTGTAGAGGCACCAAAAGGACAGAGGAGTGCAGAAGTTATGTGGCAGAGGAAGGGAGAGGAGGGGGAGGAAAGGAGGACAGGCGGTGTCGGGGGATCAGAGGTCCTCCGTCTCCGGCATGGCGGCCGTCTCCGAGAGGCGGGTGAGGACACGCAGCATGGCTCTGTTCTCCGCCAGGAGACACTCGTTCACCCTCCGCAAGGTGTGGACCTGAGCCAGAGCAGGGAAAGTCTGCACAGAGGAGGAGAGAGATATAGAGAGGGGGAGGACAGAGAGAGCGTGCAGGGAGGCAGGCCGTGTGGAAAGAGAGAGAGCTCACATAGAAACTGTTTACAGGGAAGAAGGAGGGGGAGAAGAATCTGGATCTTAGACACGTATCAGAGCACTTACAGAAACAAATATTTACCCAACCAGGAAGATTTGAGGAGGAAGAGAAGAAGCTGCCACAAGTAAAGCAAAGTATAAAGCCAGGTCTCCTTCGCTTTGACCCAGGGACTGAATTTAAAGATGGACGACATGAATGCAAGTGCAAAAAAAGTGAAGCCAAAACGTCTCAGTCGCCACCTGGTGGATGGTAGCAGTATGCGTCTCAACCCTGCCTCCGGCATGTTAACGGATGGGACAGGGACTTAACTAAAAAGTCAGAGTTCATGTTGAATAGATTTTTCTCTAACGTGGTTTTTGTCACCTGAGGTCGTTCTTATCTCAAATCACATATCACAAATTATGTGAATCGCCCCCTAGTGGCTGACTCCAATATAGGTCATAAACCCAGCCTCCTCTCTTTGGGACTAAGACATACCATAACATGTCTCCGAGATAGTTTTTGATATGTACTTATCACAATGTTGTATGTTTTCGCTCATTTTATATAGTTATTTAATACAATAACAAATAGTGCAGCTACATTTTTGGACAGTGGGAGGAATTGGAGACGCACCGTCCATCTGTTTAACAGTCGATGGTTTGAGCTCATCATCGGTGTGTGGAGAGTTGTGAGGAGCTGAAGTGTTGTTATACACATTCGGAGAGGAGAGGGAATTAAAATTCATAGAGATCCTCATAAACTCTACGATTTCAGACTGTACGCAGGAGCCGAGTCGCTTCTAAGTCAAAGGGATGGAAATGATTCCTCCCACTCCTCCCTCCCTCTCTACCCACACCGCTCTTGTCCTGACTTTGAGGTAAACCCCAATGTGGCTCAACAGGAAAGTGGTTTTCCACCCAGGAATGGTGTCAAACCACAGAACACACACACACACACACACACACACACACACACACACACACACACAGACACACACAGAGGACACTAGACATAAATATGACAGAGGATGACATCAAGGCAGGCATCCAGCTCCCTTCTCACAACAACACAACACATTTCTAGAAGAAGAAGCCCAGATGTTCATGCAGAAAATGTCCTCTGGAATAAAACAGTTTCTGTAGAGGTGCCCTCAGCAGAGGAGAGGAAAGGACAGAGTGAGGTGAGACCACTTTCGTTTCATTAGGCTCTCTCAAATTGGAGCTCTCTGTCCTACACAGTCCCTATCGATTTCGTTTCAGAAGCTGTTTGTTCAAATTTAGCTTTCCCTCTAATATATATATAATATAAAACCCTGCAAAGACCAGGTGGACACACATTTAAAAGGGAAAACGAGGACACACGGTGCCTTGGATGTGAAACAACCCAGAACTTGACCCAGTCAAATGCAACGCCACAGCACCAGCTGTTTCACACCTGAGGAGATCAGAACCCAAGCTGCTCCCCCTATGGGCAGGAAAAGTAACAGCAGTAAACCAGCTCCATGTGTCTCAAAGGTAGCAATGCTGTGTTCACACCAAATATGAAGCAAATATTATCACGTTATGCTGCAGGATCATCAGCAGTGAATATTCCTGAGGACTCACATCTATTTCCCTCTTCGAATTGAATTGTTTGTGATCTCATTGTGCGAGAAATACACTTTGCGATTTGATGTGAACACAACAGCAACACTTGTAACGCTCACTTCAGTCAAAGTGTTAAAATGACAGCGTCTGTGATTTGCTTTTGCTTTTTTAAAACAGCATGTCCATGGGCGTTGCTGCTATTTTTCCTCTCCATCAGGTGGCGTGGGTTTTTACACGTGTACGACTAATCTAACGTCAACTGAACAGCGCCCCCCTGTGGAGAATCTGTATCGTGCGAAACAGGAACAAGTGAGTTTGTGGGTGCGTGACATTCCAGCTCCCTAAGGTGTGTAGTGTACAGCTCTGGAATATCTGAGCCTAAAAATGTCCACACGTGTAAACAGAATCAAGTGAGGTGACAGGCAGGTGTCAATCACACCTCAGCGTCATAGCGACCACTCACCATCCCCCCTCCCCTGAGAACAGCCCGCCCTCAGGGCTGGTACCCACAGCGGAACCGCAGTGGGGCGTCCTGCTGAGGGAACCACGACAACATGGGCATCAAACATCTGTTGCTGGCGAGACCACACTGCTTCACGCGTTCTCTTCAGCGCCGGCACAATTATATTTCCACGCACCACAGCCATTAGTTCCTTCCTCTTGAGGAGCATAACAATGTTGCAATGATTTGACATAAAAGTTTAACTTTAGCCTTGTTGTGTAATTTTCCTCTCTACTGCCTCTGCACAGAATTAAGCGCTCAGGCCTGAAATCCCTCTGCTGCGATGTGTCCTGTGTTGCTTTGTGAAGCAGAGTACACACAGTGCGGCGCAGGAATGTCTCACAAAAGCAGGTCTTTTGCTCTTGGACGGGGTTTTGGTATTCAGCTGGAACTAGGTCACAATGTTCACCCCAACAGTGGGATAAGTGGAGCAGGGGAGCAGCGGCACAGGCTCCTCCTTAGCCTGGCAGGAAGTGGCCCAGCCGAGCACTGTGGGTAATGAGCCTTAAGCATTAACCTTCCTTCTCCTTGACTCCAAACCCACCTGTCTGAGCAAAACCCTGGAGAGTATATATATATATATATATATATATATATATATATACATATATGTGCGTGTGTGTGTTTTATTTTGTAAAAACCCTTCATGTGCTACATTAAGCATGAGTGGGGCTGGAGGTTCGCGCTCTCAAAGACTGTTAGTGTTATTGTTGTTGGGCAAAAAAATCAAAACACAGACATATAGATGCCATCATAACCCAGGGTGATTATACACATTTTATTTTTGCAGGGACTGACCTTTATCTCCCCCTCCATGTCTGACACTCTTTTCTCAAGTACTTGTTTTTCCTGTAAACGAAGATGAAACAACTGAAGTGAATAACCCTCTGTAAAAGGCCATTACTCTATAATCAAAGACAAAACTAAATTATAAAGATCAAGACCAGGGTCTTCTTTGATAAATGCTAAAAGGTTGCAGGGGCAACTCACCCTTTTCTCCGATTCAAGTGCTGTAGACTTATCTGATATCCTCTCGTGCCGCTGCAGGTTAGAATGATGCTGTTATTGTTCATATCTTGGAGTCATGAAGTATTCAGTCGTGACCTTTCTGCTGCACGCCCGTGGGAAAAGACCCACGATGGTGACAGGAGACGACTGAACCTGACTTGTGTGTGTACCTGAGTGACTTTCTCCAGCTGAGAGCGAATCTTGACCAGTTCTTGTTTGCTGTCGTTCAACCTGGACTTGAGCCGGTCGTTCTCGTGCAGAGCTTCAGCATACATCTGAAATCAGGGGAAAACAAAGATGGAGGACAAGCGTTAATAAAGGAGTTTCGTATTAAGTATTATTCGTAAAAGAGATTCTGCAATATTTAATGAACTAAAAAGGCCCAACGGTCCCTTTAAATCTATCTGAGCATTATAACCATGGACTGTATAAATTACAACTCTGAGTACATTTACTTCATATTTGTACTTAAGTGCATTTTTCAAGAATCTGTACTGTACATGAGAGTAGATTTGTTTTCAGGTACTTTTTACTTCTATTCCACCTTATATATCAGCATATTTTGTATTTTTACTTTCTATTCTACTACATTTTTTACAAAAGGATATTATCACTACGCAGTCACATTGTTTTTTTTATTTTGGACAAAGTGACCAATAATGTGAGGGGAGTTGGTCCAAAGATCCAATCAGAGCAGGCAGGGAAAATTAGATCCCTCCTCCTGCAGCAGCAGCAGCCTCACTAATGAAGGAGACTGAGATAATGATGGAGTAGACAACTGCAAAAGTAATAGATACATTCGGCAAGTACTTGTTTACATTTACTCAAGTAGGAAATGTGAACAATGTGATGCTTTTAGTTTGACTTTTATTTGATTACATTTTTGTGTATTTATTTATACACTTCTGAGCACGCACTAGGAAATCAGGGAAATGCCCAATTTCGCAACATTAAATAAAGCGAATAACAAATTCCTGGATCCGCCCCAATCTTCATCTTCCCTCCTTCCACCAAGTTTCAAGGTAATCTGCTCAGTGGTTTGAAAAACAAACACACACAGACAAGGGTGAAAAAATATCTCCAATTAAAGTTCAATTATCTCTCCATCTGTTTGCCCTTCTAGGAGCATAATAAACACAGACTCTGCTTTAATTCCCTGTGAATCAAACAGTCCCCACCTTCTTGTAGTCTTTGGCGGTGGAGTCTGGGTCTTTACCCAGCGAGGCCAGTCTGGTCTCTCTGCGCGTGTACGAGCTGGTGCGGCCCAGTGGTCTGTCCGTCGCACTCTCTCCACTGGAGTCGTATCTGGAGGTGACACACATCACACATCACACTCTGTACACCCTGCTGCTGAATCCAGGACATTCATTTATTTATTTCAGGGGATTGAGGATGAAAAAAGCAGCGTCTGATTCTTACCTTGACAGTCTTTCATGCTGGAAGACAAGAGAAGAAAAACAAAAAAACACACGTTAGCTTGATCACAGCATGAGAACCGCTGTGGATGGATCCAGATTCATTTGTTTGATAAGAGCAAACAGAGGCTTGGCAGTCGGTGAAATATTTTCCCATCTTGAGACAACAAAGAGGGAAAAACCAAAACTTCCAAGTGAATTATCGCAGCGTGTTCAGAGGCCACCCGAGGGCCCCCCCCGCAGGAGAGAGAGAGGGAGCGAGCGAGCCCAGAAGTGAGACACAACTCAACCCCGTCGGCGTGGCGACAGGGTTCACGCGGGTCAAACTTCCCCGGTGAGCCCAGTTAATCTTTTAGAATAGGAGGCCGCGGCGCTAATGCCTGCTGCATCGAGATGACATCATGACATCAGGAGCTGAGTATCTCTGGTGTGACGGGTCGGCCGCTGACCTCACACTGCAAGCGGCTGCTCCGGTCAACAGGAGCCTGCAGCGATCACACAGCCGACTCAATGTGTTGCTATTTGATTCAGTTCACTTTTAGTTGGAAAGCGGCAAATCACAACATAACTTATCTCAGGGGACATATAAATAGATACCTGAGAGACCTTAAAAGTTAGAGAGCAACAACATTTACCAAATGAGCAACTTATATCGAGAGGTTTGGATGTTGTGTTACATTCTCAGCAGTTGTTTGTATATTTCTTGTCTCTAACTGCTGTGTTTTCAGCAAAGACTGTTTATAAAGATGGACACCACGTCTCCACTCCCCCTTGAAAATAAAATATCCCTGGATACGGGGAAGGCCATCTTGCAGTGATGATCAGGGGGCGGAGCTTCTGCAACAAGGTGCTGTTGACACATTCTCTCGACCAATTGTGAGTCAGTCTGAGCTGTCAGTCTGGATGTTACACCTAATTTTTATAGCGTCAAATAACTTTTAAAAAACAATAGACCCGAACAATTTGTTTGATTATAACGTCAAAAGAATTAGTCCTAGGGAAGAGGAGGCTAGGTTTATGACCTGTACTGCAGTCAGCCACCAGGGGGCGATTCAGATGATTTGGCTTCACTTTTAAAGAGTTGTTATGTCCTACATCTTTACAGATTTTGGTTTTCAGAGTAAGACAGGCCTAATGAGCACAAACCTGGTCTCGGTGTATTCTATATCTCTGCCTACTTGTGCTCATGTACAAGGTGAACACACAGAATCTCCAGTATAACATGTAAACATGATAATATCCAGAAGCTGGTTAAAGTGTCCCATGAGAGGAGAATGACTGGACAAGAAAGAGAGAATATCTGAAGTCAAACTGATCCAGGATCTGCTGTTGTCTCCTTTCACGTGACCCCCGAACATTCAGAGCTTTGGTGCTGCTCTCTTCTTGGAGAAGAAGCTTCTCTGTTTGGAAACCCGCTTCAGTGAAGGTCTTGTGCCGCGGTCGGAGCCGTCGGAGACAAGAAGCAGATGTAAAACGTGTTAGAAGCATGTGCGTTTGCTCGAGGACAATTTATGTGTAAAAGGAACAGTTATTCCTGTGCTTGCGTTGGGTGAGTTAGGGGATGTTTCACCCAGCGTCGGAGGAGCTATTCCTCAGCAAGTGTTTACATAACTGAGCCAGCGCTGCCTGTCCTTATGTGGTCATGTGCTCAAGCAGAGCTACCCAGGAAAAAACAGACCTCTGTGACCTCAGACGAAGAAAGGGCCAAGGATGGAGGCAAGAGGAGCTCTCCCTCGCTCTGATCTCCCAGCGCCCCCCCTCCCGATCAGATTCGCTGGAAATTCGCTAATCAGCCGGGATGATTGGACCTCTGGCTTTATGAATAAATCATCACGCTCGCAGGGATATGAACCACCCGTTTCAAGATTACTAGCTCCCATGCAGAAATCTATTTCACAGTAAAGGATTAAGGGAATTGCTGAAATGAGTTTCTTAACTTAATTCCAGTAACGTTTTCTGATGAGGCCCGTGGGATTCACTCGAGCCTTTTACAGTCATGCGTGTGTGCCGCTACCATGTAGTCCTGAGTCGTGAAATGTTTTCTGTTCAAGTTGAACCGGAGCCAGATGCTGAATCATACTTTGAAAATTCTATTTCTGATGGCGGCCGCACCAAATCGGATTCCCTTGTTAGGGAAAAACAGAGGGAGTCAGAAGTGGCACATGTATGCAGGAGGAGAGGAAGCGGGGACAACAGGGTGTCACACTGTATCAGACGGACGGGTGCATGCCATGACTACGGGCGCTGCAGTGAACACAACTGCCTCCAGTTTTATGGTTTGCCAGGACCAACAATATACAGCAGCAGGGGAGGGCGCAGAGGGTCAGAGGTACACACACACACACACACACACACACACACACACACACACACACACACACACACACACACACACACCCACAGGCCGCCTGTGTGAGCTCACTGCTTGGAGGTATAAATGAAATTGTTCACAGCACTTTTCCAAAGCCAATTACCCCTCATCTCACTTCTGTCTCTTTGTGTCCCCGCTCTTCTGTCACAGCATCTCCACCTCAGAGCTGACAGGTCGACTGCAGCAGGAAACTCTCTCTCTCTCTCTCTCTCTCTCTCTCTCTCTCTCTCTCTCTCTCTCTCTCTCTCTCTCTCTCTCTCTCTCTCTCTCTCTCTTCTCTCTCTCTCTCTCTCTCTCTCCCTCTCTCTCTCTATCCCTCTCTCTCCATCAAACACTTTTCTTCCGCCGACATCTAATATGTACGACACTTTTCTACTTGCTTTTCACCCACCACACATACACACATTCATACAGTGCCTCTATGTGCAGCACTTTCTCCATCACACATCACTCATACACTGCCAGGTCAGGCTCAGTGTCTTGCCAAAGGACACTTCAGCATGTGGATTGAAGGAGTAGGGGATCAAACTACCGACTTCCTGGTTAGTGGATGCTCTACCTCCTGAGCCACAGCTGGGTCTTGAGATAAATGTGGACGATCAGGGCAAGATGAAAATGATCATTTATATTAGTCGTACGTGCTTTATTATGTTAAGTAGCTAAAGCTGTAAAATACAGCTGAATATTTCCCTCTGAACTCTTTAGAGTAGGTGTAGAATTATAAAAGAGCATAGAAATGGTTGTGTAGAGTACAAATACCTCACATTGTAAAATGTGTTGATGTTTCTACCTCTTCCTGCTGCTCACAGCTGTAACACACATTGTGTTTACCTGAAGACGATCAGGTTCTCAACAAAACACTGTCACATGTGCTAAAAATACTGCATCAGTCCGACTCAACACACACCACCGCACGGCTTTGTTTCTCCCATGAACACATTGCCAATTCAAACTGGGCTGACATCACTGCAAATTAACGCCAGAGCTTCACCAGAGACACAGACACAAGGACACTGACACGTCTTGAAAAGAGCAGAAGAGTGGCTGCATTCAGCAGATGCACTGTAACCCCAGTGTCTGCTGGGTTGCATGACATTTACTCCACATGTCCCAGCACAGACAGAGTCACTGTCACAGCTCCATATTTCGTGCATCTGTCTGTCGCTTTAAAAGCGTCTGTGACGGAGTCCAGCTCAGTCTGATGCACCGACATAAACACAACAGTCAAACAACGCCCTGGAGAATAAGCCACTTAGACACAGGGAGAGAAATAACAGGAAATTACAGTTTATATCCAAACTTCTTTTACAGAATGTTTGGACGGATTCTTCAGAGCAAATACTTGCTTTTTATTCATGGATCATCATATAAACGGAATTGATGAGTGGTTTACAAGTATCTGTTCATTTTTATTCAACCTATTTTAGTGACGATCAAATGATTGTAATCACAGAAAATAGGAAAAAACAGGAAATACCTGGATCAGATAGGAATCTTGTTATGAGATGGGGAAATTGTGCTTGTTTAACTTTAAATACAAACACAACAGCACTTGTCCAAACACATGAATAATTTATTTTATCTTTATCTAGAAAAAAACATCAGATGATTGGTATGTTGACTATGATACTGAGAAAGATCATGAACAGTCTCAGCTTCTCACATTTAAGAGCTGAAATCAAAGACTTTTTCAAATATTAATTAATTAATATATTAATCAACAAAGCAGTTAATCCACTAACTGTATTAGCTCTACTTTACACAGAGCTTGTATCGCTTATGTTTAAAGTTGCATTTCTTTTGTATTTTCTATTTATTCTCTTGCTTTATTTTCACATTATTTGTTTGTTCGTATTTTTATCATTTACAGCACAACTGTTGTTGTTTTAAAATGTGTAAATAAACTTTGACTCGACTTCACCTGGCTTGTGCTGTCATGTCTTTGAAGATTTATTCTAAAAACCAAATCTTAGAAAATCTAACTTTCTTCGAGTTTCTTTAAGTTTGGTTGAAACATACTGCTGCTTTAACTACAGATGAATTAATTAGACACATCTAACCTGGTAAATTGGTGACACCAGTTCAAAATAAACAATGGGTGAAAAAACCTACTGTTCTTACTCTGTAGTTTTTGTCTGTAGGGGGCGGAGAGGACGGCGGGGACTCTGTCAGGGACTTTCTGGTGCGGGTCAGGTCCTTGGTGCGGGGGTAGTAGGATGACATCTCTCCTCCTTGACCCTGAACAGGCAGGTTCTACTGCAGCGTTCAGCGAGGAGGCCACCTCCAGGTAACAGCTGCACGGACGCACAGATCCCCTCAAGCAACAACTGTGACGCAGATGCCCATGACTGCGCTCCTGGGGAATCCTCAGCAACAACAGGTGTTTGTGTGTCTGTGTGTGTGTTTGTGTATAAGCTGGAGAGAGCAGCAGCTATGTACGGAGGGATTTCAGATGTGCGATGATCCCTTGCTCAGACAGAGATGATGCGATTTTTTAAAAAAATGCAACAAAAACAAGATAATACCTGTTGAACCCAAAAACAGAGAAATAAATCTCAAGCTACCAAAACAAACAAATGCTCCTCCCTCTTGTCTCCGCTCCGTCAACACACAGCTCTCTGATAAAAGGTGGAAAAAGTCCAAAAGAAATCAGTCAACATAGAAAAGTTTTCGTCCCTGTGCTGCCTCTTCCCATGTTCCCCAAAGTTATACACACTCTCTCTCGCTCTCTCTCCATCTCCCTCCCTCTCTTGCTTTCTCTCTCTCTCTCTCTCCCTCTCCATTCTGTGCTTGGTCTCTCTCTCCCACAGTCCCCCCCGCCAACCCCCCTTGCTGCTCCCTGCTCTCCTCAGCTTTGGCAGCTTTCTGTGGCGGCCTGCCAGAGGCTCTGCGATGGCCAGACTCGGCACTGAAGGCTAAAATTGTCCAGTGATGTGGACGGGGATAAGGGTTAGGAGGGGGGAGGGGGGTGGGGGGGTTGGGGCTGGGGACAGCAGCAGTTTGTGTCCTGGTAGGTCAACAAACAGTATTTCCCTGAGAAGCCATCAACAACCGTGAGGTGTCGAGTCATTCTGTATGCACCCTATAGTGCGATGGAGAGTGAGATAGTGTGCGTGTGTGTGTGAGTGTTACACGGTGTTAACAGAGAGCACTTGTGCCACATTTCCTCTTATCGTTCATCCATCCGTCCATTAGCTGTTCCGCTTATCATCTACTCGTCCAGAGTGGAGCTGGAGCCGATCCCAGCTGACATGAAACACCTCGTGCCTCGGCCAAGGCCCAACAGTCCCCTGATGGAACCACCTTTAAATCCACTAGATCCAGATTTGTTATTGGATCTGCACCAAATCACTAAAACATTAGATTAGATATCAGTCGATGGATGGATGGATGGATGGATGGATGGATGGATGGATGGAGATATGGATGGATGGATGGATGGATGGAGATATGGATGGATGGATGGATGGAGATATGGATGGCTGGATAGATAGATAGATAGACAGACAGACAGATAGATAGATAGATAGATAGATAGATAGATAGATAGATAGATAGATAGAGATATATAGATAGATAGATAGATAGATAGATAGATAGATAGATAGATAGATAGATAGATAGATAGATAGATAGATAGATAGATAGATAGATAGATAGATAGATAGATAGATAGTAGAGATATATATATAGATAGATAGATAGATAGATAGATAGATAGATAGATAGATAGATAGATAGATAGATAGATAGATAGATAGATAGATAGATAGATAGATAGATAGATAGATAGATAGATAGATAGATAGATAGATGGATAGATGGATAGATGGATAGATAGATAGATAGATAGATAGATAGATAGATAGATAGATAGATAGATAGATAGATAGATAGATAGATAGATAGATAGATAGATAGATGGATAGATAGATGGATAGATGGATAGATAGATAGATAGATAGATAGATAGATGGATAGATAGACTCATCCACTGTGACCTCTGCCCTCTGCAGATGCTGTTATTGTTTAACATCTTCTTCTGTTGCTGGCAATGAGTCAGAGTCATATTTGCTTCAGCCACTCGAGGGCTTTGGAAGTTGGACGTGAATATTTCCTGGTGTTTGAAATGTTTGAATGTGTCAGCAGAGCCAAACGAGCTGTTTCCTCCTGTTTCCAGTCTTCATGCTGAGTACAGTCAACCAGCTGCTGATAGTAACTTCATGTTAACTACACAGAGCGATATCAATCTGCTCATTGAACTCCCTGCAGGGAAGCTTAACAAGCACATTTCCCAAAAGCCAAAAGATTGCTTAAAAGATCCCTGCACCTCCCCTCAATTTCTTCCTGTGTAGTCCGGACCAGCCGGCTCAGTGCTACCTTCCTTTTATAGAGAGGTTTGCAGCCCCTCACTGTTCCTCCACTCCCTTAACCCTGCCCGGGGCAAAAAGATAGAGAGAATGAAACACAAACAAAGAAACGCAGGAGGAGGAGTAAAGAAAAGAGAAAGAAAAAGAATGTAAAGACTTGATTATTTGATATAGAGGCTGCTGTGGGGTTCAGTTTATTGTCTTGCTCGTACACAACCACCCACACATCAACTACACAACTACACACCTCCGCCAAGGCCCAATAGTCCTCTTGTGAAACCACAAACTCACAAGGTTAGGATTTTTATTTGGATCAACACCATTTACACACACTCCAAATCACTCCCCTAAAGATGCCAGATTTTTACTTTTTATTTTATTAATTATTTTCTGAGAAAAACTCTTTCAATGTTAAAGAAAGTGAAGAAATCTGGATCCAGAGCCACATCGTGTTCTTTCTTGACCCAAACCACATCCTGCCTCCCAGTTTCATGAAGGTCCATCTGATAGTTTATGAGTGATCCATCCTAACCAACATACAAACAAGCAAACATAAGATGGAAACATAACCTCATTGGCGGATTTGAAAAGCTGATCATTTTCCTCAAGTAACAATCTATTCTGAAAAGGCTGATATTAGTTAGTTGTGTCATACGAAGGAAACTGCACATAGTTTGTATGTGCAGTTTGATCCTGGGCCTTAGCTTCAGGACTTTCCATTTAGGATATTACTCTCCTGCATTTTCAGGAAACAAGGTGTTCATGAGGAGGAGCAGGCTACACTGTGAGAGGATCTAATAACATAATCTCATCCATTAGAAAGTGCTGCTTAAGTAGAAAATAGGGCTTGCAAAGAAATCTACTGTAAGTTCCCCTTGTATCCGAGCCTCTCAGCTGACTCGCTCTGCACCTGTCTCTCTCTCTCTCTCTCTCTCTCTCTCTCTCGAAGGTCTGCTCAGATCATCATGGAGTCACGCAGAGGTCGGCTCTGGAGCCGGGCGGCCTCCCTTCAGGCTTGTGATGAGGGCCTCGCTGCTCGGTATGATTATCACAGACAGATATAGTCCACTCGGTAACGCAAGGAGACTCTCGTGTTACCAACAGATTCCACCAGGGAAGACAGCTGGACCGCTGAGCTGGAACCAGTTCACGCAGGGAAACCATTTTCCTGTATGAGCTTGTAAAAGTCCCCCCCCCCGACTGCCATGATCGTCATCTCTGTTGTGTTTGCTTTTGAAAATAGATTTTTAGGAAAAACACATTTCTAAGGAGATTAAAGTGAAATATCCCTGAGGATTGTGGGAGGATTTGGTGATGGGGTCGACTCTCACATGCCACACACACACACACACACACACACACACACACACACACACACACACACACACACACACACAGGTGCAGGGAACAGAATCTGCAGTTTAGAGGGCGAGAGGGAAACAAAAGTCAATCCCTCTGAGTCCAAGTCCTCTCGCAGAGCGTCTCAGTTTTGCCCAATATGGGATGGAATGCCGAGACACCTCAGCCATGTGATGTGAAGAAGCAAAGCGACTTAAGGGGAGCGGGTGAGGGAGAGGGTGTGTGTGTGTGTGTGCTTGTGTGTGTGTGGAGGGGGGATGTCTCTCTCTGGTAGACATTAACCAGCACTTCTGGTTGAAACCATCTCTGACAACGTGCTTCACATCTGCGATTGCACGGCACTTTAAAACGTTGCATCAGAGATTAACGCAGAGTTTTGCTTTGAAGCCTCCTCAGCTTTCATGGTGAGAATTAGAGGGTGAAACATGAAACAATGCTGCTAATGAATATTGATCAGCTCAGAACAATGCGATCCTTGTGGTGTGGGATCATCAGTCGTGAAGGATTAAAGGCTTCAAATGCATTTTTTTCACACTATGACTTCGTTTCAGTTAAAAACACATTGTGTAGTAAACAGTAGTCTTTATCAGGTGAAGTGTAAATAATCACTTCTCCTTGGTCAAACTAAGGGCATGGAAAATACATAGTAAGATCTTTTGGCTCCATCTAGTGGTGCTAAGGGAAAATCCATTTTTCCATCCATTCATTATCTACACCTCCTGTCCCTTTATAAATTAGCAGGGGGCGCTGGAGCTCCAATCCCTGCTGACGTGTATGAAAAACACATGCAAATAGATATGCAAAAAGATTTGCGCTCCGTTTTTTCTATTTGCAGTGTGCTGAACTCTCTCAGCCACCGTAGAAATTAGCTGAGAGGCAGAGTACATCCTGACCTGGTTGACAGTCCATCCCCAACAAGCATTAACGTGCACATTCACGCTAACAGACAAACTAGATTCTCCAATTAACCAAACGTGCAGACTCCACACAGACAGGCCCTGGCCGGCCTACCAATTAAAAGCGTGACGCCTTAAGGGAAGATATTGATGATTGTTTTTACACTCAAAGCTGATAAAACCTTTCCCACGTACCTCTGCAGGGTTGAAGTCTGAAGCTTCACCATCACGGCAGCGTCGTCTCTGTTGCTGCCTCGTGGCAAAGCTCCTCTGTGCTGAATCCTCAACAGGGTTCTGATTCTCATCTCTCCCCCATCTCTCAGCACCTGCACACAAAGTATAAAGTAAGTGTTTCTTCTGTACACACAACAGACCTGAAGATAATATTTATACTCCCCTGATATTCAAAGAGCTTCCCTGAGTTTATGTTAATTGCCTATAAACCTGATTTTAAACTGAAGAAAGTCTCGGACACATTATGTCTGTTTGTCAAAAACTGCCGAACATGTTTAAATATAAATAAAATTCATATATTTTGTTTCTGAGTGTCTTAATTAGTCTACTAGTATTTCTATTTGTTAAGTTCATAACAGTTTGGGGAATAGATCTAACTGATCCAAGCTATACAATGATGTAATTTGAAACGTGAATCTGATGTGGAGTAAACACAAGTGTTAAAACGTGTGACCTCTGACCTCTGAAGGAAGTGTTGCAGGCGTTCAGGCCACAGGATCCAGCATCAGACAAATAGAAACCGTTTGCTGTTGGATTCTCAGTGAGGGTTTCTAACCTGGGTTCAATGTTTCCCTGCTGTAGAGTCATAGGAGAAAAAAAACACATCGTTTAGTTACCTATGCTGCTGAATTAATTTCTGTATATATTGTTCTCTTGCTCACCTCGTCCAGTTTTCTCCATCTTGCACTGATCTCTGTTGTTGCTGTGACCTCTGTCGGGCCGAGCTTGACTCTCCTCTCATCTGTGAAACCTTTCCTCAGGCAGGACCTGTCAATCAGAGCGTCCTCTGTCTGCTTCCTGTCCTGAGGAGACAGGCTGATGGTCTGCTGAGCCTCCTTCAGGTCGGTCAGAGTCACACCCTGCAGGACATTCACACAACCTCATACCTGTCAACTGTAGCACATGATACAACCAGACATGAACCTCTCTGAGCCTTTTGTTGTTTACCTGTGTTGACCTGCGGGTCTGTCTGGCATGACGAGACTTTGCTTTCCTCTGAGACTCAGCCTCTTCATCCCTCACCGGGGTCAGATAAGACCTGGGACTGGAAGAAAACAGGGACGAGTCAAGAGTCATGCACAGAGAGCCGGGAAGTTAAAGAGAGCTAAGCAGATTCCTGATCAGACTGACTAACACAGAGGATGCAGTGATCTCTATAATTTTGTGTCTTTTTTGGTGTAAAGCAATATAATCTAATTCACATATACATTTCATAATTTTCAATTCAGTCACAATCTCTATTCATTCGTTTTGGCATTTAACAATAAATACAATACTGCTGTGATTATATATTTATTCATGAGAACGTCCATTCAGGCATTTTATTACAGCTCTTCAATCATCTAATCTTGTTTGTGGTAATTTTCTTATTTAAGTTAATGCACCACTCAAAGTACAATATACAATGAATAATGCAGGTTGCATCTTTATTAAACATTTACAAATGTGTGATTATTCAATTTACTGAAAATAAATAACGGAGAATGATCTTGTTAAAGAGTCATTGAGATGATGTGTGATAGGATGGATTGATGGATAGCTAGATAGATAGATAGATAGATAGATAGATAGATAGATAGATAGATAGATAGATAGATAGATAGATAGATAAATAGATAGATAGATAGATAGATAGATAGATAGATAGATAGATAGATAGATAGATAGATAGATAGATAGATAGATAGATAGATAGATAGATAGATAGATAGATAGATAGATTGATCTTGAATAATTATTAACAACAGGAAAGGCGTCAAATAAAGGAAGCACGATTCACTGAAAATGCATTTTCGCTGTGACTCTAAAACCTGAGTACAGTCTCTGCCAGTGGCTCCACAGACAAAAGGAGCTGAGCAAGCAGCAGAGGGGAGGCTCATGTTCTACCCAGAGCTACCCAGCCCTCCTCTGCCATGCTTTTACTGGTATCGATCCCTCAGTGGTGAAGTCACCCTGACTGAGAATCAATAGGCTGGTGAGCTGCACACTCTGCTCTACTGTAAAAATCTAACAGCACCATATGGCCATAATGGAGGTGGGTGGTTCTATAGAGTGACACCAGCAAAGATTCAGTAAAGCAGTGAAACACTAAAACAAGTTAGACCAAGCTGCAGATATTTACACATGATTTATCCACCCACACTTTAATTATCACAAAACCTGCGAGCCATGCACAGCAAAATACTCCTTTTAGACCACATTAGAAAAAAAAATGCTCATAACTAACAAGCTAAAATAGTTGCTTAGAATAATACCCCACAGCCAATAATTACAAATATACACAGAGAAGCTAATCAAGTAGACAGAGGGGATCTCATCTTCTTCATCAGTTACATCAGTTCAACGAGGCCTGCATCTCCTGATCTGAGCACAGTTGCTCCCCAGCAGGACAAACACATGAACTTTGAGTTCTGACAGGACGGCAGCAAGTCAGACCGAACATTCAAGAGAATAAATCAGCTGAAAGAAGAGAGTGACTCAGTTTCTCTGAATCTTACCTGGCAACAAACACTTGCATGGTCCCGGAGGAAGGTCAGTGACTGAGGCTCCGAGACACTGCAGCAGTGATGAGTGGAAGAGGCTGAGGGGGAGAGAGAGGGAGAGGGAGGGAAAGGGCGAGGGAGACTTCCTGTCTGTCTTGATGATGCACACACACACTGACTCACACACTCACAATCAGTTTAGACTCATTGTTTACCAGAGTTTGCTGCGAGCAAGTCTCTACACACACTTCAGTTCTATTTGAGCTGCAAACACATTTTTCAATAACAGCAGTCAAATGTTTATTTTACAACATAATTTGAATGGATACTCACAGAATGAGTCAGTTAATGTAGGTGAACATTATTTGACTAACACAAAATGAAATGCCTAATTTTATTTGAAATACAAGTGCTTTTGATGTTGCTAACTGTAATTGAGTATAACTATGATTGATGCTGCTCGGAAAACATGTGACAACAGATACTACGAATACTTTTTCACAAGTAGATCAGATTACACTTGAAAAAAGACTTGTCAATGCTCAAAGGTGGAAACAATACGTTTTTGAGAAGTGTTTATTTCAAAAACATGACAATGAGAGAAGTATCATACTGACAATAACCGATGCCTCAGCAAAACCGTACATTCCATAAATGTGAATATTAGTTTTAGTTAAAACAAAACAAAAAAAATCCTACAGTGATGTTCAAAAGTTTTCCAGTGGCACAAAGAACTGTTTAATCCCTTATCAGAAACATATTCCACGTTTACGTGAAAGCACAAACATTTGTCGTGTGTTCAAAGAGGTAATTTGGTAAATGTATAAGTCTTTATGTGAGTAAATATTTGATGTCTATTTCCTTGAGTCACAGTTTATTTTCCTGCAGTTAGTTTTTTTTCATATTAGATGATTCACATTATTCAAGTTGTCTTCCAAGCATCTCACAGAAACAGTCCTGCAGAGAAGTCATATGTTTAGCTTCTATTTCACACATGAGACAAGTGCAGAAGACAAGTCCAGCAGCTGCTCTCTCAGACTTTAAACCTGGATTAATCTGAAGTCAAGGTTTGGATTCTGCTGGTTTTTTAACATTTTGAAACGGATGTCAAAGACGTGGTCTTGCATCTTTAGCTTCAACTTGTCAGCCATCTTCTGACTGAACATGTTAACTAAGTATAAGTTCAGGTTAGATCTGATTGTTTTTGGGCTCGTTTTCAGTAAAACTCACACATGTAGAGAACAGTTTGTCCCTGAGGTGCTTCACTAAGCTCTTCTTGCTACAAACACGTGTTTCTTTTTCCATAGATAAAGATTAGTATACCTGTGGTTATATATTAAAAGACCCACAACGACACTAAAGGGTCTGAACTATAAAATGCATTTTCTTATAAATAAAAGCCGTAGGACAATGTTGATGAAACCAGTTTTGGGAGGTTCAAGCTTTTAGACCCGTCTGTAACTTACAACACTGCAGGCCTGTTCTGTGTGACTGGAACTGATTTTTAAAAGTGCAAAAAAAAAGGCCCAAATATTCTTAAGATATCTCGATTTTCAGTGCGGAACTACAGATATGTACTTTATAAAGTAAAAAACAAAAACCTATCATCTACAGTTAGAATATACTTTAAATCACATTCAAGACGAGTTCTTCTGTATCTTTTCTGTTTTTTTTTACTTGCTCTTAAGTTTTCCTGTGTAAAAACCTGGGATTCAATAACTTTTATTCTGCATTGATGTTTAATAAAAAACATTTCAGGCAGTGACAACAAGACACATTCATGTCACAGAGACAGGCTTTTCTTATGGCTTCAAGTGCACTGACAAACACTGACGGTTTGCAGTTTTCCAGTTTAGCACAGACCTTACCCTGACAAATAAAAAGTGCAAGTTATGAAGAGTGGAAAATGCTCTATATAGAAAGACAGTCCTGTTGTATGAATTAAGGCTTCGGAGATCGTTATTGGCAAGTAAAAAAATCCTGAATTAGTCGTTTTTCAAACATAAACAGCCATGTTGTATTTCTCGTTCACGTTTCAGCTCCAGCACAGTGAAGGAACTCTTCGGGTTTTTCCGTCTGCCTTTCAAAGAGCAACCACACAGTGAAGACTGCAACTAAACACCAGCAATCTATAAAGCCTGCCTAGAGTATTCGTCTTATTGTCGACAGTGTCTTTAGACTGAGAAAGTTCCCCATCCTCCTTGGTTGAGTTTGTCCAGAAAAACCTCTGTAAAACATGAAAAAGGGAAAATGTCAGGAAACGTAAGAGATATTTATCATTTGCAAAAAATAAATTTTTTATCACTTACATTCATCCTGCTCTAAAGGCTCCTCTTCCTCATCTGCCTCCTCCAGCAACGGTGCTGCCTTCTCTGCTTCCTCTTCCGGATTACTGACCGATGACTCCTCCAGAACTTCCTCTCCTTCTGATATTTCCTGGCTCTCCTCTTCCGTTTGTGTTGTCTCCACTTCCTCCTCCTTCACCTCCTCCATCACCTCCTCCATCACTTCCTCCTCTGCAGGAGCGACGGGGACCTCCTGCTCGACAGGCACTTCCTCTGTAGCAGCTGCTTCTTCTTCTTCTTTTTCTTCGATGACCTCTTCTACAGGCTCTGCAGCAGTTTGCGCCTCAAGCGCCAGCTACAGCAACGAAAGCAATACAAATGGATTAGATCATAGTAGAGTGTGGACACTTTACTGGTTTGGCTGTGTAGGTGTGTAAAGGAGGTGCAGACACACACCACACTGATCCATTCTATATGAATGCATGTGTTGAATCTTCAGAGAATCCATGCCAGGCAATTAATTCCAAGTTAATGACATGGAAATCTAATTTTTGTTCCCTCTTGGCAGAAGGCGAACAGGAATAGTAAAGAGACCACGCGTGCTGACAGTGTGTGCGTGCTCACAGTGTGTGTGTGTGTGTGTGTGTGTGTGTGTGTGCGTGCGTTAAGGCATCTGCCATATAACACACACATAATGTAATGAATCAAAATAGCCTCTAACTGTCTATTTTGAGCACTTGTTTTATAGCTACTCAGTCTTTTAAATATGTGACCTATTTTGGCAGGAATGCTTGTTCCTGGTTCCAGACCTCTGAGTCGTATAAGTATTCAGTTTGAATGGCAATTTGAGCCAGATGGATAAAGAATGGACCAGTCAGAGCAGATAAATGTCCTCTGCTACCTTGATCTATTAATAAAAAGTAGGTACAGAAATACAGACACGGTTGTGTGAGATGTTTTAAAATCACATGCAGGGATTATAATTCTTAATTTGACAGCAATCGATGTGAGAAACCTCAAGCTAATGGGGCCTAACTGCTCCTGGCAGCTGCAGCTTGAAAACCATGCTGGCACGACGGATGCATATGGTTTTCGGAAAAGAAAGTTTACCAGGCTAATTCTTTCTGCTTTTATATTGTTTTTATAGCGTGCCTGAATGTTCTCCAGCTGAGCCCTGAGTTCAGAGTGCACACTCTGGGCCGCTGAGTTCTGCTCCTGCAGACTCTCGTGCACGGCACTGAGCTGCTCCTCCACACTGGCCTGCTGGGACTGCTCGTTCTCCAGCAACTCTCTGAAACACAGAAGATATGCACGGTCACAGACTGTGTGGACAGATGATATGTATGATATTAATTATAGGAGTTAACTGAGTGGGAAAAAGCAACATAACACTGCCTGACATGTGCAACAATGGTGTTTACACAAGCTTCAGAGAGATTGAAAATTATGCAATCCATTCAACTCCAAAATCAGCAATACACTAATCAATGTTGACACAGATCAGTGGGACCTGTGAGGCCTCCCAGCACTGGGACAGAGTCACAGACGGGGGCGGTCAACTGTGATTTCCCAAAGTCAACATAAAGTCAAGGGTCAGAGGAGGCGAGATATTTTCTCTGCTGTTTTTCTTTTACCTGACAGTCGCCACCTCCTGCGTGCTGGCCTTCAGCTGAGCCTGCTGGGCGTCCACTTTCAAATTCAGTTTGAGGAGCTCGGCGGCCTGTTCGATGAGGGCCGTGCCGAGTGCGGTGAGCTGCCCTTGTTTCTCCTCCAGCATGGACTCTGCGGCTCCCAGGCTCCCAATTAAGACCTCCACCGTCTGGGACAGCTCCGCGCTCAGGGAGGTCAGACCCTCCACCTGCAGCCGGACGTCCTCGAACTCCTCGCTCTTTCCCGTCTGCAGCTGCTCCAGGGAAACCGTGGCTTGCTGCATCTCGGCCATGCGGGTTTTCATCTCGGTGTGGAGGGACAGCACCTGAGCCGGGAGGTCCATGGTCTTCAGCTGCTCAGCCGTAGCCAGGGCCATGTCCACCTGTTTCTGGACCAGTGCAAAAGACTCCTCCAGTGCAATCAGACGGTTGCCCACACTCTCCGACGTGTGCTGTGGAAGGGAGACATACGGGGGGGATGTTGAGTCAAACAGATCCAAAACAAGGAAAATGATACATTACATCATTACAAACTATAAACAATTTATTATAATTCTTAGAAAGTCATATTGAAAATAGTGTTTCACAAGTTCTGAGATGCAAAGGGTGGTTTTATGTTCAGGTTTTTATGGACTTTATGGAAATGAACTCACATTTTATATTGCTCCCACCACATCCAAGTACATAAGTGCATAAAATAAACTGAGTATTGTCCTAAGCCAAGCCCTAAGTGTACTTGTGTATGCATGGGCTGTAGCAGCAAAGAATTTTATCATTTTAGTAGAGTTAGTCTAAATTCTCGTTGCATCATAAAACATCTGATGTCAATAAATCCAACGCTCCGAGGAAGGAGATGTTTGGACCCAAAACCTGAACCTTGACAACCAATCAGGATGAGCCTTGCATGAGCAGCTCAGTAAAACCTGGCAAACTGGGATCAAAACGAAACAAACTACAGCAAATACTGCAGTTCAATCAGTCAACTCACGTTCAAACATTTGGCATCTAGGCTTAATCACTCCCCCATATGATTACAAAGGAATGATAGGAGTGATGAGCCAATATTTGTAACCCCATTGGAGCCTACAGGTGGATGCTGGGGTGGTGGAGGGGCGGAAGCAACTGGTGGCAATACTGCAGCAGCAATGTGAGCAAGAGGGGTTGATGGGAAATGTCTCTCTGGTTAAACAGACCACCTGAGTAGGTGGGTGTGTAATATAGTCGGTTGTGGAGAGTGAGGTATGTCACATGATGCATGTCACATGATTGGCGCAGCGCAGCTCCAGTTTCCTACCAGAAATCTGCATCCCCACATTTGTTGCAGAGGAATAAAGAGGATGCATGAGGAGAACTACGATTTTTTTCCCTACTCACGCTTATCAGGACCTAAACTCAAGTGACTCATGGCTGAATTGCGAAAACTTGCACTGGCAAATGTGTGCGTCACAAAATCAAAAATCTATTAACTACTCATACTGGAAATATTTCCCAAACAAGACTGAGCTGGTGGGATTGCTTGCATGCTCTGCCATGCTGCTTCGCCTGCAAAAAAGGTGAAGTTGCATAAGAGAAGGAAAAGCACAGAAAGAGTATATTTATTTAATTAAAAATCATATTGCCTTTAGCGATGCCTGAAGCAACTTATAGTTTCCTAACATCTCCTCAGACAACGCAGACCTCAGATTGTAGTCACTTAACAGGTTGGGTCATTGTGAAAACTAGAATTAAATAAATGCATGGATGCCTGCACCAGTATGTGGAATACAAATGAACAAAATCACCCCTGATCTGATCTGATGTTCTGCACAACAACCTCTGAACTGGTGTTCAGTGTAAAACCACAGGCTAAATATAGCCATGGCACACTGTGCTCTTGTCTATTATTATTTCACATGTTCTCTACTGGTAAAACACACGTTCCTTATTAGATCGAACATATTTGAGCAGGTGATAAGGTCAGTGCATGTTGTAGGTCGGGTATAATCCCCAGTACACGCGTGAGCAGCTGTGTGGGTGTTAGAAATAGAGTTTTGTGTTCACTCCACTGAGGCTCTTGGCATTTAGAAATCTGATAGAGGCCTGCGCTTCTTAACTTTCCATGCTGGAAAGTGGCGACACGCAACTGCTGGCGTGTCCTGGGGCCTGCTCCTTCTCTGTTGCAGGGGGGTGCAAAGCATATAACCACTTTAATAAGGTTCATGTTGTCTTTGTGTCAGGGTGAAGCAGAGGAGACAGTGGAGGAGGTGGAGGGGGGCGTGTGGTGCTGCTCCAACTCAGCTGATCTTATTCTGATCAGCCGCTGGTTTCGGGTCCTTACCTTATCACCGGACTGTCGCATTTCTTCATGGGAGGACTGGAGCCTCACTATCTTCATCTGCATGGCCGTGATGTTGTCTGTCAGGTGGGTTAAAGTTTGGTGCTGCTGGAGACACAGCCACGCGCCGGCGGCACCGACGGCCACGATCATCAGGAATAACGCCAGCAGCAGCACCGCGTAATTGCTGCCCCCGGCGCGCGCCTCGGTCTCGACCACTTCATTCTTGAGAAAGTTATCTTCGTTTTTGAGGTTGTTCTTCGGTTTGCGATGCTTGGCCGTCATTTCCACCCCCTGAGGACACCGTGTTCCAGCCGGACGGAGAGCTGCTGTTCAAGGAGAGCGCAGGGTCGGAGACAAAAGGATCGTGCGGAGAGGAGAAAGCGCACGATTTACGCAATGAACCCCGTTTCTCTGCTATAAAGAAAAAAAATCTGCCTCGCGTTAATTCGGGCCCGATAGAGAAAGCGACTTCTTGATGGTGAGCAGCAGCCGGAGAGAGGAGGAGAGAGGGAGGCGTGCGCAGTGGGCAGTGTGCTTAGTGGTGCTGGGGGGGTGGAGCAGGAGGAGCAGCAGGAGCAGGGGGCCGGGCCCGCGCGGGGAGTGGCTGAGCCTCCACCACCATGTGCGCTGCTGTCATCTAATGAGAACACTACACGTTTGTCCACCGTGCGCTATTTTTACTGAGGCCTTGCACCGACTACATGTTCTACTACACACACACACACACACACACACACACACACACACACACACGTATATGACTCAGCTGCGAGGGAAACTAAAGGCTGTGCAAGAAGGAACAGTTTGTTTTATTTGAGTGTGAGGCTGAAAAACTGTAATTCAGTGGCTCAGGGGCAAACATGACAACGAGCACTAGTCCTTAAAGGTCACCTTCAGATGTCAAACTGACTATACAATCAAAACATGTCTTTCTTTCTTTCCTTCTTTCTTACTTTCTTTCTTATAAAAGACCACGAGCCATTATAATGTTAACACCTGGGGTTTACCGTGTAGGTTAAAATGTTTACAGTGGCAAAAAGACTTTTGAAAGAACAGCGATTATGATAGTTAAAGCTTTCTGTCTTTCTCTTTGTCTGTCTGTCTGTCTGTCTCTCTTGGTTTCTTTCTTATAAAACACCATGCACCACCATTAACCCTATGTTGAGCCATAACAGAAAATATGACAGTTTAAGCTTTCTTTCTTTCTTTCTTTCTTTCTTTCTTTCTTTCTTTCTTTCTTTCTTTCTTTCTTTCTTTCTTTCTTTCTTTCAATAGACCTCGAGCCATCATTAATGTTACAGCAACACCTGGGAATTCCCTTGTTTATAGGTTAAAATAGAGAGAGAGAGAGAGAGCGAGAGAGAGAGAGAGAGAGAGAGAGAGAGAGAGAGAGAGAGAGAGAGAGAGACTCCATCCCTGTTAATTCAAATAAATCTATGGTCTCATATTGATAATTACTTCATTGATAGTTTCATAACACTTTATAGTCCACGCGGATCTATGGTTCACCCACACAAATGTTTTCAGTTTGATTGTCTGATGTGTTGGAAACTGTATGAGTGATGTCTCCTTCACCTCCCTTCTTCTTGCATGTTGTTTTGTTCAGGACAGGAGAACTCATCAGTTGCAAAGTAATGATGTGATATAAGAGTTACACTGTGGGAAATAGGTCAGTATTGAACAGAGCGATCACAAGCTTTACAGGCTGTGGGAACGAATTGCTGCAATCTTTAATTTGTTGGCGTAACCATGGTGATGAAATATGCTAAATCAACTTCAGTCTTAAACTGGAGAAAAGTGAACTCTGGACTGTGAGGATGAATAAATGCACTGAAAAACTATATAAATCGTCTTTAGGTCTTTCTGTTGCACAGTTTTCTTTGTATGTCACATTTTCAAAACAGAGGTAAAATAAATAATATAAAACAAATGTACGAACTATACATTGAACCTGGGGAATCTACTTTAATATTCTGCTATTATTTCAATCATATCCTGATGAAAATTGCTTTTATAGGGACATTTTGTTATGTCATTTGTCAAAATGTTTCACCATTTGATTTTGTGCCAGTTGATATAGTGTGAATTGTCTGGATGATGTGTTCAACAAAACTCATGAACAAACAGACCTTTTGGAATGAAGTACCTACCCACAGTGTCATTACTGTAACGTATCTACTCACGTCAAATCACAACAATCACCCAGTTCTGCAGTGATCGTCTGACTTTCATCATCAAACACACTGAACCATGCAGGAGAGCAATGTTTCATTTGTGAAGTAATTTTATTTTTTACTTCAGAAACACTCAAATACATCATTTTGTTTCTTATTACAGTCGGTGAAGTAAATCCAAGCACCACAGCTACTTCAATTCAAATATTTAATATGAGAAATATGAACTTTAATATAAATCGTGCTCTGACTGTGACGTCCTTAGCTTCTTCACTCTGTAAGGAGAAGAGAAAAGTGATTTAGCATCAAGTTGTGAGCTTTTTTCTTTCTCATATATTCTTTATATTACAGTGCAGTTGTGTTGCTGCCTCACCTCTGACACTGAGGACGGTGGAGCTTTCAGCCCGGCCCAGGTCGTTCTCTGCGGTGATGGTGTACTCGCCCACGTCTTTGGGGCCCACCCGGAGGATCAACATGGAGCACACCCCGCACGTGTTGGAGATGTAATAGTTGGTGTTTGTGTTCAGACTGATGTGGTTTCGGTACCACGTGATTCGAGGGTTGGGGTCTCCCTTCACCGCGCAGCTCATGTAGCACTCGTAGCCTTTGGGCGCCGTGTGAAGCTTCAAGGGGACGAGGAAAGTCGGAGCACATCGCAGGTCACAGTCCTTCATGGTCGGTACGTTCACCACAAACTTTTCTATAAGAGAGGAGTAAAATGATATTAGTTTTTATCTCACAGTTGGATATTTTCCCTTCAAATCTGTGATATCAAAACTCACGTTTCTTCTTCTCCATCCCCCAGGTCGGTGACTCCGAATGTGCCGATATGCCAATGTCATTTTTGGCATAGACCCGGAAGTGATATTCCCTCCCGTGGATGATATTGCAGACTGTGATCTTGTTATTGAAGAGTCTGTCGGCCACCGTGGTCCACGTGCGTTTGGTGGAGTCCAGTTTGGACACCGTGTAGTGGAGGCGGTCGTCGCGCTTCTCATCAGGAGACGGTTCCCACATCACCGTCACTGTGTCGGGCACGTTCTCCTCCAGCTCCACCAGACCAGGAGGCTTCGGATCATCTGGAAATACAATCGTTTATTTACTGGCTGCAGAATCAAAAATTGATGAAGCTAGATCTTCTAAATCGAACCTGTGACTCTGACTTCTGTACTGAATGTCTCTTGCCCTACGAAATTTTTCACCAGGACGGAGTAGATTCCAGAATCAGTTCGCTCGGAGGAGGGGATCAGCAGCTGAGACGAGCCGTCAGAGTTGCTTATCGTCGCTCGCTTTGCCACCGGCACGTTGTCCTTCAGCCACATGATAGCTGGCCGTGGGGAGGCCTGGAAGACACAGTGCATTGGTAATGTCTTAGTTTATAGAATGCTTAAAGTCACACTGTTGAGTTTTATGGGGTTGAACATGTGAATCTCACCTCAAAGTGAACTGTGATCCTGACAGAGTTTCCTGCCCTCACCACCACAAAACTCTTCATCCTGTGGTCTGTGAACTTTGGCCTCACTGAAATGAGGCAAAACAATAAATAATGGCTTTGGACAATATTTAACTTGAGGAGCTTTCGAAAGTGTCAGAACAGAGGGGACTTTCTTCAAAATGCAAACAGCAACATATTCCAAGAAGAGTCTCTTTACCTGGCGAGGGCATAGCAAGCACATAGTTGGCCAGCTCCTCAGGTTCACTCTCTCCTCCATCATTAGTGGCTATCACCCTCACCCAGTACATGTCCATGGACTTGAGGCCTTTCACGCTGAAGGAGGTGGTGATGATCGGGACGCTGATACAGCGGGACCATTCGATACAGTCGGCCTGTCGAATTTCTACAAAATACCCTTTGGCCTCATCCTGTATCCCCGGTTTGTCCTCAGGTTTAGTCCAAATCAGGACCATGTGGCTGTAAGACGTTTCTGTCACCTTCAGGCCTGTAACTTTACCAGGAGGCTCTGGAATACACGTGAAATTAAAAAAGTCATGTCAAATGTCATGCAGTGAATGGTTAATGCATACATATACCTTCTTTAATGTGGTATTTGTTGTTTATGCGACACTTACCCTTGGGATCCCGAGCGAAAACAAACTCTGAAGGGTTGCTAAATTCACCAGGTCCTGAGAGGTTGATGGCAGTAACTCTGAATTCATATTCCAAACCTGCCACGACATCCTTCACGGTATATCTCTTCTCTGTGGTTACATTTAAAGAAAGAGCAACAACCAAACCTCACTGTCACAGACTGAAACACTGGCAACTGGAATTAGGGTGAAATAAATAAACAAAACAAAGAAGCCAACCTTTTATCAGCCCATCCACTGCGTTGACCACAGTCCAGAGATTACTGCCCTTTTTGCGTTTCTCCAGAATATAACCCAGGATACGTGAACCTCCTGTGTTGATCGGTATGTTCCAGCAGAGGTTGATGCAGTCGTCGAAGGCGCTCACCACCTTCGGGGGCGCTGGTGGACCGGGAAAAGCTGAGGAGTGGAGAGAAATAGGTCATTCCACTGGTTGAAGTTGAAATCTGACAGAATGAACTTTTCTTTTTAACTCTCATCAGGTCACAAGCAGTGAAGTGTTATTGTTATTAAAATGTTATTGACCATATCGTCTCCTCCCTGTAATGATGACCTCTTAGTTGAGTCTTTTCTAGCACCTTTACTTCTAATACTTAACGCTACAGGCTCATTGGTTTGCCGTATTTAATGTTTTTATTGTTTTCGTGCATTTTAGTCAATGTTCAGGGAATTTCCCAAATGCATGAATGTTTGTTATTTGCCCTTCTTTCTCCTTTTATGCTCTGGTTTCTATATCCAAAGATACAATAACTATTTATATTCTGCTCTATTCTAAACAGACCCATTGACTATATTACTGTCACTTAATTCAAAAGATTGACAGGATTGGTATTTACTCATTCATTGTAGATGCACAATGCATTGGAGAGGACACACAGTACAGACCAGGCTAATGACTAATGCTGCACAGCAGGGGGCAGCATCGACACTGAATCAGATGATGATTAAATAGGTCTGTTTTATACAACCGATCTTTTGTGTGTTTTCATAAATACATGAATCTATCTATCTATCCATCCATCCATCTATCCATTCATCTATCCATCCATCCCTCCTCTACTCCATCCATCCATCCTCTCATCCAACCGTCACTCCTCTCATCCATCCTCTCATCCATTGGGACTGTTTGGATAAATTATTGCCTTAATATTGACCAGTTATCGACTAAAAGTTTTACTAATTATTGACAAACTGACGAGTGATCAACTGAATCATTTATCATTGGTCTTAATTGATGCTTGGCTGCCTCATGCAGTAAAGGTATAATTTTAAAATATAAAAAACAGATATTAGAGGAAAACATGAATCTATGGAAGGTGGTAGCAAATCTGCAGATACTTTGAGAGTGAAGGGGAACCGACTGGTTGTGAGGCATCTTCTGCATTTCCAACTACTTGCGGAGGAAAACTGGACCATGACTTGGAGAGGACTTCTGACTTTCACTTGTTTCTGTGGAGTCGCACAAGCTGCAGAGACTGAAGGTCCCCATGGAAAACTAACACAACACACCGACTCCTCCGAGAAAGACTGCTATATGGACCTCTTATTAAAACTGACCTTCACACAGTAAGTTCAAGCTATTATCATTTGTCTTATGCTTGTTTTGTTATCGGCCGCTCGCTGTGCCGTACAGGACCTTTGTTATTGTGCAGTGTTGATTTAAGCTTATGCCTTTTCTTCTGGCTTTTTATTAGTCGGCTATTGGGCCATGAAAAGATGTGAATTGTTTCTCTCTGTGACTGATTTATTGGAATTTCTTTTAGATGTGGAACAGGGCACTTTTTAAAATTGTCTCTCAGGTAGCATTAGGTTTTGGTTTTCCCAGGGACAGTGCTTGCCATCTTTGTGGGATGTGAAGTGTAACTTTTACCGTCTGACTTTCTTGGCACATTCAATGGCAATCAGAGTTTTGTATTGCTGGTGAGAAAGTGGTTTCATTTATCAATGTGTTTTATTGTTTGAAAGTCGAGCTGCATTTAGCCTTTGTGGTCCTCGTATTACTGCACATCCCGTAGTGTTCACCATTTCAGGCTTCTGTTACATTAAAACCAACATATTTATCTCATATTAAACTGTCGGTGAAATCTCAGATTATATAACATCAGTTTTGCTCACCCAGGGTCCCGGCCTGCATGTCGTCAGTTTCCATAACTTCACTTGTTCCCTCCGCTGTCACTGCTCGGACACGGTAACAGTATCTCCGGCCGTGTTCCACTTCTGTATCACGGAAGCTGGGCACACCGGGGATCTCGCCTCTTTTCTTCCAGGTGTTTCGACCCACTTGCTGACGCTCGATCGTGTAGTTAATCACTGGTGAGCCGCCGTCATCCTTAGGAGGGCGCCACCTGAATTCAATACATGTCGGCGAGTTCTCCATCACCTCGGCAGGACCCAGAGGTGACGTGGGTTTGTCTGAAACGTCAAGACATTTTAACATTTGACAAAGCTTTAACTTCCAGTATGTGAGAACACTAATAGCACATTTACACAAGGGAAACATTATATTCAGTGAAAGATAATTATAGTCAAATTTGACATGTGTGTTGCTGGCAGCAGTGACAGGTGTAGTTAGATCATAATTGCTTTTGTCAAGCTCTCACTTGTGTTTCCTAAAAATAATCTTTAACATGTCACATTCTCGCTGACTGAGATTCTGCTTAAAGTAGAACAAGAGGCCATGTCTTGATTGATGGTTGGAGGGCAGCAGTTTTGAAAGAAGCACATAATGTTGTAACAGTTATGTTGATGAGCTCTGAAGTGTTTGCTGTTCTTGTGCTTTTACAACACCAAAGTACATATGATGCGGCATACTGCACTAATCATATAAATCTAAAGATACTACTTAATGCAGGGTTAGATTAGATGCATCATTACCTAATTGATTTGGTATTTGTCTTATGTTTATAGTCATATTTTGTACATGTGTAGAGCTTATTCAATCAGCTCATCCTTCATTCACTCACCAAGCACAATGAGCTGTGAAAGGGCCTCAGTGAAGCCATGTTCGTTCTTGAGCTTGATCTTGATCTCTCCCGTTTCCTTCCTCTGGCACCTGCTGAGGAGCAAGCGGCTGTGACTCGCAAACCTCTCTATCTTTGTGTTGCTGTCATCGTGGAGCTCATCTCCCTCCCTGTACCACTGAATCTTGATGGGCTCGTGGCCAACGAAATGCAGTTTGAAGATGGCGTTGTGCCCCAGTTTCACTATAACAGGCTCAGTGAAGGCACTGAGGTCCTCAGGGCGAAACCTCGGAGGATCTACAACAAAAAGAGGGGCACAGGGTCGTTAAGTGTTGAGATTGTATTAAGCTGTTATCTGATTTCAAACTAATAACTTCAAACCTATGGCTAAAAATATAACACAGAATTTCCCCTTATACTTCTGCTGCGTGTTATCAAATATCGTCAGTGTTATCATGATGAATCCTCAAACCTTTGACGTTGATCATCGCCTCTGTTTTACGACCATCTGCTTCAAAGCGATATTTCCCAGAGTGCTCCTCCACGCACCTGATTATCATTAATTTATGGATCGCACCATCTTTGGTGATAATGAAATTGTCATCTGGGGATATCTGATATAGGAAAGCAGGGGCAGATGACAGATGAAAAGCAGAAACAATCGAGAGTTAATTCAGTCATTCAGATCAGAAACGGTGAACGCTCCAAAGGACTTCATGTCCAGCTGTGGTGTGTCCCACACAGTGAATGAACATCTGCCAGATATTTGAGGGAAATCACAGATGACGACACAGTGTATGAGTCCTGTGGTGATTCACCTACAGTGGCAGCAGATTGTCTCAAAGAGAGGTGAACAGCAAATATGAGGAGGAGCAGCAGGGAAACACTAGGTTTAGGACCTATAATACTGCCAGCCACTGGGGGGCGAAAAGGTGCTTTTGCTTCAAGCCTCTTGTTTACACAGTCTGTGTTTCAAACTAACCCTGGTTTGTTTTCCCAATTTACATCAATTCATTTGATTGTTGTTTTATTAGTCAATCAGACTCAAGTGTGGGTTTAGCAGCCACATCGCCTGAGGAATATGTGATTTGACCATAAATTAAAAGGCTAAACTGAATCCATCTTCTGTTGGTGAACTGATGAGGCGATCACCCATCCTTGTAATGTTGTTGTATAAAACACAAGAGAATGCAGGTAGACAATGGGCTTACCTGTATGATCTAATGCTGACTGTTCACATCTTGGTTTGTTTGTAAAGTATCAGCGTGAAAACAAAACCGCACTAGATCTAAAGATAGTGAACATATTGCTTTTTTTGTTTGTCTTGGATCAGATGAATGGAAGCAGCTTTATCTCCCGAGGCCTTACTTTCCTGAGGGACGCCAACACAGTGAGAAAATGATGAGTTGTACCTGCAGGACTAACCTTTTTTCCGTCTCTGAACCAGGCTCCCTCACAGTCTTCACTGCTGAGCTTACATGTTAATTCAGCAGTCTCATCTATGATGGCGCTGACATCAGACAATCCGCAGATGAACTGGACCCCTGGATCTATCGTAAACAGTCGGGTAAACTGTCAGGCAATATATTTATAAAGTGATAGACCCTCATACAAGGTGGTTTTCTATTTATGTTGAATCCTCTCCTTAGAGATTAAAGCATTGTGTTCTGATTTCAAAAAAAAATTAAGCTTAAAACCTGATATTTTGATCACAATGTTGAACTGTTTTGACTTTTTCCAGTCATAATAACTAGTTGAGGGAACTTTTGGTTATGTATTTACTTTCTAATGGTTTGTGTCACTATTCGTTCCATAATCTCAATTCAAAAACAATTTTTGATTCAATAAAAAAAAATAAAGAGGAGCACTATATGTCACTCCAGTAGATTGTGCACTAAACCCCTGAGTGGCTCCAGTCGTGTGGAACGGCCGGTCTGCTGCTGTTAGAATCTATAATCGATGAGCTCAGGACTTTTGAAGTGAAGCATGCGTTTCAGCTGCTGTCATTCTATAGTGTTGACTATGATCACCCCTGTTAATAAGATATAGAATCATCATGTTAATTCACGTTGTATAAAATCCTGACCCATAAATATACAGCTAAGGTTACTATGTTAATGCATGTATACAAATTGCAGTAATCAGAGGTTAGACATGGATATCTACTACTCCTTGGTCATTTACTACTTTATTGTCTGATCACTGTCATTGAGTCTCTTTACTCACCAATCACCACGTCTTCTATCAGTGGACCTTGTCTTTTACGCCTTTTATGTTTGACAGCAGCAGGTTCATCGTCCATCTCCTCACAGTCACTGAGTTCTTTTTCACCTTGATATTCAAACCATAGCTTTAGACACACAGTTTATTTTTAATATTGCTTAAATTAACAGACGCCGTATCAAAGGTCATATAGTTGTTTGTGCAAGTATTTCAAAATAAATCACTTAACCAGAACATGATACAATCGTACTGGAAAACATACCGAAAAAAATGTCTGCCAATACACAAAAATAACATTGTTAGGAGTGACAAGAAGTCGCCTCCATGCACTAATGCACCACTTCCCATCTCTTACCATTGTCTGTGTTGGCTTGCTGTTGTCTCTGCTTTGCACGACGTGGATTCTTGACTTCACCAGTCGGGTCCTCGTTGTCTTCACTGTCACTTTCTTCATAGTCACTCGCTTGTTCATTTTGATCTGAGACACAGTTTGGGTTGTTCACATTTCACTTTACACCTTGGAGTTTCAGTGTGTCCACTATTTCCTTGTTGTTTTATATATTGTATTAAAAAACAGCAGCAAAGCAACAAAGACTAAAAGACATCCTGCTTAGTTCTCCTCCACCCTAAGACATAAACTCTTTTTTCACAATTTATTCATTATTCCAACATATCAGCCTTTCCTTACCAATCTGCTGATTCTTTTATATATTTGTTTTTCATCATTTAAAACAACGTTACGCTAATGAAAGAGAAAATGGTATCATTAGTGGTGTTCCAGATGCTCACTCTGCTCATTACACTTGATTTCAGGAACCAGCAAATAAATATTTATGTTCCTGTTGTTTATTTCTGTTATTTTCTTGGCTTGAGTCAGAGCCTGTTGTTTTAATGAAACAACAGGAAAATCATTTTACGATACAAAACTTTATCAGTACTATATAGTATATCTTAGATGACTAATCTTTGGTCAGTTGTATTACTGTAATCTCCCCCATGCAGAAGATACAGTATAATCCCTGTGGTGTCTCACCAGATGTTTGATGTTCCCAATGGACCTTCTTTGTTCTCTTTGATCGTCTGCTAGACTTCACTATGTTTCCATCGGAATCTCTCACTTCACTTCGACCTGTGGCAAATATTTGAATCTGAGTTACATCTGTACTTTTGCAGTTTAGCTCAACACACACACACACGATTCAATCAAAAGAATAATTAAAGCAGAATATTTTCTACATGTTGCCAGATACTCTACCTTCAATGTCTTGACCGTGCTTTAATCTTGAATCATCGCTGGATTCACTGAAGTCCTCGCTTTCCTCAGAATATTCTCCTTCATCAGCATCTGTGGTCAGTTATAATAAAATAGTTCAGCTGGGAATTCCCAATGATATCCATCCACCAATTATCTACACCTCTTATTCTACGAGGGTCGCTGGAGCCAATCCCAGTTCACATTGAGCGAGAAGCGGGGGGCACCTTGTACAGGTCACCGCAAGGCCAACATGCAAAGATTAATGACCATCCATGTTCACATTAACATTTATGGGCAATTAAGAGTCTCTAAATGAAATGTCTATGGACTGTTGGAGGAACATGGACCCAGAGAAAACCTACGGAGGCACGGGGAGAACATGCAACTCCCACATCCTTCTTTCTGACAGCTGCCGGTTCTCAATGATATCCAAAGCTGAAATGTATTGTATTATTTATGGTGGCTGGGAATCCCCTGAACTATACTGAAATATGAATCAGTTGTGTCATGTTGAATCTATCTGCCCAGTCTTCTGCTTTTGAAATAATTAACAGAGCATGTTTTGAACTCACACACACGCACATAAGTTATTAACCTGCACCGATTACTCACTGAAGTGCTGATGGAGGAAATGCATTGTTGGGCATAGATCGACTTTACCTGTTACCTTGTCAAAATCCACTCCATCAGATTTCTCGTTCTCGGGGGCATCTACCATCCCTCCTGTTTGTGTTACACACCCGGGAACATTCGATTTTGATGCTTTGCCATCTCTTCTTGGGTTTTTCTTCTTTGCCTTCCCTTTGTTCCCTTTGCTTCCTGTTTGCTCAGACAGGACGTTGGCTTTTGCTGCGTCAACCTTGTCCTCTCCTGCTCCTGCGTTTTTACCCAGACCAGTGATTGAATTCATTTCAGCGTGTCTTCCACCATCGGTTGATCTGCTTTCTCCTTTGAGTTGTCCTTCGTCGTACTTTGCTTTGACAGCTGCTAAAATCTTCTCCATCTCCTCCTGGTTTTTTATTTGTTGCTCTTTGGCCACCTTCTCAAGGTCGGTCTTTGCTCCACGCGCCACGGCTGTTTTACGAGGTCTCTTGTTACCGGCAGGTGTGGGGTCCCCGTCAGCTGGAACATGCATGACAACATAACTCACAATTATTTGTGAAAATCATTATCTGCACACATATTGATTATTGCAGCACTGTTCTGTAAAGTGTTACCTTCCACGACCAGCCAGGCGTTGCAGGATGCGATGCCAGCCACAGCTGAATAGATGCCTTTGTCCAGCAGCATGCAGTCCTTGATCAACAGCCTGTGGATCAGTTTATGGTCTGATACCGTTATGCTATATTTTTCTCCATCCTCCAGAGTGCTGCCCTTTCCCATCCATGTAATACTGGGCAGTGGGTGTGTCAGGAGACACTCGAAGAGGGCATCCTCTCTTTCTTGGGCTGTAATCTCCTGCATTTTGACAACGAAGTCCACATTCGAAACTGGGGAAAAGGGAAATAGTTTTGAAGTGTAAGCATCACCCTGGTCCAGAATAATCTTAATCTAAGGAAGTGACCAGACAAGTCAGAGATTGGAGACTTGTTGGACCATTTGATTTTTATTTTTTAAAAACCTTTCAATGCCACTTTTCCCCCCCTTGAACCTACTTTTAAACTCTGTAAGCAGGAGCTTGATTTCTTCAGAATCCTCCCGATTCAGGGCCGTTTCGAGGAGGTTGAGCTTTTCAACATCCAGCTGAGTCAGCCCTGGGTTCTCCTGTAACAGGCTCTTTATGCTGAAATCTTTTTTCCTCGCAACACCGTTTAGATTGTGCTTCTCTGTTGCGTTTTCATCAGACGGAATGGCACCATCCTGCTAGACAAACAGAAGGGTTACAGACAATTAACCGGGATTGCGGTTAAATTTATTTAAGCAAATGATGTAATGACCTGAAATCAGGGGTAAAAGTTGTTACTAAATCGACTTATGATTAGATTATGGTTAGAGTCTATATTGATGATTTAGCTTGAGATGATATATCTGTGGGAGAGTTTCATACCTTGCACTTATTTTGCATTCTCTCCCTCTTCTTCTCCTCTACTTTCTTGAGAACCATATACAAGTCTGTGACACCGAACTCACTACAGATGCGCTCATAGTCTCTTATGTCAGCATTCAGCATTGCATCCCAGAATGTATCCTCAGTTTCTCCATCCGCTTGCTCTGCTTTACTAGAGATAATGATCAGAACATACCATCTCATACAGCTCTAATTGTTTACGGCAAAACAAAGACCAATAATAAAATATATACAGTATACGTAAAGGTGGGTTTTTAATACTATATATAACACACTATCTGTTTTTCTTACCTTTTCCTTAACAACTTTCTGAAATCTGATGGATCTGTTGACCCTGAAAATGGCAACAGATTTGTGAATGTTTTTCAGTTATACCATAGATTAGACTCTGGAAGATCTATACATTGGTCAGAGTTAGTTGCAATGATAACATTTTATTTACCATTTAAATGCATTGCTTTAGCAACTCTTACCATCAGTTACACTTAATGTAGCTGTGCAGACGGCTTTGCCAAACTCGTTCACAGCACAGCATTTGTATGTATCAGTGTCGGCAGCAGACACTTTGTGAACCTGGAGAAATGAATAACAAATGCAGTAAACAGATGTTTGAATTTTACACAACAAAATACAATATATGTACTAATATCCGTGGATGTTTTACTTGGCTGTTAAAAAATAAAAGTAAGAGCAGTATTCACAGGATATTTACTGCATTTGAAATTATTTATTCACTTACCTCTAATATATACTCCCCAGTTGATTTTTCATATTTAGTCAGATATTTGTCCTTGTCAGAAATATTTCCTTTAGCTCGTCTCCATGACACCTCTGGTTTCGGGTCCCCGATCACCACAGCCTTAAAAACTGCTAATGTCCCTGTGACATGTGTGTGGAAATATTGTTTATTTTCACAATTTCTCACTGTAAATATAGTCTATAAAATGTAACTTCCTCAATTCAAATAATTTGTTCACGTGCCAAGCTTATAGGTTTTTATAAATATGTCTGTATTTATATTTCTCTGTTGTAACAAAAATGAACCTCACCTTCCTTGATGGCCACAGAATCTGGTTTACTCTGGAAATCTGGGGTGCTCTTTCCCTCGGGCAAGCTCACCTCGTACTGTGTGATCAACACGCCAGGGGTCTTGGATCTCTTGCGGATGAGGGCTAAAGCCAGTAAAAATATAAAATGATGTATAAAAATATGATAGTTTATTACAAATCACTATATAACTTAAACTTATAAAGCAATTCAGCAGGGCAGGATTTGACATTTTTCAGATGCAGTGGGGATTACTGCCTCTGTAGAATTAAACATTTATTTTTGCTTCCATTCAGTTTAATTCATAAATATCAAACATTCTCGGTGATGTTTCCTGTGTTGACAGAAAAATTTTGACTGATACACGAATGGTAAGTGCTGAACACAAATACAAGATGCAACAATCGATTTTAGGGTAAAATGTAAGGTTTGATTAAAAACAACTAAACATGCATTCCTCTGTCATTGTCAAATATATTCCACTCACATATATAAATGGTGAAAGTCAATAAATCCTAACATTGTAGAAGCTTGAAATATGACATGTATGCTAACCTATTAATGGACTAATAGTTTCACCTTTCTACTTTTTTTTCACAGACAAATCAATGAATAAAAACATTAATCCGGGGATGAACGATTATTATTACAAGAGCAGAAATGGGAGAAGCGTCACGCTATCAGAAATGTGGCTGGGGGCGATTGATGTGATAGAGATATGATGGAGAAGGTAGTAAACAGATAATTCAGGTTATTAACACAAAGACAGGCCACAGGTCACAGGCAAACACGGTATTCAATAATCCTTAATGTATTATTCAATACTTATTCCATGGTTCACAATAATGGATACAGCTCAGATTTGTGTTGATAGAGTGCAGTCATGCATGGAGACTTCAAATGTTTTATAGTTGTATAATAGAAAATAAAAAAGGCCCTTTCATATCACCTGACTTGTTGCCAGACACCTCATTAAAATGTTGAATATATCGATGAACCAGGGAGAAATCTGGGTGAAGAGAAATTGCACAAGATCAGTAAGAAGCACAAGGTCAATATTCATTTATAATCATATGTATGTTCATATGCAATAAAAGCAATTAATTAGTGGCCTCATTGAAAATTGCAGGGTTATGTCCTGCAGGCATTTCCTTATATTGATCGAAGAAAATGTCTCGTTTTCATGTGGAAAGGAAAAACTAATCAAGGTCTGAATAAACATATAAGCACAGAGAGGGTCAGAGTAAAGGGCAGCAGACAGGAAGTCTTAATCCAGTGATGATGTCTTGTCCTCCTGAGTTTATTATCGAATTAACTTTAAGTGCCTGTCATCTGTGTCAAATGTGAACTTGCATAGCTCTCATGGATTTCAGAGAGATACTGTACATCAAGTTGTTGGAGTCACTCTCTATTAACGTTTACCTCTGTAATGTTAACTGTTGTTTTCGAATTGTTTCTCAAAAAAATAAAAATAAAGCATGTTTCTTGTGTTCGTAGTTTGGGAAAACCAGATTACTACATTCTGTTACAGCAGTTGGTGTAATGTTTTTCCATCAGGCACTCTGCATGTAAAAAAGATTGCTTGTCAGTTTAAATTAATCAGTATCCAAACTTTAATAAAACCTGGTCAATGCAGAGAAGTATTGCAAAAATGTCCAATATCTAATCTAGTTATAATCTCTGCCCAACACCAGTGAGTTTTTAATATATGGACCCCATTGTTGATTACATCAGTACAGATTGAATAGGACTGAGCAGAACAAATGGAATGAGGAATCAGGGATTGCTGTACTGTACTTTGTCTCACACCGGGACCGGAGCCCTTCCCCCTTTTCCACATCTTGGCAAGTTAACTGTCCAAAAGTGTGATCT